>OY783191.1:15453285-15872594 GCA_963678675.1 Xiphydria camelus
TCATTGAATTGCAATACTCCACGTTGCAATGCGCCTTGAATGTTTTTGAAAGAAGTGGCGAATACGGAACAATCCAAGTGTTGTCGACCACGAAATCGTTTTCTTTTACTTTCTTTGTGACAGTTCTACCGTTATCATTGGGTGATCGACGCCGATACAGTGGATAACCATCGCAACGGCAAGTGAATCGCATATTTCAGAAACCCCGTAAGTGACATTTCTACAAATGCTGTAATTTATGCTGTAATTACTACTAATTAATTATTTATGCTACTTATGCTGTAATTTATACGTTATCATAATTTCTAAAAACACACGGAGATAAATTTTCATTCAAAATTACAGTAAAATTTCACGTAATTATGGGATATAATGTCAACGACCAAATTTCACTTACGGGGTTTCTGAAATATGTGATTCAAGTGATAGTCTCCGCTGTCAAATTCCATGAATAACGCTTGGAACACTTGCCGTCGACCGTACACGGTGATTGTGGGTTGATGGGTTCATGTCCACACGGATCATGAATCATGTTCGTAATTACAACATCATGCAGTTCTGGATCGGTTTCGGGATCAGGAATCTCAGCACATATTATATCATCTATTTGGTCTGATCAAATTCTTTCGAATAACAAAATAAGAATGTGTGCATGCGGCAAACCTCGTTTTTGCCATTCAATCGAATACGTCCAGCATCGATTATCCCCAAAGACGCGATGCTTAACAATGTAGTTCACAGCGACCTGATTTTTTGTTTGAAGACACGTGTGGTGATGTCGTGCCGATCACTTGATATTTGTCCGGGGAGCAGCAGTTGAACAATTTCTATCCATTTTGGATTACACGTAAAGGTGATGAATAAATCTGGACGACTGTAACAAAGAACATATGTCATTGCCTCTTGCGCATATGACATGGGCTGCCAATGTACGTCGCAGGTAGAATAGTCAATCTACTAACATTAGCTGCATCTACTCTTCTGTGCTGATTGAATCGCGTAAATGAATATACTCCTCCGAACGTAGTTTGGCTTGGTTCAACCAAATGAAAGTTAGGCGCTCCGTTTCGATTTTGACGTACATGTGTACGTAATATTGTTGAAGCAATCTTCAAAATCTCAACAAATAATTGTCCGAATTTTGACGAATCTTCAAACGATATGCGTAATAATTCATCGAGCTCACCTTCTTGGTAGTTTCATCACCTGAAATGAAATTATTGAAATGAATGAAATTATTTTCATTTTTAAATGAAATTTATTATATCGATACTCACCACTCAATGGATTTATCATTTTTATATTGAAGTAATATCCATCGTATCCTTGACAAAACATCAGCGGGTATTGCAATGCATCGTATGAACGGTGTGTTTCGTATATTCTTTGCAGTTGTCCATTGTCGCGACGTGTAAGCACAATATCACGCATTTTCAAGTTTTCACCAACAATCACAATTGCGACTTCATCTATTGTTGTAGCGTTGAATTGGCGTTCGTGTGTTCCAGCGGGTCGTTTATCCGCTCTGATAATGACTTTATAGTCATCACTTGGCATGCGATCCAACGCAGTTTTGAACAACCGAACCCATGCATGATGTTCACGAAGTAGTTGCTGCAGATTTTGAAGAATTGCTCTTTTCATTGCCGTATTGATCGTTTGACGTCGATCAAGTTCGTCCTCCATATTGCCCATGAAGTAAATTTGGATGAATTTATGCTCTGCGTCTTCAAGCGGTTGCAATGATCCAATTCGATGGTAAATTTGGCCTTGGATCTTTAAATTCGAATTAGAAGTCAAAATTTCTTATTTATGATCACCAAAAGAAAATTAACGTTTACTCTATCTAACGAAAGTTACCTTGAATGTTGGATTAAATCTGCGTTCTTCGATAATTTCTGCTTCAAATGAAGTCATTTGAAGACATCCGTTGTATTTTGTTGTGTTTGATAGAAAATGTCGTGATTCTGGTGTTTCGCTACGAAGTAATGAATGTAATGGTTCAGGTGGCGGAGGCAATAATGGCAATTTCACCTTGCCACTGAGACAGCACAATCCATGCGTTTTTCTCCAGCGAACTTCAATGCACCGCAATGTTCGCACACAACCTCCATTTGGCCAATTCTAACCAAAAGATGCGAGTTGTAGTCAATTTTGCAATCATATTGAAACGCTACTCTATTCAAATCACCAGTTGAAGCATTTCTTCTTGCTCATCGAAGATTATCACGTTGTTGATCTGTGCGATAAGCTCGACGATTTCTCATTGCCAACCTAGCCATTTCACGTACTGCCTCTCTTTTTTTTTTGTGTTTGTGAAGCACGAAATCGGGCCATACTAACACGGCGCTCTTCTCGTGCGATTTCTTGTTCAGCTGCATTGGATTGATTCGCAATATTCCGAATGCTAATTACATTACGGCTTCGTTATGAAAGATTAGATCTTCTGGTTCGCGGCATTGTAAATATCACTTAAAAATTAGTCACACAATTAAAAATTACACTAATCAATTATCTATGCGCGCACAATCACAAATGTGATAATCTCACAAAGTGAACATCGTAGAAGGCAACTAACCTTTTGAAAATCACTATCGAAAATATAATTCCACAGAATTACGAACACATTCGCTTTGAAAATCAAACACACAGTCCAAAAAGGATTGATTATAGTATCGATGCGAGCAGAATGACAAACGGCATAACCTTTCACAATTTGCAATTAATCAAACTGAACTCACCTCTAAAACAAAATCTTTTGAAATAAAAACTTTCGAATTCAAATAAGAACCGCGCAGCTGAATCAGCTTTCAAATGATAATGCACGCAAAACCATCTACTGGCATTGTATGGCGTTGTATAATGATTCAAATTTTTTTTTATTTTCTTACTTTCCAATACGCGAGTCAACTTCTCTACAAAAATTAAATTTCTTTCAAATTTTTTTTTTAATTTTTAATATAAATTTTTTTTCGTAAATTTTTCAAATGTTTCAATACTTATTCTGCTATTCGTGGCGGAGACAAATCCAAGAATCAAAGGTCAAAAAATCTGTCCAGCCGTTCTTTAGTAGTGTAACTAACCCGACTTTTTTTCATGTATCATAGATGGCGTTGTATAATGATTCAATTTTTTTTTAATTTCCTTACTTTCCAATACGCGAGTAAACTTCTCTAGAAAAATTATTTTCTTTAAAATTTTTTTTTAATTTTTAATATACATTTTTTTTCGTAAATTTTTCAAATGTTTTAATACTTATTCTGCTTTTCGGGGCGGAGGCAAATCTAAGAATCAAAGGTCATAAAAATCTGTCCAGCCGTTCTTTAGTTATAAATAGTGTAACTAACCCGACTTTCATTTATATGTATATGGGTCATTCTTTTACAAATCGTACGGATTTCAGCAGAAAATGAACTTGACTTTTTAAAATGCGATGAAATTTGTTCTCCTCCATCTTTTCACCATTTTAGACGACACGTATTTCGGGATTTTGGTGAAAAAAATTTTTTTTGGAAAATGTCCGCATTTGAATTTTCGATGCTTCGCTAGATTTTCTCCAAACCTCTTATACTTGAAATTCATTATCTCCAGTTGTACTAATCGGATCAATGTCGATCTTTTTTTATTTTTCACTTTGTTGCGTTGGCTTTAAAACTGTATGTTTACAAAATGTCTGATTGTTGGTAAATACGAATAAATAACAATTTAATTGTTTAAACCGTTTTTACATGGTCGCCCCCACAATAAATTGATCCGGAAAAAAGGCCATTTTGTTTGCCATTCTCTCATCTGAAAAACCCATTTTTTGAAAAAGTGGGGTCTTCATTAGGTCAGAAGATATGAAATATTTTCGAGCGCAAGTCATGCAGCGCGCGACGAGTCGAAGCGTACCGCGTGCAACAAGTAGAAATGTGTAGAGCTTGTCGCGAGCTGTATTTGCAATCGAGAATACACATTCCGTTGTTCGAAAACGTAGCATACGTATGTAATAATTAATACCATAGTGTTTCTCTCTAAAGTCAATAAATATCGTGAATGTTTTAACAAGCCTATGATATGTTGCTAACGCGATTGCAGTCCCGTATCTTTCTCGGAAACATTCATTTCGATAATTCTGCACGCTCATTATCATCTCGATCTAAATCCTTCTAATTTAGCATCAAGCTCGTCATTAGGTATAATAGTACGATGGTTCGACTCGACCATCAATTAGTAGTAATGTGGTGAGTGCAATAGTTGCAGAACTACCCTGCAAGTTATGATATCCGCAGTTGATGAATACTTACAAAAATTAAAAACCGGTTTGGAAAAATTACTTCTTCATTCATTTCTTGTGAAAAAACAAAATCAGTGTATGAAAAATAAAAAAAGGAACTGTTGGAGAATGAGTGCATTGTAATCTGTGATTTCTCTGAAAATTATGCTTTTGTTGTTCAAAATGCTGCACAAGGCTTTCACTGAAATAATGATCAGGCTACGGTGCACCCATTTGCAATTTACTACAGACACGATGACGGCGAGATTCAATTAAAAAGTTTTGTGATCATATCAGAATGTTTGCACGACGATACTATAGCAGTTCATGTGTTTCAAAAACATTTAGTGGATTTCATTAAAAAAGAATTAAGCCAAATTTCAAAAATCATATATTTTTCTGATGGGTCAGGTGCGCAGTATAAGAACAGAAAAAATTTCGTCAATCTCACGCATCATGAAACAGATTTTGGTCTAACTGCAGAATGGCACTTTTCTCCAACGTCCCATGGCAAGGGTGCGTGCGATGGGTTGGGTGGGACTTTAAAAAGGTTGGCTGCAAGAGCTAGCCTTCAAAGAACTTCCAATCCAATCCAAACGCCGAAACAATTATTTGAATGGGCGAATGAGTCTCTTCCTAATATTTCATCACAATTTGTAACAAATAAAGAATATGAAGAGGAAGAAAAAAATTAGAGACAAGGTTTAAAAAGGCTATAACTGTAAAAGGGACGTTGACATTTCATTGCATCATACCAATCGCGAAAAAGAAAGTGCAAGCCAAGCACTTTTCATTGCAAGAAGAAAATGACTTAATAGAAGTTAAAGTCATGGAGTAAAATATAGGTATACCAAAGAAAATATACGTCGATAGAAATTACATTACATCTAATAATGGATTGTAAGTTTATGAATAAAAGTACTTAACAATTCGTCATAGACTTTTAATTTATTTCATTACTTGAATTTTTCTACCTTTTTTATATTAGATAAGTTTTCCTTATGTTCCGAAATATAAACTGCTTCAGTTTGAAAGTTTTTTATAAGTTAACTTTTACTTTTTATTTGTCCTTCTTTGGATTATGTGCATTGATTGTTATTCGTGAATATAATCAACACACATTTTCAAACTGTAATGTAAGATAGTAAACATTTACAAGCGAAAAATAGGTGCAAGCATGGACAGACTACGTAAGATCTGTAATGGACGCGGAGCTCGCTGCATGACCTGCGCTCAAAAATATTTCATATCTTCCGACCTAATGAAGACCCCACTTTTTCGAAAAATGGGTTTTTCAGATAAGAAAATGGCAAATAAAATGGCCTTTTTTCCGAATCAATTTATTGTGGGGGCGACCATGTAAAAACGGTTTAAACAATTAAATTGTTATTTATTTTTATTCACCAACAATCAGCCATTTTGTAAATATACAGTTTTAAAGCCAACGCAACAAAGTGTAAAATAAAAAAAGATCGACATCGATCCGATTAGTACAACTGGAGATAATGAATTTCAAGTATAAGAGGTTTGGAGAAAATCCAGCGAGGCATCAAAAATTCATATGCGGATATTTTCTAAACAAAAATTTTTTTGTCAAAATCCTGAAATACGTGTCACTTAATTTCATATAAATAAGTTGTAAACGAATTTACAGACAATTCTAAAATGTCAAGTTCAAAGTGGTGTACGGTTTGTAAAAGAATGACCCATATGTGGAGGTGTTTTTTAAAAAACGTTGTTTCCAAAAACTTCGTCTACTGAGGTACAGGTGGCATCACGCTCTACATGACGTAGTGCAGCTGTTTTCTTGCTTTTCTGCAAAAATATGCCAAATGGAAATAACGCTTTTTGAAAAGCACCTCCACATATATAGAAGATAATGTGAAATGCTTATAATTCTTATATTGTTGAGGTGCACCATCCGAAAAGAAAAAAAATTTGTGAACTTCGGATGACAGAGATTTAATAAAATTGATAATAACTCCAGAGTAAACATGAACAGCAATAGCATCATGATTTAACCATTAGAGGACGGGGGTGGTCCCTTTAAGGACCATCCTGAGAACACAAACTATTTTTAAAAAATCCCCGTCCTCTAAAGGTTAAGCAATCAGAAATAATCACCATACTTTGATGAGTAAGTTCATTATCTATCTTATAATAAACTAGCTGACCCGGCGAATTTCGTACAGCCTCAGAATCTCTAGAAAAATTAATTTTCTTAATAAATTTTTTTTCGTAAATTTTTCAGACTGATCCGGTGAACTTCGTATCGCCACAGAATCTCTAGAAAAATTAATTTTCTTAGTTCTCTAAGAAAATTAATTTTTCTAGAGATTCTGAGGCGATACGAAGTTCACGGGGTCAGTCTGAAAAATTTACGAAAACAAATTTATTAAGAAAATTAATTTTTCTAGAGATTCTGAGGCGGTACGAAATTCGCCGGGTCAGCTAGTTTATTATAAGATAGATAATGAACTTACTCATCAAAGTATGGTGGTACATATATATAAGTATGGTATGTGTGTGGTATATATATATAACACAACCACCCACCCACACACACACACACACACAGAGTGTATACTGGCGCTTGATCGTTATTCCTGTGGAATCCCGGTGCAGCATCCTGAACAACGAACGCGTAATTTTCAGCAATAACGAAAAATTTACCAAATATAAATATCCGGTTCTCTCAAAAATTCAAGAATATAGTGCAATGAAAGAAAAATTGGAAGATCGTTTCAGAAATGCAAAACCGATACCAGCGATACAGAAAATCCTATAGGGAAGATGCACGTCGATTAGTGGCGCCATCGGTGGAGATTTTCTGCACATTATTGGTATAAACAATTCGTGACAGTATGAGGTTATATCAGAGTTTAATAGTGATATTTTAAACTGAATCATGCCTAAATCGGAGCGAAATTGTTGTGTTACTAATTGCAAAAATACTGAAAGATTTTGCAAAAACAGTAATATTAATTTTTACTCATTCCCGGGTAAATCCTACGAAATGGGAAGACGACAGCAGTGGATAAAAGCTCTTAACCGAAAAAAGTGAGTTTAGTTTATTGGTCGTTGAGAACAAAATTATCATTGCAGTATTTTAGTGAGATAGTTCTTTATAGGTACCAACAAAATATTCAAGAATATGTAGTGCACATTTTGTCGGAGGTCAACGAAGTTCCATCCAGTCTCATCCTGCGTATATTCCAACGATATTTTCTGTGACATAGGCTATTTCTCGTTTTGAAAGACATATGAAACAGCACCGCATTTCTAAAACTGTTTTCAGTCCTAAAATTACGCAGGTGATACAAGCTGACAATGAAGATGAAGAGGTTGAAAGAATAAGCCATCCCATCAATACAAAAAGTAGTGTTAAAACAGTGTTGTTTTGACTCTAACGAAACAAATAAAGAATATTTTGTATTTGAAACTTTCTTAGATGGAAATAACTTTTCGACTCAGTGCAATATTAATGTAACAATGAAGTTGTCAAGTGTGGTTTTTAACCGTAGAATACTAATATATTTTTCTTTATACATTCACAAAAATTACGACATATTAGTATTCTAGGGTTAAAGACCAGGAATGTGGACCTGACGTGAATGACGGTTACAGTAGCCTCAAGAAAGAAAAGCAGTTGAGAGATCTCACTAGTGTAAATTCACAAACATTTCACTATTTTCTGGAATTGTTCTTATTCGTACAACTATCGACTATTTTAACTCAAAAAATGTTCTTTTGCTGTTTCTAATGAAAATTAAGTTGGGAATTATTTTTAACGTCCATTCAAGTACAGCAGTCAGGTTATTTACAAATGTACTTCTAATTTTGACAGACAAAACAACTAATTTAATTTTCTGGTCGTTGAAAAATTCTATTGAAAAATGTATGCCCAAAGCGGTTAAGCTACATTATCCCGATACGCGTGTAATAATTGATTGTACAGAAGTTAAAACAGAGCCTATACACATTTAAATTTCTAATTGGTATAACACCAAATGGTTTAATGAGTCTTAAATCAAAGTGCTATGGGGGAAGAACAAGCGATTCGTATATCACTGTTAATAGTGGATTTTAAAATTTGTTAGAGCCAGGAGATATGGTTCTTGCCGACAATGGATTCCCCGGAATAAAGACAAACTTAAATAATGACAATATCCTAGTTGTTATGCCGCCTGTTTTGCATAACGGAACATTCTCTGAAGACGAAATTTCTTTCCGTTTAGCACTTCTGATAGTCTGTGTTATTATTGAAATACATTTTTTCAAACCCATAGCGAATCATTTTGTCCATTTTTCGAAACATATGCATAAAATACTTTAAAAATTACACTACACGAATAAATCACCGACTTAAAAAATTTTACTGACACGCTTTGTTTATACCAACTATTTTCCAGCAGCGCTCACTAGAGGGCATTGTTCGTCAGTTCGTGCATCTTCCCTATTGTGGAAGTAATGCCGTTTTCCCTTTCAGACGAGTTTACACATCACAGTACAATTAAAAAATATAAAAAGCAATCGTTAAGTGAGAAAAAATAATACCTAATAAAAAAGATTATATGAAGTATAAAATAGTTTCAATAAAATGGTTTTTAATGTTTTTGGACGATATTTAGTCAAGAAAGTGAAATTACAGATAATTCGATGAAAAAAAATTTAATTTTCAATATTCGATAAAAAATAGAAAAAATTGTGATCACATCTCAATCTGCGGCTTAAAAGTTGCGTAATATGGAGTAGAATTTTGGGAAAATTTTACTCCATAGATTAAGCCCTATCGGCGGTAATGTTTTTTCTTCACGTTCGACAAATAAAAAGAAATTTTTACAGTTACATCATGGAACTCCAATCTTTTGAGAAATACAGCGAATTTTTAATGTTCTCTTTTATAAAAACTCGGTATCTCAAACGGCTGGGAGTTCTATGATGTAACTGCATAAAATTTTATTTTTACTTGTCGATTATGAAGAAAAAATATCAGCGATAGAGCTTGGTTCTCAATTTGAAAAACTAAATTTTTTTGAAGACGCTGAATAAGAATGTAGATTTTCTACTAGCTTTAATCAAATATCTTCAAAAACTTCACGTCAGATGAAGATTTTCATTGTTTTTGCTTCGACTTCATCATATAGAATTAAAAAATTAGATTATATTTGTAATCAGTAATGTTGCAATCTATAAGTTCAAAGATTTGTAACTTAAGGGTACACGTGTATTTTGCATAATGTGAATTTATCTGGATACGATCACTGCCAAATGTGGTAAAAATGTGAATTTCAACTTAATTTTTTCTCGGACAATTCTGAAGTTTCTTATTGTTAGTTGACTTCCGATAGAATGCGTGTGAAGTGATTTCAGAAATGCTTGATATTTTTTGGCTTTTAAAATTGTTTTAAAAGAATTAATTTTCTTCGAAAGAAATGTAAAAATTAAAAACCAGGAAATAATTTCTTATAGTAAAAAAGAACTAAAAAATTAATTATATTTCTTGAACTTCGTTCGAAAGTAAAAAAAAAACTAAATATAGTATCTTTCCCTGAAAAGAGTTTACAGATTTAAAATTTAATATACGTTTCAGTAGAAGTCCACTATAATCTACTCAGAAACGAATAATGCTACGACAAAATTAAATTTTTTATTCTATATAACTTACCTTTGTAGGAATCGCTATTCTAAAGTGGATTACGATTATTGAAGAAATGCTTTATTTATTATATATTATATAACTCGTGAATATTAGCGGTTTACATATTGAAAAAACGGACGAGAAGACGGTGCGTCTAGTCCGGGCTTTACACTTTGAAACATAAATTATAATAGTAGTAACGTGTACAGACGAGCTATATCTGCAATGAAGCAATGGCGTGAAAGAGGGCTCTGACAAACGATTTTGACCCGATGTAGATTAGAAATAAATGTTTATATCAGGATGTAAGCCCCACTCTTAGTCAACTTCAATTAGTATCTCATTATGCATATACCGGGTATTCACGCCCAGGCTCCGAGACTGGGTGGAGCTTAATCAAAGGTACCGCATACGCAGACCAATAGTGGCCCTGTGGGGACTCGTGCGCATCTTCATCGTGCAGATAAGAGGCGGAGTGGAGATAGCGTCAGGCGAATGTGCGAGCGGCATACCATACAGCTATCTTTTTTTATTTTTCATGGCGTTTCTGCAAGTGAGTACCTTCCGGATAGCGTGTCCAGTTCGTAAAGCATCTGTCGATTTCGTGATGACCGATAGTAACGGTACCGACCGTGCGGGAGCCGACCGGAACGCCGGGGCCGATTCGAACGCAGAAGTTGAGGGGCAGCACTTTCAGCTGAATGGACTTCTGCAGTGTCAAGGCCATTTGCGGATAGAGGCCTACCGCCTCAGGCTTCCTGATTTTTATAATGATCAGCCCGAGACCTGGTTGATGCAGGTGGAAGCGCAATTCCAGATATCCGGCATCACAGCTGAAGCCACAAAGGCCAGTCATATCATCACGAGACTTCCAAGCGAAGCCGCTTCGTATTGTAGTAGTCTCATGGGCCCATAAAAGTTAAAGAAAGACTCACCACGGCGTACGACTCATCACTGCGATGACACAGTTATTAAGTCAACTTTCATTGACTTGATGCCCATGCACACGCGCCCGCTTTTGGTAGCGTTACCGGTTATGGAGTTAGACAAGCTAGCAAGGCATGCGGATCTGCTAGCCGATTATCAAAATCCATCCGCGTCACGGGTAGTTGCAGTATCGGAGCTGTATTCTGTGCAGGATTTGCTGGAGACCGATACAGCCTTGACTCTCTCCGGCGTGGAGGCGAACAAAATCGACAGATTAGCCGAGCATGTTTATCAACTCGCCAAGTCGTTCGCGAATTTCAAAGCTCAACTTAACAAAAGGTCGAGGTCAAGAAGTACGGTTAGGTCCAGAGGCATCAATCGCCCCGGTCTATGCTCGAATCACAGACAATTCGGCGCTGAAGCTTACAAGTGCGACATCATGCCTGAGAATTCTTGCTTTTAGCAGTGAGAAACTCGGGGAGGTAGAGTGGTCTTCCGTGATGGAGCTGACGCTGAAGGTCAAAAGTCCAAACGTCTCTACATTCAGGATAGAACCACAAAACTCAGTTATCTAGACATAGACACTTACGGCAGCTCAATAGTGACGCTGTACATAGGTTTACGCTCCTTGATGTGGAATTTTTGCGTTGCTAATGTAGACCAATCAATTATTGGAGCGACTTAAAACATTATAGCCTCCTGGTTGACTTTAGTAACCGCAGACTGATCGATCCAAATTTCAATGCGTATAGCATCGGCATCGTCAAACCGACGTCCGCACGTTCATTGGCGACTATTAACCCGACCACCGATTGCCCATATTTGCGCATTCTGGCCGATTTTCCTAAAGTAACTTCTTTTACTTAGCGAGTTTCATTTTAATCATGTAAG
Source organism: Xiphydria camelus (assembly GCA_963678675.1). NCBI lineage: Eukaryota > Metazoa > Arthropoda > Insecta > Hymenoptera > Xiphydriidae > Xiphydria > Xiphydria camelus. Next base: position 15,465,000 of record OY783191.1, read on the forward strand.
GTCTTCCACAACATAACAACCTCTGGCCCTCTGATGGCGGAGAGAGCGCGACGGCTTGCGCCTGAGAAATTGAAGCCTGCCAAGATGCAGTTCAAAGAAATGTGCGAGTCAGGCATTTGCCATCCGTCTAGCAGTCCAAGGGTGAGCCCTATTTACCTCGTGCCAAAAGCGTATGGCTCATGGCATATCTGCAGTGATTATTGCTGGCTAAATGCCGTAACAAAACCCGATAGGTACCCCGTTCCTCATTTGCACGATTTCACAGCCAACCTCGGGGGAAAAACTATTTTCTCAACACTTGACTTAAGGAAAGCATACAGTCAGATACTCGTTGCCCATTCGGCTTATTCGAATTTTGAGTAATGACCTTTGGATAATGAAATACAGGTCAACCCCTCAGAGCTATATTCATCTAGCCTTGTCTGATCTGAATTTTGCTTTCACATTTCAAGATGACATCCTCATCGCATTCTCCTCTACAGAGGAACATGAGGAGCATTTCAAACTAGTCCTTCCAAGACTGAAAAAATGTAATTGATGTCTAAAGCTAGACAAGTGTAGATTCGGTCTTCCCGAGCTGAAGTTCCTTGGATATGTGGTGAATCGCGATGGCATTAGGCTAACTCCTGAGAAAGTAGAAGCGATCAGCAACTTTACAAAACCAAAGACGACCGTAGACTTACATCGCTTCCCAGAGTTAATCAATTTCTACCGCCGCCACATTTCGTTCGCAGCGAGTATCCAAGCTCCGCTCATCGCGTTCCTAAAGGATTCACGCAAGAACGATAAGCTTGAGATCCCCTGGACGCTGGAAGCTTCCGAAGCATTTGACAAGATTAGAAGCGAAATTGTGAAAGCCACGTTACTGACGTACCCCTCTGAAAACGCCGAGACCCGCGTATCAACAGATGCGTTCAAGATGGCTATAGGCGCGGTTTAGAGCAGCGCATTAGTGGTGCTTGGAGACCACTTTCGTTTTTTTCTCGAAAGCTCTTCACAGCTCAGCTAAACTATTACGCCTATGATAAGCAATTAACTGTCATGTACGAGGCGATCCAGTATTTCAGAGATTTGGTTGAAGGCCGCGAGTTTTCGATCGCGACAGATTGTCCCTGATTAGCCAGTATACGATGAAAATAGTCTATATTTTAGGGTACGAAAATGTCGTAGCAGATTCCCTTTTGCACGTTAAAGCTCTTCGCCTGCCAGTTGAGATTGAACTTAACGAACTCGCGGATGCACAAAAGGACGATCCGGAGCTCAAGGAAATCTTTGGCTCCACGGATAGTTCTCTCTCTATTAAACGCATTCAGTGGGAGCCGACTCACACGACTCTATTGCGAGATGACCGGTGAGTTTATCCGTCCATACGTTATATATTTCCGCGGAAATGCGATAACGCGTTTTTGAAATGTTCCACGGTCAAGCCCATCCCAGTACCAAGGTCACCGACCGGTTTGTCCGTCAGCGATACGTATGGTCGAAAATGCACGTCAATGTTAAAACTTGGTGTAGGCAATGTTTGAATTGCCAGCAGTCCAAAGTCGCCAGATATGTCAAACCTGGAGCAATTCCTACCATCCAACTGTAGGTCCAACCACGTACATTTAGGCATTGGCGGTCCTTTTCCGAACAAGGACGGAAACTAATATTCCCTTACCATGATTGATAGATTTTCGAGGTGGCTAGAGGCGATACCATTGACAGACAGAAACTTAAACGGTGGCTAGAGCCTTCTTCGATTCTTGGATATCTCGTTTCTGTACGCCTAGAGTTTTGACGACGGATCAGGGATCCCAATTTGAATCCCGGTTGTTCACCGCTCTCTCACCGATCGAATCGGTGATTCTTAAGCCCATTACATAATTAAAAGAATAAGGAGGAACCCAGGTAGAAATCTGTCCAGGTTGTGCAAGGTTGAACCTTGTTACAAGGTACGTTTTGCAAGGTTACGCTGCAAGGTTAAAACAGGGTTGCTGCAAGCCTGTCTGTTCCTTGCATAGCCGAAACTGACCACTGCCCTGTACCGTTAGCCTGTTTCAAGCTTGCAATAACAGAGAGATACCAGGTTCGCGCGACAAGGTGAAAACAAGGCGAAAACAAGGTTGTGCCGGCAGCTTAGCGAATCAGTGCCGCCTCTAGATGTTGAGACGTCTTCATGCTTAGCGCCCTTTTCTAGTATCGGCGCCCCATGGCTAGTGCGCCTTCGTGCGTGGCACGAAATGGCCCCTCGTTAGACACAGCCCTGCGCTTAGCGAATAGATATCATAAAAATCCGCGTCGTGGCGTGCGCATCGCCTCAGCTGTCAGAGCCCTTAGATTGAGATTAGCATCAGTGGCGATCAGTTCGGTTCACGCGTGTTTTTTTTGTTTAAGAAGCCGTCAGTGTTTAATGTTAACGCGTGCAAACGTTTATTTAGTGCACATCGAGTGTAAACGTTTTTTTTAGTGCACGTTGAGTGTAAACGTGGGTTATTCGTGTCCAGCCTCACTTTCTTAAATGTTTTCAAACAAATTTCAAAAGGATTCCTCTAGAAAAAAACGAATTGTTTAAATAACCATATATTAACCATAACGAATTTGCGTACTGCATCACGCAAATGGTTAAAAATCGCGTGGACACGAATGACCCACGTTCACACGGAATGGGTTAAAACATTCGGGGGCAAGATCTTCGGAATAAGGACCTACGAGCAGAAAATAAATATTATCCAGCTTCCTGCACAGAAGGGTAAGTATTAATAGCTCATTTCATGAAATTATTTGCAAAAAGCAGATAGATGAATAAGTTTCTTTATTATCTTATATGCTTGTCTTTCATACAGTTGCAGATCCAGCGTCAAGGAAGGCCAGATATTCCATCGACTCAGAGGCGAAGGAACATGGAAAGGAGACCGTAGGCATTGATCAGTGTAGCAGCTCAGCTATCGAGTAAGTAACGTCCCTGAGATTAATAGTAGGCAGTATTATATCGAATTCGTATTCCTTATAAGGAGTATTATATCGAATTCGTATTTCAGATCAGAGGAAGGGGCATGAGACCTGGTGCCCCTCAGGCTCAGGAGCAATCCAGTCGTCACTGAAGATTTGACTCCACATCTCCCGAAGAAGTAATATTATCTTAAGAATCTATGAGATTTTAGACTAAATTGTTAGAATCCTTTTCTGTACATTATTTTTCGCTGTACTGGAGAGGTATAGGTATTCAATTTCGATTGTTTAATAATATATGAGGTTAATTTAACTTAACTTTTATTAGGTAATAATCAGGTCAAAAAAGCAACAAAAATCACAACACATCTGACGCTTCGATTCCTCTCCGAACCCTCTCCGGAGACACAATGAAGGATTCATTCGAAAAAGAACCGAAACGTCAGACGTGCAGTGATTTTTGTTGTTTTTTGGCCTGATTATTACCTAATAAAAGTTAAGTTAAATTAATATTAAACTACAGGCGACAGAAGTAATATTATCTTAAGAATCTATGAGATTTTAGACTAAATTGTTAGAATACTTTTCCGTACATTATATTTCGCTGTACAAGAGAGGTATAGGTATTCAATTTCGATTGTTTAATAATATATGAGGTTAATTTAACTTAACTTTTATTAGGTAATAATCAGGCCAAAGCAACAAAAATCACAACACGTCTGACGCTTGGATTTCTGTCCGAACTCTCTTCGGAGACGAAATGAAGGATTCGTTCGAAGAGGAACCCAAACGTCAGACGAGCAGTGATTTTTGTTGTTTTTTGGCCTGATTATTACCTAATAAAAGTTAAGTTAAAATGATCTCATATATTATTAAACAATCGAAATTGAATAAGTCACCCGTCAAATTGACGGGGTTCCGTAAACCTAGCGATAGTAAAGTAGGAATAATAAAATTTTACTCGTCTTAGTATTATACATTATTTTTCTAAATTTGTAATGCTATCGCTATATATTGCAACCCAATTTTAATTATCAATAAAATTAAAAATTTAATTCTAACCTCAAATGTTCTTCATTACCGATTCATTACCGACAACGCAACCTTGTCCCAAGCGCCATAGTCTACCTTGAAACAAGCTTGCATAGCATACTGTCACAACATTGAAACGCGTAACGGATTTGCCTTGCATTAGCCTTGTTTTGCAACCTTGCCGCAAGGTTCTACCTTGCCGGCCAACCTTGTAACAAGCTTATTTCGGGGTACGATTTCTACCTGGGAAAGAGGAATAAGATTCCGACTGGTTGAAAATTAAAAAAAAGAAATAAAAATAAAGAAATAAGGAATAAGATTCCGTCTGGTTGAAATCTCATTCCTTATTTCGTCGGTTGAGAAGAATACTATCCTGTCCTTTTCTATTAGTTTTGAGTATTACGCATTTGAAAGTTTTATTACCTTATAACGAAGACAATTCTGGGCAATTTTTGTTCGCCATACGGCTTCTTAGGACATTGAATAGTATTGCACAAGCTAGAATTAAATAGGATTTAGGATATTATATCAATAACTTATTTTTCAAAAAATGGATATAGGATATTATTCTTTTCAACCGACGATTTCTTATTCCATATAGCGGCCTTCTATGATTAGTTGAAATCCTTATTTCTTATTCTTTATTTTTTATTTCTTTCATTGCCTAGTGGACTTTATCATTTGTATATATTTGTAACTTTGCTATCTCTTTTAAGGGGTTATACGCAGCCAGGAGGCCGAAAAAAATCGATTTTTCAAGAATTTTTCTTGGGAAGATATTTTAACCTCTTATAGCCTACTGTTCCATATTTGGAACATATGAAATTTTGAGCTATAAAACCAGTAAAACATTCTACCTTGTACCGTATGTCCGCGATCAATTGAACCATAGGAAAATTGCGAGTTTTGCATGAGCACTCCTTTGGGTCTCCTCGTCCAATAGAATCACCGGAGAAGCGTGAATGCGCATGCGTAGTCATCCGCGAGTGTAGCGTCGTCAGCAAGTTCAGATCGATTATTTCGATAACCGATCTGAACTTGTTGACGACGCCACACTCGCGGATGACTACGCATGCGCATTCACGCTTCTCCGGTGATTCTATTGGACGAGGAGACCCAAAGGGGTGCTCATGCAAAACTCGCAATTTTCCTATGGTTCAAATGATCGCGGACATACGGTAGTTATTCCACCATAGTCCAATGTTCCTAACTAGGAATGAACGATGAACGCATCATGTGTAATTCATAATAGACCATTGCTCCATTTGGAACACATTTAATTTTTTTTTGTATTAATGAAATATAAGTGCCGATCTCTGGGAGCTCCTCTAAAAAAAGGCATCTTGCGTTGAGCACGATATCTCTGGATGGAAAATTTTCATTAATATAATGTATTATCTAGTATTTAATCGAAGGAATAAGTAAAATATTAATTTTTGACAAAATTGCGGCTTCTCAAAACAAAAGTGTCGATTTTCGACATAAATTTAGGCCTTCAATTGTTTATGAAATGGAAAATATTTATCGGTGAGAAAAAATCTTCGATCAATTACTAAAAAATGTACTTAAAAAGCTTGTGTAAAAATTTGAGTGATCGGTTCGGTTAAAAACATAGTTTTGAGAAAAACACGTTTAAAGTTTCAAAAAAACTACACAGTAAGAAATTTTTTTTCAATTTATATCAAGTCGAAAATTTATTTCAATTTTGAAAATTTCGAATTTTTGCAAATATAACCATATTCGTAATCAGCGACCGAAAAAAAATCCTGTACCAAATTTGGCATGAATCCGTCGATTTTCGAAAATCTTGTCCACCATATTGGATCAGCCATCTTGAATTTTTGAAATCCGACTTCAGATTCGTGATTAGTGACCCAAAAAACACCCTATACCGAATTTGGTTTAAGTCCATTAACTTTTTGAAAATCATGATCTCTGGCTGGTTTTTTGAGATTAAACAAAATGTGATGTGATAGCCAAATTTTGACACCCCGGATTCGTGATCAGGAGGCAAAATTACTAGGATAACATATCGCATCAAAAGTATACCCCACTTTTTGTTTGTGTGACTGTATAATCATGCTTAAAAGTAGATAATTCATTCGGAGCTACTGCTCGCTGCCAACAGCATCATGACTCCGTCCGATCGGGCACTTTTCGTGTTTGCAAATGTGCGATAACTTCGAGAATATTCGTCGGATTGACATGAAATGTTCTGTGTATGTACATAAATATATGTACATTACGAAAATAAAATTTTTAAAAAATCGATTTTTTTTAAATCTTGACTGCGTATAACTCCTTAACACATTTAAATTGCTCGGTTTTTTTCCACCATAAAACGTGACAGTTTGCCGCACCATAGCACCACGAGCTTTTGTGCACATAGCGAATAATTCTGCACCCCAAGAAATCGACATTTCAGTATTTTATATCAGTTTCCATTAGCCTTCTAATAGCCAACAACAAGAGCCATGACAATTTATTTGACACACCGTTCTGTTAGTTCGCGACATCAGATTTAGAAAATGGGAGATCGGAAAACATATAATCTCTAGTCGCAAACACGTGCTCGAAGTGTGGGTTCCCGTAATGAAAGTAGCATTTCGTTTAAAAAGTGTAGTCGTATGAAAGTGCTTATTATCTAGTATGCATGTTTATTGGAAAAGCATTTAATGCTATTCAAAAGAATGTTATTTTTATTTACTACAGAGCTATTAGGATTATTATAATATGATAAAACTTTTTGTCTTCGACTTTGGTGTCCCTTCTTGGAACCATAGAAAATCCAGTGAAATAACCAGTGGTGAGGTTTTACGTCATTGATGGAACCTCAAGATTAACGATAAATATTAAGTGTTATCGTTACTCTATATATTCTGTAACGACGCTACTCGGCGCTACCCGGGTAGTCGCACACTTCGGCACGCTCTCTGACTGGCCCCGCTCGAAAGTCGAAATCGATAACAGTCAGATCACGTGAACCGGAAACGGAACTCCGCTAGCTCAGCCCCGTATCGGTAAAGGAGAGGGCCGGGGTCGTAAGACAAAGAAACGAATTTGAGGCGATTCATAACAAGAAAATAACACTTAGCTTTATTGGAAATCTTCTTATACACTATAGACTAAGAGCTAGCAACGTCATGAAAAAGTTAATTTTAGTTCGGCTGGTTTTTTGATATTTCCTTTCTTATTGAAGTTAGGTAGGGATGCGGTAGGTCTGGCACCTGGGAGTGGTTGCGTTTACTTCTGCGCATCCGTTCTGTACAAGTAAAATATAGGGTAAAATATAGGAAATTGATTGCAGGTAACGAAGAAAAGTTTAGATAAAAAGTGTTTATCTATATTTTTACTGTAAAAAAGTTGCTACGCATTTTTCACATATCTCCACTGCGTTTTGAGATAATCGAATTCAAATTTAAACAGAGACTGCGGCATCTGTCCCACTTTTATCCTAGGCATTTTGAAATCATTTTAAGATAAATTTTTTTTTCATAATTTTGTATGTCTTTTTAGTAATAGAAATTTATAATTGTAAGACAGTTTTGTTGTTGCTAACAGTGCGCCAGATCCAATTTTAGTTATTAAAAATAATAATTTTCAAACCATTTTAGTATAGCTCAAATTGTAACATAATATAGTTCTGTAATCAACGAATACACTATTAATTAGCCACATGGAAATTCCGTTGTTTAATTAGGAATCAGACCAATTTAAGTGTCGGGGAGAATAGGTGAGTTAGAAGAGTGCGGCAGCTTATTCGTTGGTTGCGGGAGAGAGATAACTGTACAGAAGGGATGCGCAGAAGTAAACGCAACCGCTTCCAGGTGCCAGACCTACCGCATCCCTACCTAACTTCAATAAGACATGAAATATCAAAAAACCAGCCGACCTAAAATTCATTCTCGAAAACGTTGCTAGCTCTCGGTCTACTACTGGCTATTCTAAGAGCCTAACGGCTACGGCAAGGTCGGGTTTCAATAACAGTTCTTATCGCGAAACTATCGGAGTCATCAACACGACTCGGCCGACGAGAGTCCTGAAGGGCGAACGGTCGGTATTGAAAATACACGCGAAACTAACAAGCAGGATAACCGACAATAATTCGCGAAGGAGAGAGGGACGATAGCCGCGAAAATTCGCGAGAGATTAGGAACGTTAGCCGGAGAAATTCGTGAGAGGGATAGGAACGATAGCCGCGAAAAAATTTGCTAGGGAATAGGAACGTTAGCCGGAGAAATTCGCGAGAGGGATAGGAACGATAGCCGCGTAAAATTCGCGAAGGAACGATAGCCGGAGGTTCGAGTTTCAACTCGATAATCGTTACACGGGGACGTTACGACGCACGGACTACCCCTACGCCTAACTGAAAACGGAAGGTCGCACGGGACGCTAGGTTTGACCGGGCGCTCGCGAAACAAAGGGATTCACTATCACTAATGGTAATCGATAATCAACCGCCCTGAGCGGAGAACAGAGAGTCGAGCGCACGAGCTATTTTATGCGATATTGCCGCACTAAGGGCACTCTTCTCTATTACCTAATCGATAACGCGCTCGATAGCGTACGGAACGAAACGAAAACGGTATTTCCGCACTACTGACGCGCACTAAACTCGTCTCAGGAAATTCGGTCGCCTCGTGCTACCGAATTTCCCGAGCATCACCAGATACTACAACCGCGAACTAAATCGCTAAATGATAAATGTGATCGCTATTAACGCGCGACACAAGATACTACGAAAAGAAAACTCTAAGAACGCCACGGGTCCGTCACCCGCACTCACGGAACGAAACGATAAGCCCGTCGAGGGCAAGGGAAATCTAAATCTCTATTACAGTCTCGGCCACGTGTCGCGAACAAAGGAGCCGGCTTACCGGAACGGAGGATCTGCTGTTGCTGTGGCGATGAGGCACGTGGGGTCGCTTCGCTGGTCCGCACGAGATAGGAAGAGTCCAGGACGGCTATTCTGTAATTCCGGGGAGAGTGAGCGTACATGGGAAGTGACCGTTCTTTGGGTGAGAGCTTCCCTCGCCCAGCTCATGCCCGACCGTTGAAACGTATACCTAAACAGCTATTCTCTAAGTGAGGAGCGGGCGATGTTCACTGAAAAAGCAAGGAGAGTGAAGGAATCACTATTCTGTAACTGCGGAAGCGCTCCCATCGCACGAAAATGGGTGAACTTACTTCTACTGGTCAAGACCGTGAGAAGCAGTCTGCTCCCCGGGAGAACGGCGACTCTAACCTACCTACTTCTGCGCCAGCGTGCCGCAGTTTACAGTTTGTTAATTTGCGTGTTCCAACAAACGATACACAGTGGTCCGGCGATCTAAGCAAACGCGGTCATGAGTATATTAATGAGTTACATAACTGATTTGTGCGATGTAAATTTATGTCTTAGCTATAAAGATATACTGTTAAAATAAAAGACCAAAAATTAACCAAATATTTATTCTACTATGATAACGTTTATGGAACATAATAAAAAAAATATATTAAATTGAAACATTCATTGAAAGAAGAAAAAGATTTTTCCTCCTACAAAAATTTTCTGCAGGCCGTCGTTTTCGATATAAGGTAAAACAGGGTGAGTTGGCGAATGGAGTTGGCCCCTCATTTCTATGGAAAGAAATGGAAACGAGGGGCCGACTTCATTCGCCAACTCACCCCGTTTTACCCTACAGGATGTCAGTTTTGAAAAAAAAAAACGTTTTTCTTTAAACCACGAACTACTTTTTATTAGGTGTCAACACTCAAATCTGATAAAAATAGTTCGAGGTTTAAAGAAAAACAATTTTTTTTTTCAAAACTTTGACATCCTGTATATCGAAAACGAAAGCCCGCAGAACATTTTTGTAAGAGGAACAATCTTTCTCGCCATCGATATGTATGCAACACCTAGGAATAGTTGAAATAACCAGCTGTGGCATGTCCATAGCAGTACTTGAGGTACTTTGATCCATATTCTGGAGAAGCACACGATCGCTCGTGCTGGAAACTCCTTTGACGCGGCTCAGCTACCGACAGAAGCCCGATATTTTTTCTTCAATAAAATATATATAATTTGAAAGGTGACACTACAAGCTATATTTTGATGCCAATAGATATTAATTTATTTCAATTATTTGCAAGTGAATCATAGTTCAACGGTACCTCACCGTGGTGTATGAATACTTTTTACCCCACTGTATTTTTCGAGTGGGTAAGGATGCCGTTGCTCGTCCCTGGCCATAAAAGGAGTCATGTTGCATCGAATGACGGTTCGATTCTTTGTACCAGGTATTAAGTTAATCCGACCGGCCATCTATTAGATTCGTCTTGTCTTCCCTTTACAAAGCTGATTTATTATTCTAAGTATAGCGGTATCTATTACAATAAGTATTTTTTGTCGGAAATGGCTTCTTCAGATGCGGTCGGTAATTACCCCTTCCCGAGCATGGTTAGGGACTGCGAGCGCACGTGCAGCCTAGATTCGCCGAAAAATACCCCGTACCGTTTCGTAGATTCCGAGAGTAGCTATAGATTTGCGAGGTATTTCTGACCGTGATACTATTAAACGGTTCGAAGCATTGTGTCGAATTCCGTTTATCGCGAGACGGAACAGCGACCGATAGCAGAGTTAAGAGAGAATAAACTAAATGCGCTTTGAATTAGACAGGATGGTTAATACTTGACGGTAGGTTATAAATTAACAGTTTCTCCGCTCATTATTTCTCGTTAGAATAGCAGTCCTAAATTAGTATAGAATATTCGAATTTACCGCTATAAAATAAAGTAACCCTTGAAGGTTATACGGGCTTTGGTGAACGAGTTATATACAGGGTGTAACAGAGTAAGTGTTACAACGTGAAACTGTAGACTCCTTGTGAAAAAAGAAAAAGATTTTTCCTCTTACAAAAATGTTCTGCGGGCTTTCGTTTTCGATATACAGGATGTCAGTTTTGAAAAAAAAATCGTTTTTCTTTAAACCTCGAACTATTTTTATCAGATTTGAGTGTTGACACCTAATAAAAAGTGATCTCGTGGTTTACAGAAAAACGTTTTTTTTTTAACTGACATCCTGTAGGGTAAAACGGGGTGAGTTGGCGAATGAAGTCGGCCCCTCGTTTCCCTTTCTTTCCATAGAAACGAGGGGCCAACTCCATTCGCCAGCTCACCCTGTTTTACCTTATATCGAAAACGACAGCCTGCAGAAAATTTTTGTAAGAGGAAAAATCTTTTTCTTCTTTCATAAGGAATCTACAGTTTCACGTTGTAACACTTACTTTGTTACACCCTGTATATCGCGGTGATACTAATTACTAAGGATCGTTAATCAGAATTCCGACCATCGCACAGTGGTTTTGAAATAGGTCAAAAGTCCATAATATTCATAACTGCTTACTATGATGCTAAGTTCAGATACGTACATTTTTTGGTTTAAGTTATAGTTTGAAGCATGCCCTTGATTATTATATAACATTTTACATGCCATTCTTGTCCCATTTTAATGTATTGAATTTTTATGGTTTCGCAGTCTTATTGTTACGAAATCAGTTTTCTCTACTTAAAACAATTTGCTTGGTTTCAGGTACGTTTTATAAGTGTACGTTTTCAAGGATGCATATTTTGGAATAATACTAGGTACCAGTATAATACCTATATCTTTTTTAATTATTAAGCTGCTTTTGACTTTTATTGTAGCATTAGGGAAATGTGCTTTTTGTTAAATTATTTTTTCCAACTACTTTTCCTATTACCACCTCTGGAAAAAGTTCTTATATATAAGTATGTTTTTGAATTATTTTATATCATTTAATAATGAATGTTTCAGTGTAATATATTTTTTTATTATGTTCCATTTACGTTATCGTAGTAGAATAAATATTTGGTTAATTTTTGGTCTTTTATTTTAACAGTATATCTTTAGTTATTGATTTACTTATGACCGCGTTTGCTTAGATCGCCGGACCACTGTGTATCGTTTGTCGGAACACGCAAATTAACAAACTGTAAACTGCGGCACGCTGTCACAGAAGTAGGCAGGTTAGAGTCGCCGTTCTCCCGAGGAGCAGACCGATTCTCTCCCGGGAACTACGTTCACCGGGTTACAGAATAGCGACGAGGAACCTCGCCACTTTTCCGGTGAACTCCGCCCACTTCTCACGGGAACAGGCTTTCACTCAGTTACAGAATAGCCGTCCTGGGATCGCTGCGGCTTGCTAGGCGGCGGGGGCCTGTCCCCACTCCTAGTAGACCCTTTCCGCGATTTTAATTGGTGATCGATGTCCCCCATCGATTTGCATGTGCGACGCTCTGGTTTCCGCTGCGCGCCCGCTCCGTCGATCGTCAATCGAAGGAAACTAGTTCCTTCCTGGTTGGCGCGGATGCGCGCGCAGCTCGCTGGATTCAATCGTGGCTCCGGAACTGTCCCCTCACGGATGACGGCTTATGAATCCCTCCGGAACATTCCCCTGCGGGATCACGCGGAGGATCCCGATACGAGGCTAGCTTCTGGAGATTCCTCCGGAACATTCCCCTGTGGGATCACGCGGAGAATCTCGAGGTGAAGCCTAGCCTCCAAGCGGTCCATCCGTGCCGAAGAAGCGGGGTGCCTGTCTAAACAGGGTACGTTCCTCGCCGGGTACGCTGCTCGGTTGCAAGTCCCAGTCCTGCGCCTGGCAGGGAAGTCGTGTGCATTTCGCCGCACGGCATCTGGCGCTCGTTGCAGCCCCTTGGTCCTCCAGCTCCAGCGTCTTTTAGGTCGAATTACTGATCTCGCTACGGTATTCCGCTATGTCGTCCCTACTATTACCAAAGTTTTTAACGCGCTAAAATATTCTTATTCTAAATGCTATCCTGTGGGGATGGCGGGACCAGCGAAGCGACGTTAGGGAATCGGCCAAATTGTAACGTGCACGATGTGCAACGTTACAATTCAAACTTTTTTATTATCTTACAGTTAAGTAATGTTCTTTTGATAATATACATATAATTCAAAGAAAATATATATAGATGTGAGTTAGGTATATAGTTTTATGTTTCGCCGAGGGTTCGTCAATTATAATGGATATATATACGGGTTTGGGCTGTACCGTCGTTCTTCGTCAGCGTGATGCTTGTGTCGCGCACATGGGGCGATTTGTATTGGACGCTTACGCGCTTTGAGCATCATGGTATCCTTCTTTATCCATGCATGCGTAACGAAGACAGAGTGCAACGTACTCTTGGAGGCTTCTCTGCGCTTTTTCGGCGCGAAACGTTCTCAGTGGTAGAGCGCTATACCTCTCGCATTGTCAATGTTCGTGTGAACTCAGAGTGGCTGCGTTTCTCTAGTTGGAACGCCATAGTGTATCACTGTCCACCAATCAGAGTTAAATACAAATAGCAAGAAGTGTTAGACAGTTCACCATCTCGCGTATATATGACTGATGCACATGCGGTAGGAAGATTCGTAGACGATGATCACGGACTGATGATGAAACTGATCAACTTTCATTTCTGAAAAGTTTAAACATGCTCAACGCCGTCGCAATAGTACTAAAACATGTGAAATAATTACGGTGAATACAAGAGCCAGTATACTTTCATAAGTGTGTTGATAGTTTCATGAATAACTTCTTAGAATGAAGACATTAATGTTTCATTATTTGTTATAGAGAATTTATCTGTAAATATACACGGCTGAGAGCTTCGCGCTCCACAAGACTATGTAGCGCGAAACTCTACCAAGTTTCTTGATTTCAAATCTCGTCAGGGAGATGCCTCCGATTTTAATAACTCACTCATACATTTTCAGTCATAATACTTTATTAAGACCTATTTTCGATGCGTAATCAGCCATACTAAATGATTTTTAATTTATTTTACTGCATAAAAGTTATTAGCTAAAATGCTGTTACCACATAATCAAGCAGATCGTCACTTGACCCGCATCGTCATCACACTAGAGATGACATGAAGGCGTTCTCTACAGCCCGTCCAAAAGTCATAATTTGAATGAAATTTTAATAATTTTTTTCTCGGCAACGTGGCAACTATCGGGTATCGGATAAGTTGCACAATAATCTAAATTTTACGCTGAATTGAATATTGCCACGTTCATTGGTCCATAAGTGTCCGGACACCTTGTATGTAGGGGAATGTCGTCAGGGTCGGCCTGTCGTCTAGGTCGGCCATTTACGATATTTCAGCTTATAAAACTAGTTTCAACTATCTGCAAGCGTGGTAAAACTTTTATTGGTAATAGCAAACTTTTCGAGGCAACACCGAGTTTGAAGCGTGAAATTAAAACGTGTGTGCACTCAGTGGCTTTTGAGAGACGAAAAAATTTTTCCAGTATCAGTGAATACGGTATCAAAACTTGAAGCTAAAACATGCAATCGTCAAAGTAAGCATATAAGTGTGTCATATGGTATCCTTTAGGAATGAACCAAAAGGATAATTCAATTTGATAACCCGTTTGGTTGTGGTGTGATGCGATGTGGTCCTGGTGTTTGTCGTCAAGGTTGGACAATTTGTGTAGTCAGGGTTGGCCACCGTGATTTTTGTCTTTACAGGGTAATAACAACACTTCGTCATTTTTTGATGCTACGAAACGTTAAAAACGAGGTCCTCCATCCAAAAAAAGTGCATAAAAAGCCCTCTTCGAATGAAGACGAGGACTTTTGCCTCATTTGTTTGGCAGCGATGCCTCATCGCTTGAATAGTAACAATTCCGTTGCATGCATTGAATACAAAAGAGAAGTGCATTTGAAGTGCGCAAAAATGACGACCAGGTACTTCATTTGTCAAAACTGCGATTCAGAATAATTTAGCGCCTATATTTCGTCGATATTCAGCGGCTGGCCAACCTAGACAGCACTAGCCAACCTTGACAGTATTTCTAATTTTAAAAAAATACCCATTACTTTTTGATTTTTCATCCAATCAATTCGTAATATATCGGAAAAGTTTTCATTTTTCCGGACCTTTCTACGAATGCGCAGTAATTATAAGAATTTTTTTTACATGGAAATTATGGGCAAAAGTCAAAACTATGGCCAACCCTGACGACATTCCCTTACATATAATGTCATTATTACATTTTTCTTATAGATTCAGTTATCTTTCTGTAACTTTATATTTGTAAAACAAGTAGATACGTCTCCACATTGAATAATTTTATAATATTTTACTCATTGAAAAATAATATTATAAATTATAAATTTTTTTAAACTATATCATTAGGCCAGAATAAAAAATATTTACAAGGTGAGAAGATTTCATTCAGTCTACGCGTTATAAAATTAATAAAATTTGAGAAGCTTTTCGATGTTTACCATATATGTCACACGATGTAATAAGTTTTATGTCTATATCGAATAATATAATACAATCTATCGTTCCATTTTCCTACGCGATTTCAATCATTTTTAGGGAGCAGTTTTTATTTTCAATATGAATATATCATGTTATTTAAGTTTCAAATATTAAGTTCACCTTATATCACGTTTCGAAACTTTATTTTATATTGCAGCTAGCAGTTTTGGAAGAAGAGCTTCAGATGGAGGAGCTAATCTACACGTGTTTTACCAACAACAGCATAGTAGTGGAAATAGTAATGGAGAGGACAACGGTTGGAGTCAACCGGGAAGTAGAGAGCACCTTCAGCCTGTAAGATATTGAATATAAATATTTCTTTACTATACCTAACGATCGACTACGATTACTTTTTACCATTCTAAATACCTCTTTCTTTTTTGAAGATACAAAAAACCATTCGAACAAAAGTTTTGTGGTTTTAAGGAGAGCATACCATTCGTGTGTAATAGATTTTTAAAACATCCATTAACATCATAAAAGGTCGTCTTTCTTTTTTTTATTATAAATGAAACTATATTTTCGCTCTATTAAAAGTTGTAGAGCTCATTCAATTTTACAAAAAAGGTGCATAACAAAAAAAGTAAGTATATATGGGGCATTCTGTATCAAGACAGCCACTTTTTTCCTGAGGGTCTAAAAATATTCTGATTTTTTTACAGTCATACTTGATGAAAAAGATAACCTTAATTTTTTTAGATTTTTTTTTCACGTGCCGTTAATGGTATACATCGATTTGAAAAATAAATTTCAACTTTAAAGTTTCACAAGTGTACTATTAATGGAATAAAAAACTTTGTATACATGAACATTTTTTTCTCAATTTTTCAAAACAAAAATATATCAAAATTTTTAAGTGACATTAAAAGGCATTTTCTTACAAAAAAGTGAAGAAAAAAAACAAAATATTTATTTTGCCATTGCGATATTCTATTTTTCTTAAAAAAATTCAGTTTATTTGAAATCAATAAAAAGTGTGTAGAAAAAATTTGGTAGTGGGAGGACCATTTCTTCATGAAGAAAAAAGTATTTTTAAGTATTTCTCTTAAAAATTTTGTTTTAAGTCAAAAAATGATATCCTTCTATGCATCTAATAAAATTTAGTCTATACCAGTATATCAATGACCACTCCGAAAATGCAGAAAATATAGGGTTTTCAATAAGAAGAATCGAATTTTAGATGTTCAACATTTCAAAAAACGCGTCAAAAATAAAAGAAACATGAAATACAACTGGTAGAAAAAGGTTTTATTTAACATTATTACATATAAAATATATAAAAATACAAAAACAAACAAATTAATGAAAATTACGTGAAAATTATAATTTTTTTTCCCGGAGCTTCTATCAGATTTTATATTTTTGTGAATTCTTTTTGTCGTAACAGCCTTTTTTATGGTATTTTCTTTTTGGGAACATGTCGAAGTTTTCACTGAAAGAAAATTTCTTCAGCATTAATTGTTCCTTGTCAATGGGAATTATGCAATGATATTTTTAGGTACCTGGTATGAGTTTAGCGTTCGCGAATCTAGGTGATAACGCGGAAGCAAGAGTTCAATGTAATCTTGTTTTGAACTGAAGAAAACTTCAGTCTTTTCTAAGTTATCTTTTGCAAAATTAAAGAATACCTCACACGTCAGGATTTAATCTGCTGGATTAATAGCTTGAAGGCTTTTTCGGGCTGCTTGTCTCTTCAAGTTCCCACCGATTCCATCACATGGACCTTTTACCGTGTCCAGAACCAAAGAAGTGCCATTCAGCAGGTACACCGAAATCATTTTCATGTTCAGAAAGATTAGCAAAATTAAATCTATCCTTAAAATGTTGTGCAGCGCCATCAGTGAAATAAATTACTTTTTTCAGAATGAGTTTCTTCTTTAAATGATCAATTATTATTCTATGACATGTATGAACAGCCACTGTATTATGTTGCAAATTATCTGAGAGTATTGCCATAGAACCATGTTGTAGTTTATCTCCAACTTTGTAATAATACACCACGGTTTATATCGAACACTCGTTATTATTCCAGTGGAATGACTGAACTGTATCTTGTGCTACAAATACATAATTTTCAGCCCAATCCGTCTGTACAATCACTTCACCTTCCTTAAGATTCTCTTTTTGATAATCGAGATATTGAGATTGCTGATTTGCGATGAATGCATGAGATTTCAATTTATCCACCTTTTCACACAGCTCTGCGATAAAAGCATCACTTGACAAGATGTTGACTTTCATGGTGGATCGATCTGTTTCTGTCCAATTATAAAATTCAATGTTTTCAATATGATTATCGTCAAATATCGATTCAATAAAAAATGCTAATTTCTCTGATCCAGGACAATTTTTACATTCAGCGAGTTAGCGATTTTCAGTTGGGCTATCACAAATTGTAAGTTTAATAAGATCGTCGTAAGTTTTCAAGTGATGTGCTATACTTTTAGTTAAATGGGACAGGTTTGCACCATCCACCATTAATTTCACGTTTTCATGGTGAACACAAACGCAAATACTGTGGGTACCACTTGCTCCTGCGAGAACACAGTGTCTCGACCGTAAATTGGCAAAGGTTGAGAAACCTATTTTTATTTCTGGATAAGTTTCTATAAAACCTTGATATAATTCCTTAAGATTATAGTATATTAAGCGTTTCTGTACTTGTTGACGTGAACCATCCGGTTGCTTATAATCGAGATAAAATCTTGTTTTCCTGGTAACTGTCTGCTATTACTGTCATGCTCATAAAACGCTATCACTTTGTCAACAACAGCTTCACAGGTATGGATTTTCCACGACGAGGATTTGGAGAACTAAAAATACCGTTCTCACACAGTCCTTCGCTGTTTGAGTCTACCGTCGAGAAGTTCCAAATACTGCAGCGACTTTTCGAATACTCCAACTCTGTGGTAATAAAGTAAGGATTTGCACCTTTTGCGAAAATGTGGTCTCAGGAAGATTAAACTTATTCTTCAGCTGATCGATCATTTCTTTGCCAGCTGCAGCAAAATCCTTATCTTTTTTCATCAGCTGCCATCTTAGGTTTTTTGGGAGAAGGAGGATAATAAGTTTCGTCACTTGTCTGACTGCCTGTAGTACAGGTTGATGATAGAGTTGCGGAAGTAAATGAACCTGAATTTTGAGAAGCTTCTTTTTTCAAAATGTTGATTTGTTCACTTGTGGATTTCTTGAAATCTTTGAAGTGGAGATCATCATCAGCTTGCTTGTCACTTTGAGAAACAGGCATAGAGGATCCTGCTTCAGCTGTCTCCATATTTTCACAATGTTTTTGATTTTTTTCAATGAGACTTTGATCTTGACCGTCATTAATACCAGTTACAGGATAATATTGTTCTTTTCCTCCATCATTTAAAAATGATTGAAAATGAAGCCCATTTGTTTCACTGAGACGTCGCCGACAATAATCACAAACTTTTTTACCTTCTAGACAAGGGAATTTATTTTTCAATTCTTCTGAAAACTCTACGCCCATTAGACTTCACGTGTTTTTCTAATGAAAAAGGATTGCAACATCGATCGTGGAATTTTGACAGTTTTAACCTGAATCTTAATCCAAAATAAAATTTCTAAGTTATACTTTTAAGTTATGACTATAACCTGAAACTCCTTACTAATCAAAAGATCGATGGAAGTAATCAAAAACAGTGACATCTCGTGAATATCTTTGAAGAATCAACTCAAAATTCTAAAGAAGCATTTACATGCAATTGAAATTTTGCTTTGCGAATGCTATTAGTTTGTAAATTATATAACTTTATTCAACTTAAGTTAAATAGTTTTATTCAATTTAGAATGTTCTTTTATATATATTTTATTGTTCTTAATTTCCTATTCTTATAATGATTCTAAAATCAATGATTCCTATTAAATAAACAAATATTTTCTACATTTTTCAGAATTATCATTGATATACTGGTGTAGACTAAATTTTATTAGATGCATAGAAGGATAAAGAACATTTTCTGATTTTTAAAAACATTTTTAAGGGAAAAAACTTAAAAAGAATTGTTTTCCTCATGAAGAAATGGCCTTCTCACTACCACATTTTTTTCTACGCAGTTTTTATTGATTTCAAATATATTGCAATTTTTAAAGAAAAATCGAGATTGTCGCATTGGCGAAATAAATTTTCTTTTTTTTTTCACTTTTTTGTAAGAAAATGCCTTTTAATGTCACTTAAAAATTTTGATATTTTTTTTTTCAAAAATTGAGAAAAATTTTTCATGTATACAAAGTTGTGTATGCCATTAATAGTACAGTTGAAACTTTAAAGTTCAAATTTATTTTTCAAATCGATGTATACCATTAACGGCGCTTGAAAAAAATCTAAACAAATTCAGGTAATGTTTTTTCATCAAGTATGACTATGTAAACAAAAATCAGATTTTTTTGAGACCTTCATGAAAAAAAGTGGCTGTCGACACAGAATGCCCCATATGGTGAAATACGTATCCGCGTTCAGCGGTTTATAAAATATCTCTATTTAATCTACAAAAGTAATTTGCGCTTCCACTCGGGCTTTGAACCAGATCTTATTCATGCGAAACGCATTTTACGCATACGCATATATATTATATTATAGCCCAAGCAATAGAGAGCTAAAAAGAGCCTTACCCTAAAAAAAATAGGGGAGTTTAGAAATTTGGTAGTTTAGCTCAGTTTCACATTCTGAACAACATAGTAAATTTGCAGAATCGTAGAGTTGACAGCAATGCCGCCAAATTAGCAAAATAGCGTCCAAATCCGGTTTTTTGCATTATCTTCTTCCCAGCGCCTAGGTAAAAGGTAGTTATTATGAAAATTATAGAGGATAAAATTCTCTACAAGTTTTGTTTAAAACTTTTTTTCTCAAACAAATAATTTCAGTTACGCTTAAGTAAACTGGAGCGCTTTTCTTAAAATTGCATTCACCGTACCCTTTTCACTCAACTTTGCTAATTACCGATTCATTATGTTTTCATAATCAATTGAATTCGTTTGTGCATAATGTAGAGTACATACGTATCGTCACGATGCAGTTTGTTTTTCGAAAATTAATTATTAGCATCTGTCGAAGAAAAGTGAAATTAAACTGGCGATCACCCCAGTTTTACTTTTAAGGCGCGCTCCTTGGGGTCGAGTTTCATACGACCCTAACGAGTCAATCAGGAGGGGATGCGTAAAGGAACAAAATCTTCCCATTACAAAGTTTTCGCGCCGCTTCCAAGTGACACGCGATTCGGAAATAGCGTTCACGCGGTTGATGGTGGATTTCTGTTGTATGGCATCGCAACGATTCTTTTGCAGCAATCTGCACGAATTACGTAAAGTTCGTGGAAACACACTACGGTTTGAACGCAGTGATAGTATTCGATGGTTATCCGGTTGATGCAGCAAATAAAAGCACGAAAAACGCAGAATGACTTCTTTGATCAAGAAAGCAAACTTCCGCAGACGTGCTTTTCGATGAATCAATGATCGCGACATCAACGCAGGCAAGATTTCTGGCCAACGAAACCAACAGGAATCGTCTCATTTCGACGTTGAAGAAGAGTTTCGAGAAATCAAACTTTATCGTCGAACAGGCTGCAGAAGATGCTGATACATTAATCGTGGGTATAGCGATCAGCATGTCTTCATTCTAATCCGCTTTGAATGTTGGAGAAGACATCGATCTTCTTGTTCTTCTAACAGCATTGGCGAGGGCACATCCGAGTATTTATTTTCTGAAATCGGGCAGAGGAGAAACTTCAGAAGTGGTTTATTCTTCTCAAAGTCTGCAGACTGGAGAAGCAGTTACAGATAATTTGCTGTTTTTGCATGCATTCAGCGGTTGTGATACCATTTCTCGCGATCTTCTATCAAGGAAAGAACAAGTTCCTACAAATACTCCAAAAGTCCGAGAAATTGAATCGAACCGTGCAAGTTTTCAGGGACGGAAACGCAGATTCAGATACTATTGCTGCAGCTGGAGAACAATTTTTAGCCACACTATACGGAGCTCGCCAAAGAAACACATCTTTGAATTCTCTCCGGTATCAACCTTTCGCAAAATCGGTCACAAAGAATAGGTTCAATCTTGCATCACTACCACCCACAGTAGCTGCTCGACAGCATTCGCTTCGCACTTATCAACAAGTCCTAAGTCGGTACGGTGTTAACAAGAGTTCGGAAGAATGGGGATGGAAAAGGAGTAAGACTGGACTCACACTCCAGTTACAACAACTGAAGATCCTGCTCCTGCAGCACTCCTTACATTTATCTCCTGCAAATGCAGAAAAGGATGTGGCCCAGCATGTGGATGTAGAAAACTAGGTTTGAAGTGCTCTGTCATTTGCAAATATTGCAGGGGGCAGTCTTGCGCAAACGTTCCTGAACTTTTGAACGACTCCGAGGAAGAAACCGAAATCGCTGTAGACGAATCATTCATTCAGAACGATGATGAGGAACGGGACACTGAAAAGGAAAATGATACTGAAGAAGACGACGATTCTCAATCCAGCAAAGAAATCGACGCCAACAAACCCGAACCATCCAGAATCTCCAAACGAAGAAAAAGTGCACACTAGAATGACAGTTGTGGATTAGGCCTACTGGGGAAACCACAATAAAAAAACGCGCCGTTTACTCTACCTCATGGTGGTGTGGAAACGAGTACAATTTATTATGAAAAGGGTACATGAATGCAATTTTACGAAAAGCGCTTCAATTTACTTGAGCTAACTCTGAATCAATTTGTTTGAGAAGAAAAAGTTTTAAACAAAACGAAGAGAATTTTATCCTCTACAATTTTCATAATTTTACCTAGGAGGCCCTGGAAAGAAGAGAATACAAAAAATCGAATGTGGACGCCATTTTGCTAATATGGCGGCGCTGCTGTCATTTCTACGATTCTGCAAATTTACTATTTTGTATAGGATGTAAAAAACTGAGTTAAACTAAAAAATTTCAAAACCCCTATTTTTGTTCAGGATAAACCTCCGTATTGCTTGGGCTATTAGATAGGTGTACAAATATGTTTGACACTTTTGCAAAAATTCAAAATTTATTTTTGAAAAAAGTAATAGTATCTTATATCATAAGGCGGTAATCCGAGGCTTTTTCAGACTGTGTTCAAGTCGTAGCACGAGGTGATGGAGGGAGGGCCGGGGCCGAAGGCGAGCCCCATCCCCCCACCATACCTCGTTCTACGACATGAACACAGTCTGAAAAATCCGAGAATTAAAGCCGAATGACATATACTATTTTTCCTCACGAATGCCCATTTACGAAGAGTGGTGGGAGGGGAGGGGGGAGAGCCCCCCCCCCCCATTAAAAAAATAACAAAAATCTAAAGCAATTTTATAAACCAAGCCTCACGAGCTTCATTGAGGACATCCTGCGGGATGTTGTTGTCGTCAGCGAGGTTATTATCACTTTCTACATTCTCTTGATAACTCTCAACGAATGTAAAATCTCTACACTCTCGATGTGTCGAAGTACAATTCAGCTCTTGTTTCACGATATTTTGAAATTCGTCGCCTTCTTCATCTCTGTTCGGGATAATGATGCTTTTTCTCTCCATATTTTGATTTTACACTTATTGGTTTGGTATACTCTCGTGCATCCGTCAGTCGACTCGAATGAATCGATTCGATGCGGTTAATTTCACGTTGTGATCGTCAATTTGAAAAAGACCCACTTCGGACTAAGCAATCGCGCCAATCAGAGTGCAACAGTGTCAGCTGACAAAGTTAGATAGCTATACTCTGCTCATTTCACGTTCCGTTCGTCAATTTGATAAAAGGACCCACTTCGACTAAATATTCGCGTCAGTCCGAGTAAAGTGTTTTTAATAGTCTACGGACTCTCAGTCGGTCACGCGGGAAAGACGCCATCTTACGGTCTAAAAGTAGACTGGAAAAGGCCTCGAAATGGGCATGAATGAGGAAAAATACATTTATTAATCAAAATAATCCCCTTCACTTTTAATGACCTTCAGTCATCTTTTAGGCAATTCACGGATGCCTTCCGCAAAGAAAGTTTCATATTGCGAGATGAGGAAGTAATCGACTCATTTTTGGACTTCTTCAAATGTTTTGAATTGCACATCAGACAATCCGTTTTGCATTTTCCGAAATGGTTGAAAATCAGTTGGAGCTAAGTCTGCTGAATACGCCGGGTGTAGTACAACTTACCACCCAAGAGTCATTAACGTATCCTTGACCGGTCATCCACATGAGGGCTGGCGTTGTCGTGGAGCAGTTTTAGTGGGCGTTTTCCTTTGCCAGTAAATGAACGTTTTTGGTCAATTTCTTGGTTCAATCGTATTAATTGTTGACTATAGCGATCGGCAGTAACTATCTGGCCAGGTTTCAATAATTCATAATGGAGTACGCCTTTCATTTTCCACCATATACACAGCGTGACTTTGTTACAGTGAATATTGCGCTTTGGCATCTATGTCGTCGGCACATCGGGGTCAACCCAATGATATTAGTGTTTTGGATTATCAAAATTAATCCAATTTTCATCGCCGGTCACAATTTTCCACAAAAAAAGACTTTTTTTGTTGCTTGTTGTAAAGATTTAAACATGTGTTTTATGTCAAGACGGCTATTTTTATTTGCTTGAGTCAAAGAGTGTGGCACCCACTGTATTCGTTTTCGAATCTTTCCCATTGCTTCAAAGAGATAGGAAATAGGATGTTTGCTTCATAGCGATAGGATGTTTGTTGAGTTACTCCTAGCTGTTATGAAAGTTGTTTTTCCGTTTGGGAAGAGTTTTCATCCAGCAATGCTTGCAGTTCCTGGTCGTCAACCTTTACAGTGGCCCCGATACGTTCACGGTCACTAACATCAAAATCACCATCTCTCTTATACCAATACTCACATATACGAGGGTTATTCGGAAAGTAAGGTCCGATTTCTTATAAAAAATAAACCATCACAGATTTTTTCAAAAAACTTTTTTTATTTAATTCCTTAAACCTTTCTCTATTTTTATACATAGTTTCCATTTCTGTTTAATCATTTGTCATAACGTTTTACTAGCTTTTGTATGCCGAAGTTATAGAACTCTGCCGCCTGTGACGATAATGAGTCTTTAACTGCTTCTTTCACCTGATCTGTAGCGAATCGCTTGCCGCTGAGAAATTGTGAATCATCGGTCTTCATGAATCTTTTTATTCGTGACATTGACCGAATCTACTGTGATCACTGATGGTCGGCCTGATCGCAGTTCATCATGGACATTTTCCCGTTCGTCCTTGAAAGCTCTCACCCACTTTGCTGTCACTCATTGCGTTGGAGCCGTACACTTAACTTATCTGACGATGAATTTCTGCTGCTGATTCATTGCTTGCTGTCAAAAACCGGATCACTGAACGTACTTCACAGTCGGCGGGCTGATCAATTGAAGGGTCCAGTGGAAAAACGATGAGGTTCCATATTTCTAAAAGTTGAGAACGCCATTCTACAGCGTTTTAAATAAAAAAAACTGAAAATCCCGGTTTTTGGGAGTATTACTCAACTGAACATCAATTGCGTAATTTTTTTTGAACTTATAAATTTTTTTTTTCGAATCATTGGAGGTCGTACATTGCGTCCAGGTATACCTGGACTACTTCTTCAGGGATTTTGGTATCGAGATGGGGACATTGGGGCGAAGTTACATAGAAGCCGTTCGTAAGTTAACACGGGGTATTGGGGCCAAGTTAGACGTTGATCGCGAGTTAATCGGGACATTGGGGCCAAGTTAGAGGTCGCCGAAAAGGTATTGCGCGTATGTTAACTTACTGTACAAGTGTACCTGGACGAGTTCTATAGGAAGTTTCATGTTCGAACGGTATTTTCACTCCTGAACATCGAAAAATTTTGTAGGCCATCATCTGTTCTTTGAGAAAAAATTCATATGAAAGCGATACATTTCGTGCCCCAATAAAGCCCATGCTTTTGTCTTAAAAAATATGATTATTTATCGCGTTACCTGGGCCCTATAACACGGGAAAAAAACGAGATTTTTATTTTTTTTATTTAAAACGTTGTACAATGGCGTAGAAAAATCGGAAAGTAAACATAAAAAAAAAATTAAAGGTGAAGAGTTGAACTTTCATTTTCTGTGATCAGAATTTGAAAAAAAAATTTTTGTAACTCCGTGTCAATGCGCAAACTACAGATTTTTAAGTTTCAAAAGATGACCTTGATTTTCAGGGTCTCTTAATCTCTCGGTGCTTTAAATCGAAAAATAAACTTTGGGATAGTTAAGCTGAGATTTTAAGCTTTAATTTAAAAAAAAGAGGGATACGATGATTTTTCGCTGTGCTACGGGCTTCCGAAGTTTGACAATTTTTAGAGTAAAATAAGTTGTTGCGATAATTTTGTTGCGTAGTGTATATAAAAATCTCGTGTCATGGTGTTTGTGGTCGCACTCCTACG
Source organism: Xiphydria camelus (assembly GCA_963678675.1). Lineage (NCBI taxonomy): Eukaryota > Metazoa > Arthropoda > Insecta > Hymenoptera > Xiphydriidae > Xiphydria > Xiphydria camelus. The sequence continues at coordinate 15,490,718 of OY783191.1, forward strand.
AAACGGCTCGACCGATTTTTATGAAATTTTTTATGTTTATTTGGTAGGTATGAGAATAGGTCGTAAAGTATATTTAAGGTGATTAGGGTGTTCCCATTCAGAATTTTTTTTTTTATTTGTTTGAAAAAAATTTTTTCTTTTATTTTTTGATTTGGAATATAAAATACCTATGACCCCAAATTGTCACCTTCCTACCCCCACCCTAACATTTTTTAATCGCGATTTTATTATTAAAATACCTATAACCCCAAATTTTCACCCTCATAACCCATAATACATTCTTCATTTTTTATTTAACAACCAAAATATTCAATAAAAATAACTTATATGGCAGAACAACGTTTGCCGGGTCAGCTAGAGAGTGTAAAGATATATTTTCAACATGGTGCATAAGAACCTTTTGTATTTTCGCCACCACATTTAAAAAACATAAATCTAGGGCCTTATAAAAAAAAATACATTTCTTTGTTGTAATCAATCGGAAAAATCAGAAATTTATTTTCTTTTTTTTTCAATAGGGCAATAGATTTATGTTTTTTAAGTGTGGTGGCGAAAATACAAAAGGTTCTTATGCACCATGTTGAAAATATATCTTTACATTTCCAGACGGGGTGTGTCGGCCTCTTAACCCTTTTAGTGCCGGACGACGATATATCGTCGTTCGCTGCACTTACGAAAAATGCCAGCGACACGTTGCGTATGCGATGGCGCCATGTTCTTTGCATTGCGAGAAAGCTCTATCTCAAAATAAATGTATAAAACGTTATAAACGGTCTAATTATATTGTAAAACAATGTAAAAAAAATTCTTTTTGGGTATCATTGTCAAATTACTCGGAGACCGTTTTCACGCAGTTGTGTGTGCAGTCATAATTATCATGTACGTTTGATCATGAGTGATAGCGAAAAGGATCAAATTTAATTAATTTCTAAATAATAATAATACATTATTACAATATTATTAAAATAATTAATTATTAAATCTATTACATTTAAAATATATATATATTTTAAAATTTAATTTAAATTATAATTTTTTATTTTTAAGCTCATCCCTAAAAATTTGTATATAAATAATTTTAAAATTTATTCAATTTTAATTGAAAATTGTATTTATATATAAATTAAATTTATTTCTAAAAAATAACTAATAAATTATTTTAAAAAATAATTTAATATTTTAATTTATAATTCATTAACTTTTTTTTCGAGATTATAAATTATTTTTTTTAATAAACCCTAATACAAAAGGTAAAAACTATTTTACTTTTAAATTACTTTATTTTTAAACTCAAATTATTCTCTGCAGTAATAAAATTACATTAATTTATTTAATTAAAAATTTTTTTTTAATTTAAATGTTTTAATCATTAAAAAATAAATGGTTATTAATTAATTTAATAATTATCAAATTATTATTTTGTAATAATGATTAATTTAATTCATTATTTCAAATATAATTAGATATTTATAAATATAAAATTATTGAATAATATATATTTAATAAATTATTAAAATTAATTAATTTTATATGTAAATATAAGTATATATATAGGATTGTTCCGTCTTTACGCGACGGACTACGCACCAAATTAATCTTGCGTAATGGGTTCAATGGGATTAATAAATTACATTATTTTTCGAAAAAGCAAAAGAATGCACTTTATTTGAGAGCTGTTCGAACATAGCCATCACTTTTCCGCTATCAAACTAAAACTGAGTCTCCTTCCGAGGAGACTTCACTTATGTAGAGTAGAAACTCCAGACTGTGTGTTGAGCACAAACTCATTCTTATTTATACGAAAACTGAGTTTATACTCACTTGAAATTGTACATAAGAGTACCTACTCATGGTGAGCATCTTCCCTCTGAGGAGACTCCACTTATAGGCCGGTCAAAATCGACACAAAAAATCGATAAATTCGCAAAACATGATGTATCTCTGATTTTTAAGTATGTTGTTTGGATCAATTAAGGCTATGTATACCCAAGTTTGCAACTCTCAAAAAGTTGTGGAAAAATTTTTACACACCAAAAACCGCGAAATTTTTGGACTTGTTTCAGATTCTGCTCTACATCTCCTAATCCATGCATTTTTTGTCGAAAGTTACTCTATACGTTTTTTAAGACCATTAAATTTGTGATAAATTAAGCCCAACCGGAGCTCTGTAGGTCAATTGGTTACCTACCAATTGGGGGTAGACCAATTGGGGGTCTGTAAGCCTCGAAGTTCTCTCAAAATCTTCAAAAAAAAAACCCATATAAGGTAAAATCACATTTTTCCAGAAATGTTCCACAACCTTTCCTATCTTTTGTTTTTCGGTTTGGTAATGAAAAAGAAGGCATGAAATCGTTTTAAAAAACGGTGAAATGTATTTTAATATAAACATAAGTAATCAAAAGTGCAGTAACTTAATCAATCAATCAGTCAATCAAATTAGACACATAGTCAAATTCGTCGCCTTGTTTTTGATGGCCCTGGGCCGTCACTTTCGTTGCTCTCTTCAATAGGTAGGTCTTCCACTATTGGTGGGTCGCCGTCTTCGCCCCCTATAGGTAGGTACTCCAGTATTGGTGGATCATCAGGGTTGTTTTGAAGCTCGTCATTATCGTCCTCTTCAATGGTGATAAGGGTAGCGTTCTGGCACGTTTCCCCAGAGCAGGTAGCACATATCACAGAACATTTGAGCCCTGCTTTGAGGCAAATACATCCACCTCTGCACCCCTTCCTGCATTTGCAAGAGAGGAGTTTTAGGAGCTCTGCGGGGGCAGGAGCTTGCCGACTAGTAATAGGGATGAGTCCAGCCGAGGTCAATTCCCAACCCCAGTCGGTGGCGTCTTTCTCCACCCCTAACCACTTTTGCACCTGGTGGTATGTGCGGTAGTGGTGATACGACGCAGCCTCTGTGGTTGGGGGCAAACGGGCCAGATTCGCTTTGGCGTTGGCTGCTGTCTTCACAAAAATACGGAAGCGTACATCGTTGAGGGTGTCTTTCGTTTCGTCTCCTCAATATAGGGCAACTAGGCACTTGTCACCGGCTGCTGCGACTTGTTAGTGTGTGGCATCTGTCTGGAGGAAAACTCCTGCTTGATCCACTAGGACTTGATTTTTTCTTAAGTGGCTCCACATTTTCATCTTCCCCTGTCAGAAGAGGGCAGAGGTGGTGTCGCGCCCAGTAAATGCATGGATGAAAAGTTCAAATCCAGGTGGTAGCTCCACTTCTCCTTGGTTGAATGAGCTGGTGGATACGAGAAGATATCGATAAGAAAGAATCTCGAAGACGGATCGAATTGCGATAATGTTGCTACGACTGCTCTGAACGGAATGCCAGCTCCGGGCTCCTCATCCAGCGTCCCGCGGTTCCTGCCTTCTTCCGTTCCCAGGCTTTTCGTGGTTAGTTTTGGAATCGGCTAACCCGTCGCTCGGTATCATCCCCATGTTTATGTTCCCAGCTCTCGGCATCGATGTGGAAATGCTCGAGGTGCCGAAATGCGCTTGCCACTCGAACTCGATATTTATGTGGCCGACCCTCAGCGTCAACCATGCATCGAGGTCGTATCTGTTTTTGGAAAGTCTCACATTTTGCATGTTTAAATCTCACTTCATGTAACAAAAAAGTGATTAGGTACATTTCTGGAAAAATGTGATATTACCTTACCTATATGGTTTTTTTTTAGATTTTGAGAGAACTACGAGGCTTACAGACCCCGCTCTGCGCTTAATTGACGGTCCGGCGGGGAAAGTGGTATAAGTATGAAATTATGAAAATGAGATATGTGTATTTTAAGCTTCTCCTGGCTTAGATTAACATTCGGAAAAAGCAATATAAGTTAGTAGAGACCTTGCCTAGGTAATACCCAGGTAAGGTCTATTAACTTACATCGCTTTTTCCGAATGTTAAATTAAGCCAGGAGAAGCTCAAAGTACACATATCGCATTATCACAATTTCAGACTTAGGGCTGGTTTTACCAACAGGTATAAACGCGGTATAGCGCTATACTGAGAATAACCATAAGGCTTATTGCTGGTTATTCTCAGTATAGCGCTATACCGCGTTTATACCGTGTTGGTAAAACCGGCCCTTATACTACTTTCCCAGCCGGACAGCCAATTTAAAGTTAATTAAATTGCCTACAAATTATATTCTTAAGTTCTACTCGTAGGATCAATGGTTTCGACGCAATTTCGGACCAAAGCAGGTCTAAAACTAAAATGTTCAATCTTTGGAAAAACTGCCCTATTTTCAGAGTGCCGTAATTCGGTAACCAATTGACCTACAGAGCTCCGGTTGGGCTTAATTTATCACAAATTTAATGCTCTTAAAATACGCATAGAATAACTTTCGACAAAAAATTCATGGATTAGGACATATAGAGCAGAATCTGAAACAAGTCCAAAAATTTCGCGGTTTTTGGCGTGTAAAAATTTTTCCACAACTTTTTGAGTTGCAAACTTGGGTATACATAGCCCTAATGGATCCAAACAACATACAAAAAAATCAGAGATACATCATGTTTTTAAAATTTATTTTCGATTTTGACCGGCCTGTTATGTAGCGTAGAAACTCCAGACTGTTGAGCACAAACTCATTCTTATTCACACGAAAACTGAGTTTATACTCACTTGAAATTATACATAAGAGTACCTACTCATGGTGAGCATCTACTCTTAATTCTTATTCATACCGATTGGAGTATTTACTCCAGAATTTTGAGCGTGAAGTACATGCTCCGCTTTATTCATATCACCCAACGTCATCCCCAAGAACAGAATAGATCTATTCAAATGCTTTCTTAAGACTTTTGATGTGAAACATCTAATGCCGCGCTTCGGCGGTGAGAACGGCCGTTAGCGTGGAGACGTCGCCACGTCTGGTTACGCAGGCATGGCAAGACGCAAAACTCGGGACGCGTCGGCTCTCTCCGCCAGGACTCGGTGGTTCCCTTTCCCCGAGTGTTAGCTTCTCCACTTACTACTACACGCTAACTGTATCGGTGTACGAAGCAGTACGGAGCGTTCTTTTTATAGTTCAAGAGCTAGCGACCAAATTGACTAAGGTGTTTTAAGAAGGCTAGAAATTTGTAAATAGATGTTTAAATAGTAGTTAATGGGAACGGTAATGATCTGTGAAGCCATACCGGGTTGCGTCATTGAAAAATTAATTTTTCAAAGATAAAAAAAAACAAAATGATGTTGCTTCTACAAAGCTATAATTTATAGGGGGTGTTCATTCATCTATTTTAAGGAACTATGTAAAAGGACAGGTGATTCTGCTGGTTGCAAGTGACTGCCAGGCGAGCATATTAGTGCGACTGTGATAGCACTATTACCTACCGCATGTCCCGCGCAGAACCGACCAGTTGCAGGGACCTTGAAATATACCTTCGGCCAGGCTTGGTCGGTATTTGAGCCATTTTTACCGGTAGAAGTCGAGTCGGTAATTAGAGTTGGTGTCAATTCGAGAGATCGAAGCGTCTAACCTCGAAATCGTGAATTTGTGAATAATGGCAATTATTCACCATTACTCACAAATTCACGATTTCGAGGTTAGACGCTTCGATCTCCCGAATTGACACCAACTCAGTTGGGTATTTTACTCAAACAATCGTGATAAACGCTCTTCTTCCCTCGCACGCTGCTGAATAATATGCTCGCCTGGCAGTCACTTGTAATCAGCAGAATCACCTGTCCTTTTATATAGTTCCTTAAAATAGATGAATGAACATCCCCTATAAATTATAGCTTTGTAAAAGCAACATAAAAAATACACAAAATATAGGGAGTGTATGCCCGCCTAGCACGGAGATGCAACCATCGAAATCGCCTGTCCATTGTTTTTTAATTTCAGAGGTAGGTATTATAAAACATATTAAAATTATAACTTTTTGTAGAAGCAACATAATTTTTTTTGAACTTTGAAAAATTATTTTTTCAACGACGAAACCCGGCATGGATTCATAGCTCATTACCGTTCCCATTAACTACTATTTAAACATCTATTTACTTTCTAGCCTTCTTAAAACACCTAGTCGATTTGGTCGCTAGCTCTCCTACTATTAGGGCTCGTACACGGCGATTGAGATGCGCTCTAGTGGCAAGGGTAAGCATTAAAAGCGTTACACTTTCTAGGTATACGGTACATAGCGAAAGTTAATATTTTTGAGAATTATTAACAAATCCTATAAATGAAAGGTTGTTTTTCATTATGCCGAAGTCGAGACAATCGTGTAGGGGTGCAAAAATCGCCCTGAAAAAACGCAATGTAACGTCTTTAATGATGTCCACGGCCACTGTAGCGCTGAATATTGCCTACTGCCGCCACCACTAGGGCATGCACGAGCCCTATAGCGGAGCGTCGTAATTAATACGTCGGAGCATCGTATTAATACATTGCACGTTGCAAGTATTGTAGTTAAATATGAGTGATTTTTCCGACAAACGATGGTCGGAATTTTGAATATCGATCCTTAGCAATTAGTATCACCGCGAAATATATATCTCATTAATTTATTGTCAATCTCGACATAATGCGGGCGATATATTTCGGCGAATTTAAGCTGTAAATGCACTTGCATTTCCGCACCTTTCCCGGAAAGGTTAATTACCGGATAGGTCGAAATAAGCCGTTTCCCGCAATTCTTTATTGTAAGCGATACCACTATCCGACCACTACTAAATTACTTTGTAAAGGGGGGAATGACGAATTCAATGGATAATGCAGGGTTTACACGCTTGCCAAATCTCGACAAGCTATCACAAATTCAAGCGTGTGAATAGGGCGTTTGGCTAGGCTTGGGTATAGTCCAGTCATTCTAGATCCAATTTACATGTGCATCACTAGATTAATCCCCTGTCGATGAATTATGGACCAATCGAAAGGAAAAAATCTCGTGAATAATATTCCGATGTGGTAACATAACGTAGGTGATCGCGGAGTTGTTTATTTAACAAAAACGTTGCGAAATTTCGCTCTTGCCGACTTAGGTGTAGCACCGTTCAATTTATATATATTCAAATATATATATTCGAATATATACCTATATTCAAAAAATTACCTTCTTGTAGAGCGCGAAATTCTCTACAAAATTGATGCAGGAAGTAACTCTCTAGGACGTGTCCTTTATCTATATATATAAAAATGAATGTTTGTCTGTCTGTCTGTCTGTATGTCTCTTATGCCTTCCTAAACCGTTCATCCGATTGCGATGAAATTTTGGGAAATGGTTGGACACATGCCCGCGATGGTTTCTGAGTTAGTAAATCTTATACAGGGTGTTCAGAAAGTCCCAGTACGGCCGATTATCTCAGCGGGAAAACATTTTAGAGAAAAATGTTTAATACAAAACTTTAAGGATTTTCCCTTGGCTACCCAGTGGTCGTATTGGATTTGACCTTGACCGTGACCTTTAAGGTAATATCAAATGCCTTCCTAAACCGTTCATCCGATTGCGATGAAACTTTGGGGAATGGTTGGACGCATGCCCGCGAAGGTTTCTGAGTTAGTAAATTTTATACAGGGTGTTCAAAAAGTACCGGTACGGATGATTATTATGCCTTCCTAAACCGTTCATCCGATTGCGATGAAACTTTGGAGAATGGTTGGACGCATGCCCGCGAAGGTTTCTGAGTTAGTAAATCTTATAAAAGGTGTTCAAAAAGTACCGATACTGATGATTATTATGCCTTCCTAAACCGTCCATCCGATTGCGATGAAAAGTTGGGGAATGGTTGGACGCATGCCCGCGAAGGTTTCTGAGTTAGTAAATCTTATAAAAGGTGTTCAAAAAGTACCGGTACTGATGATTATTATGCCTTCCTAAACCGTTCATCCGATTGCGATGAAAAGTTGGGGAATGGTTGGACGCATGCCCGCGAAGGTTTCTCAGTTAGTAAATCGTATACAGGGTGTTCAAAATGTACCTGCACGGATGATTATTATGCCTTCCTTAACCGTTCATCCGATTGCGATGAAAATTTGGGGAACAGTTGGACGCATATCCGCGAAGGTTTCTGAGTTGGTAAATCTTATACAGGGTGTTCAAAAAGTCGAACTATGCTTGACCTAAATTTGACATTCGCTGACAATAAAGGTAACATGAGAAAAATGGTCAAGGACACATTTGAACGTGAAAAAAAAAATTTATTTGACCTTGATATAACCTTGAAGTTCATGGTCAAGGTCAAATCCAATATGACCATTGGGTAGCCCGGGAAAAATACTAAAAGTTTTGTATTAAAAATGTTTCTATAAAATGATTTCCCGCTGAGACCATTATTTTCATGTGACCTTTATGGTCAGCGGAGGTCCAATTGAGGTCAAGTACAGTTCGGCTTCGTACCGTGAAAGCTATGGGCCCTATAAAAATTCTTTTTGATAGTCGGGTTTAGGATTTTTCCGTAGCTAACAATGGTGGACGGACAAAATCAATCCACAATCTACCCGTGCGAAGCCGGGATGGGCTGCTAGTTTTATATAAATTTTTTTAATTTCTTGAACAACAACTCACGAGCATAACAGCTGACTAGCCACGCCACGCCTCAACCCCGCGTGGCGCTGCACGCCCAATCTCAGAATTCAAATGGTAAACCCTCCGTTACTCGCCGAGCGCTGAGCTGCCGTGGTAAACGGAGCACGCTACTTACCGGCTATTTTCACATACTTTTGCACTGAACGGGAGACGAATGTAAGTGCGACTGTATCTCGAGCGTTTGTCGGAGGTCTACTCGCACAGGGCCGTACTATGCCGCATGCACGTACGCACGTCCGCCTGTGTCTCATTGATTTCAATGGAGAAATAAAAACCGAATATTTCTAAACGGCAGAATGACTTCATTCATAAGGAACAGTTATCAGTTTTTTATAATCTAAAATTTGACAATATTTTTTAAAAATTGCTCGAATAGTGCTCTAGCGGTCTAACTACCTTAAAGGAAGCATTTTTTTTCCAAATTTTTCTAATAGTAAGAAATATATAGAATCACTTAAAATCTAAAAACGGCGGCGCCGCGCTCATATAGCGAGTAACGGAGGGTTAACTTACTTTGATATTATATGCAATCTCTTTGCTTTAGATTAACTGTTTTTCTTTTTTGCAGGCAGTTTTTAATCATCCCATTGTTGATGTGATCAAAAATTAAATTAACATAAAAGAAATATGAGGAAAACTATTTAATTTTGAGATGAATAGAAAAATTGTTGACTTGGATCAGTTACAAAAAAAAGCAATTACAATTTATTCTTTTCTTTTGTATAAAACTCAAAATAATACAATTAAAGGTTATTAATTTGTTTATTAAAATGAATTTGTTTATCAAATGATTACAGTTTAATGCTCTATGCGTACAAAGTTTAAAGTAATATTAATATATTTGCAGTTAAAAGAGAATTGAATATAAAATTAGAAATAATGTGTACTTACAAATGTTTACTTCATGCGGAGCTGTTTACTACAACTTGGTCCATCCAAACTTTCGGAATGATCTTCAATTGTCCTCCTGGAATGATCAAGGTCTTCAATTGTTTCATCGTCGTACTCGGCTTCCGATCCGTGTTCCATTTGTGTGATTAAAGCTTTTTCGAAAGTGTCAAGAAGCTCAGTATCCTCTAACTCATCAGGCCTCTCGAGGGAATCAATAGAAAGGTCTACCTCTACACAATTGAGACATGATTGTCCACGGCACCCTGAGCATATGCTTGAACACTTTAAGCCTGCCTTTCTGCAACCACAGAGTTTCGAACAACTACCTTGACATGAACGAAAGATGATTTTCAAGATATTGTCTGGAGCTGGTGGTTGTCTGGTCATCACCGGGAAGAATACTCCATTCTTCAGTTCCCAACCCCAGTTACTTGGACCGATTTCATCATTGCCCAGCCATTTTTGCATCTGGAAGTACACACGCTAGACATGTTCTGGTATTGCACCGGGTGTTGGAGGAAGCTGTGCCAGTCTTACTGGCGTTGTCATACGTGTAGCGGAACTTTTTAAACGTTCATATCGGAACTCGTTGATCGAAGTTTGCTGTTTACTAGCACCATATGAAGCTACGTGTCAAACGTTCACCTGCAGTCTTGATGTCACCCCTGGATGATCGTGGGTTACTGAAGATGTCTACATCGGTCTTCAGTTGACTGCTTTTCTCCAAAACTTTGAAGATCGACTTCTTCCCTTTTTAGTAAATTGCACTGGTCGTGTCACACCCAGTGAAGGCGTGACTGAACAGTACAATTTCTCACAAGTGATGATGCTTCATTGTTGAATACACCTTGGTAGCAGCTTTCCCCGTGCCCTCCTTAACGAAATAGATGTCTCGATCTCCTGGAGTCAAGGTCGTGAGCAGTACCAAATGGTCTACATCTTGACCAATGGCAGTACAGCAATTAATCGATCAGCATTTTCAGGTGCTTGTTGAACTGAGATCCCAGCAGAGATTAACTCAGTACTGAGGAATTCAATCAACCTGTCCTTTTTTTTATCAATTGATAAAAACTTTGATTGATTAACTTTGTCAAGCATATCTCTTTCGAACCTGATTTCCACACATCTATTGTTTCTTGATCGTCTGAATCTCTCATACGATTTAATTTCAAGATGTTCTCCCTTGTAACCATCGAAAATCACTATAGCGTTCACTTCATAATGCGTTCACTCGCTATATGAGCGCGGCGCCGCCGTTTTTAGATTTTAAGTGATTCTGTATATTTGTTAATATTAGAAAAATTTGGAAAAAAATGCTTCCTTTAAGGTAGTTAGACCGCTAGAGCACTATTCGAGCAATTTTTAAAAAATATTGTCAAATTTTAGATTATAAAAAACTGATAACTGTTCCTTATGAATGAAGTCATTCTGCCGTTTAGAAATATTCGGTTTTTATTTCTCCATTGAAATCAATGAGACACAGGCGGACGTGCGTACGTGCACGCGGCATAGTACGGCCCTGTGCGAGTAGACCTCCGACAAACGCTCGAGATACAGTCGCACTTACATTCGTCTCCCATTCAGTGCAAAAGTATGTGAAAGTAGCCGGTAAGTAGCGTGCTCCGTTTACCACGCCAGCTCAGCACTCGGCGAGTAACGGAGGGTTTACCATTTGAATACTGAGATTGGGCGTGCAGCGCCACTCGGTGTTGAGGCGTGGCATGGCTAGTCAGCTGTTCTGCTCGTGAGTTATTGTTCAAGAAACTTTAAAAATGTATATAAAATAAAGGACACGTCCTAGAGAGTTACTTCCCGCATCAATTTTGTAGAGAATTTCGCGCTCTACAAGAAGGTAATTTTTTGAATATAGGTATATATTTGAATATACAGGGTGTTCGGAAAAAACACCGACACAGAAATAGGGGTGATAGGTTACGTCATTACAAGTATTTTGATATAAGGGACCTATACCCGCAAGCGCCCCCTTCTGGAGATATCAACTTTTCAAGTTTATAACGACCGAGGTTGATCAAAGTAGAATAATATTGAGTTTTTTGTCTACCTGTACAATTGAAAAACAAATGAAAACTCCTTGTATCCGCATCATCTTCAAAAAGTACAAGGACTTGAGCCAAGCGGTTATCCTTTCCGCAAGCAGTTTGCGCAGTGGCACATCTATCCAGGATCGTTTCCGATGTTGCATGGACATAGGTGGCCGTCATTTTGAGCATTTGCTGTAGTACTTTTTTTTTGTATCTCGTAAAATTAAATATTCGTTACCATCTTGATACGTTTCTTATTATTCTACTTTGATCAACCTCGGTCGTTATAAACTTGAAAAGTTGATATCTCCAGAAGGGGGCGCTTGCGGGTATAGGTCCCTTATATCAAAATACTTGTAATGATGTAACCTATCACCCCTATTTCTGTGTCGGTGTTTTTTCCGAACACCCTGTATATATACTCAAGTGCTCAGCGATCGGCCCGATTCTGGTCGGCCCGACCCGGTGGACACCCGACCTAAGTGACTCTGGTCAGTCCCGTAATAAATGTTTCGGTTAAAACTGATGAAAAATTCTCCATTACCGAAAATGCAGAAGGCATGCATTCTTTTATTTGATGAGATGAAGATACAGGGTGCATATGATTATGATATTAAAGCGGATACTACATTAAGTCCATCAAAGTATGTCCAAGTTGTGATGGCCATCACCAACCTCGTCGTTATAAACTTGCGCGTTTTGACCTCAATATTGCACATAAAATCAATGAAACTTTTTTAACAGTTAAGGGTGCGCAGCGTCAAAAAGTTAAACTCGCTACAAAATTATTTTCTAATTCAGTATCTAAAGCTATTTCCAGATTAGGTTATTTAGGTTTATATAAGAACGAAAATAATTGGCTGGAATGCTCAGACTTATTAAAACTAACTAATGACTGGTTTGATGTTTTTAACTACAAAGTTGTCGATAGTGATTCCCGAAATCGAATGAAAGCATATGGTTTAGCATTAAAAAAACAAAATCAGATTTTGAATGACATGACCAAAACAATGCACTCCTTGCGGAAAATAGGTTCGAAAATGCTGTTGCCATTTCAAAAAGGTATTTTAATTAGCATCAATTCTTTAAAACAACTTTTTAATGATTTAAAAGCTGATTTTAATATCAAATATTTACTAACTTACCATCTCAATCAAGACCCTTTGGAAAGCTTTTTTTCAATTACACAGGTTTACAAAAAAAAAAGTCCGGACTATTTGACCGGACCATGGTATTCCGAGGTATTTTTGCGTCCTGAATCCGATCCCGAGGTCATCTGAGCCCCATCACGTCAGAAAAATGAGATTTCAAGGTCATTTAGAGGTTAAAATGACCATTTTTTGGAACTGGATTCGGGACAATTTCTCAAGCGACCTGTTGAGTTGGAGGGTAGCTGTTTAGGTCTTGAATACCTTCCAAACATTGGAATGGAGTCCTAAATCTCGACCGGGACTATCACAGAACCACCCCAGTGGATAAAATGTTGCCATGATCATTGTATCTCGCGGATTACGATCTCCCTGTTAAGGCATCCAATTCCGGCGATCCGTTCACTATGACAGTGGACCCAGCACTGACCCTAATGGCCTTAGAACCTTGGAGTCATGCTCTGGGTGCTGCTCAGGGCAGTCCCATTTCCTTATTTATTTATTTCGAAATCTCGTTTTTCTGACGTGATGGGGCTCAGATGACCTCGGGATCGGATTCAGGACGCAAAAATACCTCGGAATACCATGGTCCGGTCAAATAGTCCGGACTTTTTTTTTTAAAACCTGTGTTATCAGATCCATAGGAGGGCTCTATGATCACCCAACTGCCCTTCAATTTAAATATAGGCTTAGAAATTATATAATGGGCAAAAATGATGAAGTTATTTCAAATTCCTTAAATGTGCAGCCGGAATTACACAGTGTGCCTAATATTGATATAGGGAGTATTGATTCAGACGATTCTATTAATAATGATAAAGACAGCGCAGAAATTGTTACTGGGCAGCTGTTTACTGCCTTAGATATTCCAGAAAGTGAGAATGCAAAAAATGATGACGTAACTAATGAACTTACAGACTTAGAGTGGGATGGTTTGGAAAATTTATGTGGGTATATCGCTTTTAAATTAAGAAAAAAAATAAAGCTTGGATATATCCCAGATGCCTGTGAAGTGTCCTTCTCGTGGATAAACCACGTGTCTGAAGGAGGCCTAATGAAACCAACAGATGATTTTTTAAAGAAGGGCAGAGAATTCGATCTAATTTTCAATAAAAGTAACCAAGATTCTTTAAAAATTGGTAACAAATATATAACGACTTTATTGGAAAGTTCAGCGCATATTGATTTAGCAGATGAAGCAAAAAAATTATTTTTTAGGTGTAAAATATATTTTAGAATCAGAATTTTAAACCGTCAGCTAAAAGAATCCAGCAATGTGAGAAAAAGAAAATACACAAAAATTACCACCTAAACTTTATGCTTTCATTAGTAATGAAAAATTACAAAATCATATGTCTGTGTGTTTCTCACTATTTGAAAAACACAAAACCTGCTTTTTCTAGTTTTGGTTTTAATTGTGAGAGTTTATTCGAATGATCTGCGTATATAAAGTAAATCGAAAATGTTCTATGGTTTTATTTAAAATGTATAAAGATCCAGATAACTAACAAATGAATAAAAATATTTCTACTTTAAGTTTTTCCATTTCTTAGTGAGCCCAAAATACCTTTATCCCCTAATAATTAATCCTAAGGCACTTCGATGTTCTAGCGCACAACAAAATTCAACGGAACAAATATTAACTTATTTAACTTTAACAACAATTAATAATATAAATTATTATTAATTTAACCCACGAAGAAACCCACCTAGTGTGTCAAACCTCGAGAAAGTGATGGATTCAATGGAATATATTTCTATGAAAATACTGTGTTTTTAATTGTAGTTTATTGCTATTACAGTACATTTTTCGATATTAATAATTTTTTGTTTTAACATTTTGAATGGCACCACATGATTCGATACCCTTCAAACAACCCGATTCCGGTCTTAACTCGAAGATAATGTTTTAATACACTAGGTGGGATTCTTCATGCACGGTCACATCTGCAGTAAAAACAAAATATTTTTAAAATTAAAATATCCCACATAATAAAATAATAGAATGTCCACGTAATTATTATTTTAAATTGGAAATATACTTTCAATTCAATATCCTTTTCTCCAAATATAGATAAGTATAATGGGCAGGCATGGAACGAACGTGTCTGGTTTGTCACGGGATGACGTCATGCGCGGGTCGGTCTCACTTTCGTTGCGCTAACGAGACTATCTTCCCTTACAAGGAAACCGTCCGAGGCGGCCGCTTCCGATCTTGATGAAACTTCGTAAATTTAAAGTTTATCGAAAAATAAGAGACACGTATTTTTTTATAGCTGCCCAATTTTAGTTTAAAGGGGTCAAATGGACCCCTGAACTTTCACCCCCTTCGAGCTATCTCCGAAACGAAGCTAGATAGATGAAAACTTTCAATGTACGTTTTGTTTGGTTTTTTTAATGTAATAAAATCCCCTAAACAGATTTTGAAAAAACGCATTATTTTTCAAACAAATTTTTTTTATCTGATTTTTCGAAATTTCGGTTTGGTCATATGGACAAAAATGTCGGAAATTTTATTACAAATTCAACCATGTATGACAAAATATATTTCCCTCCTACAGTTTTGCAAATTTCTAACTTTTATGTCTGAGCGGGCTACCAATGGTAGTGATGGGATAGGTCGGGGGTTATTACTTCTATGTATTTTAATGCCACTTTTCTTTAATTTATTAAAGTTCAACTTTTTATGGCTCATAATTATGACAATAATGGTATTCCGTAAAAAAATGTTTCATACAAAGTTGTTTCTTACACCAAGCACACGTAATAACGACAATATCGCCACATATGTGGCATCGTGGTTCCGAATCCTGTGCATACCAAAATTCTACAGGATGTTTAAATTCAGGAGGTCTCCTGAATACATATCCACTCTTGAACCACGAATATTTAATAAAGTTAGTAAACCGTGGCGAAGAAAACTGATTATGAGTAAGGGATTGAAGTTTTAAAATATTATCTCTTGAATGAAGGTTAATGTCGTAATTGAAAAGAGTTACAATATCTGAAAACCTCCTTACAAAATTCTTCCACATTCGAAAGCCGTATACGTCTAGCGGTTGAATTAGTCCGGTGGTGTCTTCTGGAATCGTCATTAATATTATTGTCTTGTCTTCTGGTGTAGCTTCTCGAACACTTCGCTCACATTGTCCACTCCAAGAGTCCAGAAGTAAGACGCTTGTAAGTCCAGTGTTAGGGAAGTAAACTTCTTGCAGCCATGTTTTCATGAGATCGGTTGTAAGTTTCCCAGATTTCGAAGCCATGAAGTATACATTTGGCGGCCTAAACACGGTTTGTTGCGCTCGTTCTCCCAATTGCTCACTAGCCTCTTTTAATACCACATAAAGAGGCGACAGTAGTTTTCCATCAGCAGATATGGTGGGTTGTATAGTATAGCTATGGGTTGTAGAAGATATTGATTGTACCACAGCTTCAATTTTTTGTTGCCCCGATGTAGCCAAAGTTCGGCCAGAATGTATTTCTAAATTAAATCCACTCTGATCAGAGTTAAATACATTTTCTGGTCTATATTGTGTAATGAGTGGCTTCACTTGTTCTACGAAGGCTTGGCTTCGTAGTTTCAAATTTTCCTCACCCTGAACGTTTTTTCTCGTTACAAACTTTGTGATCTTTCGACAGACAATTCGATATGCTCTCTTGAATGACCTCAACCATTTTTCACTTGCTTTAAAGTTTGGAAGAATCTCTACTTCTTTTGTGCTTGTAAAGCCCATCGTTTAAGGTCTACATCATGTACTATTATTTTCAATCTACTAGCTTCTACAAATTTATCAAAAGTATATTGCGCTATGCATATTAATTTATCATTTTGATTACCCCCTCTCCTACTTGTGCAGCCCATTTTCGTAATTGTCTATCAGATTTGACTTTTCTAAACTGATGTTGAACTGCTGCTACGGTTCGACGTCTTTTCTTTCCACTGTTCCAGTAATCTACGGCACTTTGATTATATTCAAAGCTAACCGCTTCTTCATCGGGTGTACAGGGAAATGGTTCTGCAGTTATACAGGTTTCTACGTCAGGAACCTACTCGACATCCAATTCCAACCAGTCAGTATTAAGGATGTATGGGAGGTTCAGAAAAATGGTGCATATATCATGAAAATTGGTTACATTATTAACTATTGTATTTTAGAGTAGCATGCAAAATTTCACATTAATTCACAAACCCATTTAGAACTTATATCAATTTGAAAATGTAACAGTTTAACATTTTGTCTTATGGCACAATCGCATACTTCCGTATGTGATGTAAGTAAAACCATCGAGAAAATGGTGCATGCGGTTTCAAATTTTGTGTGGCTGTAAATTAAATATCGACAAAGCACTGTGCAAAATTGTTTTAATATTTTCAAGATAGTTGTCACAAAATTAATTATAATTTCCAATAATTTGACGTGCTGCCCGAGTTCTGAGCGGTTAAGCTATGGAAGTGCGGCAACATCGCGAACATCTGACAGAAACTTTGGAAGAGTATATCGAAATTTACTATAATGTATCATCAATATATATCGCGTACAAATTCAAATGTGGCCGAATTATTTTCTCCTTTTTCGGTTAATCATGCTTAATTTTTTTTACTGTAATTAGAGACATTAAAAAAGAATTCGTATACATATTAAAAAAATTCAACTACTTGTCATACTCACGTATTACATAATATATTTAAGTCTATTAACAGACAATATGACATAAAACTAATAAAATTAATACAAAGCTTTGTTTTCTTATTTGGAAATTGTCAATGTGTAATAGTATCTAGAGATAGTTCTTATCATTTAGGTTTTGGCAGAAGTCTACGATTCTCTGTATTGTAGTTTTACGTAATCCTTTTAAAATTACTTTTGGTTTCTCTTTTTGAAATAATTGTGTAATACCACTTGCCCCAGAAGTTTTATAAACATTAAGTAAAATGTCAATTGTTATGTCAGCCATTGCTAGTTTTTTGCGTATACTAGAACCGACCACCTTTTGTAAAGGAATCAGCGTTATGAGAACGTCATTTGCTTTATCCGCAGCAGCCCAATGACTAATCTGATCATCGAAAGTCTTAACATTTTTAATTAGTTCTTCATTTGATATATTTGCTTTATGAAGGATTTTTTCTAAAATATTGCAGTCGTGTATTGCGTTATGCGCTCCAGTGGTTGAAATATGCAAGAAGTCCGCTAATCCAGAGATCGTGCATTGACCTCTACCTTTTCGATTCGTAACTCGTCTAATTACCTCCAATGTGTCGATAAAACCGTATAAAACTTCTGAGAATTCATCGACTAAAGTGCAACGATTAATTGCTCTGAAAAATTTGGGCCCATCAAAGCTTAAGTTATGAACTGCAATGACACATTTCTTACTGAATGAGCTAAGCCACATTTTTAAGTAACCCAACGCAACTCGAAGAGGCACAGATGGTACTTTTATTCCGTGATACATAAGATCTCCGTGACAATTTATTAGACCATTGGCCAGAGTTGCACTATGAGAAACTTTTTGAGTGGGATTGATGTATGATTCGAAAGATTGATTGCCACATTTCGCAGCTATTTGTAAAATATCGCAATGTCTTTCGAAGCCTGACGTTTCGAGATCTAGAAGAACGATGTCAAATTCATCATTAATGTAGCCCCATTCAGCTTCATCATCCTTTTTCTCAACTGCCGGTTCATTTAAAAGGGCACAGTTCGACTTATAAGTGACACCTTCATAGTTTTCTTTTCGGTGACGTAAGGATGTTCGAAGCTTTCTTAATTCCATTCGTTGTTTCTTAAAGGCTGCAGTTTTTATCAGGGCACGTCTTTTTTGTACGGTTTTTTGTACTCTAGAGACATGCCGCGAATGATGTCTTCCAGGCGATAAAGAAATGGCTTTCGCAATTTCTTCTGTATATCCTTCTCCTATATTTTTTTGCCCGACAGCACAGGCGAATCTATAATCAGATGATGCAGTCATGCTGTAACACCTCGATTTAGGGGCTTTGCTTGCCATCGTAGCATTCAAACTCTCGTTCGCATTGCTAGATGCACCCGATGAAAATTTTAGGGCGTTTGCGGCAAGTAGATGAAAAATTTTTTTGAGATCTTCGAATAAATTCTTATTATCAAACCCCCCCGGGATAATTCGATGATCATAGTTTTCTTTATCCTTTACATATCCACACCATGCTCCACACTTGCTATGATCATTAAATGCGTGATAAGGGATGCATTCAATAGCATTAGATATGGCTTTGCTGTTGCCCTTATTTTGAGCTACAGAATAGGTGAAACATCTGTGTAAATATAAGATAGAGTCCTTAGTCATCTCCGTGTGCCTTTTCTGAATATTATATAATTCTTTTTTAACGCCCCCGGAAGCATGATTAATGTCCGACTGCTTGATTATTGGATGATTGCTTGCTGCTCGACATGCTGCGATGGTAGAGCTATCGTCATCGCCGATTAGTACTCCAACTTGAACGTTTTGGGATTTAAGAATAGAACTCTCTACAACGAGCGCCTTTGCCACATCTGGCTCCATTGCTTTTGCCGATCCGTAGAAATTTTTTCTACAATCGTGCTCTGGAGCTACATCGTTTTGGTCACATTTCTTGCATTTTCGATTCCGTGTTGAATAATCTAATACTAAACCACTCATCGCACCAATAGCGGCTCCAAAACCATTTAAACTATCATAGTTTCGTCCCGCACCTCTCGTACTCCAGCCCATATCATAAGAAATTAGAATTCTGATGACATCATCGAAAGTGACAGGAGTGTTTCGAAGACCTTCTTCAATGCTAGAATGCTCAAGAGTAGAATCACTTGATGATCGATGACGAATTATAAAATTACTTCGAAATTCTTCTGGCCTAATTGAAATGACAGGAAAAAATATGACGAATGAATTCAAGCTTTGGTTTATTTTTTACAAAATACATGAGAAAAAAATTTCAAAAATTCCATTACTAACTTACAAAGTAATTATAATTTGTGTATACTAGTATCTAAAAAATAACTACATGAAAGAAACTTCAATCACTATTGTCTCATTATTTATGAACTTTTGGCTTACATCGATATAAGATTTTATTGTAGATAAAAATGTAAGCTTCAAAAAAGTATTCCACAAATGTAGGCCAAAACCTCATAGATAACGAGATAATAGAGATTGAAGTTTCTTTCCTGGCAAGTAAGTTTAGGGTCATATTCACTGTAAAAAGTTTTTGCAGTAAACTTCATATCATGTTTATGAAGTTTTTCTCATACAAGTTTGTTTATTAAAATTACTATACGCGATTTAAAAAATTTTATTTCTTATACATGATTTAAATTTGCTATAAAGCCACTTTAAATCTACCAAAAAAATATACTAACTTTTCAGAAAAAATTGTAAAATTCAAAATTCTGTTTAAAAATTACAAATAATTCATAGTAATTCATATTACTGCGCCTAATTTTCAATTTTAGAATACTTTTGTACAGGAAATGTTTAGTAAATTTACAAATTCTTTTAACAGTGTGGTATAAATCATTATTAGAGAAGAAGCTTAATAATTACAATAGCTTTTCGATGTCATCTGCATGCTTAATTGTCAATTCTCGCTCTAAATCTGTTGCATTCTCACAGCTCTTTTTAGCTACAGCTTCTGCTACTAGTCCAACTTCCCGTTCATACTTCTTGAACGTTTTAAACTCGAAGCTTGGAATATTCATGCACGAGCACAGTTTGGTGAAGCTAGTCCATCCCGATCCACTGTGCAAAATCCCTGAAAAATTTAGTTGTCAATGGTTATTAATTAATGTTTCGTAACGGCAATATTGGTATCAAAAAGTCATCTGCCCAGACGAAGTAGACCGGCAATTAAATAATATTGGATTTGGTGATCACTCGGAAGCCAAAAGTAGTAAAACTTATAGTCATAATTATAACAGTGATATTTTGGCAACGTGGGGTATGATTGTGAGGAGTCAGCAGGGTTAACAAAAATCTTAAAAACTTTACTACATTTATTGCTTTTACCTAGCACGGCCTTGGAATTAATGTCGAATCTAGCACTCCGTTTATCCAAAGTTTCACGCTGCTTGCCTGTAGCAACTTTATTTAAAAGTAAACATTTATGGCATCTGATCGTTAGTAGGGAGGCCAAGCCTTGACGAATCTCGTTTTCAATATTCTCTAAAGAGAGAACTTCTTTGCACGAAACACACCACAGCTGTTGGCCAAGAACTTTTAGCTCCACAATGCGTCGCCCATCCATAAAATATGGTTCTTTGTCAGCAACATGATCTTCGGTGTTATTTTCGGCCTCTGGTTCCTGAATGTCGACTTCACTATATGCAGCTATTGGTACTTGTCTTCTATTTTTTCCACTTTGATACTGTGCAAGTCTTTGGTTGCATGTCTTTTTACTCACGATCTTTCCTTTCCACCGATAAGTGGATGCTTTCAACATCGTGAGTAAACGTGAGTTACATCGGCGAGGATAACCTATAACAACTAACCAAAAAATATGAGTAGACTACACAAACAAATGCATCAATGCTACCAATTTACTGCCGCTAAAATATCAAAACGGTACAGTGTTGTCACGTCTACAGTCGAATAGGTGATGTTCAATTTTAAACATTAAGCATTTCAAATGTCCATAAATTCAACAGATATTTTATTTATACTTACTTTCGGTCTCTATACAAACACTATAAATTAATTTACATCAATAAACGTCAAGAATTGTAATTAACACTTTTTTTTTGTACAGTTGGATTCAGGCCATTTTCACTTCCAAAAGTTTCATCGTAATGAACATAAATATTAATAAATTACATTAAACTAAATTTTAGAAGTGAGAAAATATATTTCTATCGTCAAGATTAATATTACTACCTTGATTTATCGCTCTTCCGAGGTTCTTTATCATTCGAAATATGTTGTTATTTTAAGAAGTTTAAATTTCAACTACTTTTGTCGAATATTGTACTTCCCATACATCCTTAACAGCGTGCATTTCACTATCCTCGATTGAATCGTCCAATTCTAATTTATTTTCATGTTCGACTCGAAATGATGAATCCTCCATGCTACGTATAATAATATTTTGTAATAAATCTTTCAATTGCACTTCTGCACTATTCATTGGAGTTTCTCTTCCATTTGGTACATTGAAAACGGCCACCAATAAAGTTAACACATTGATCGGATTTATAATTGCCATAATAATAATATGAACTGCTGTGCACCATAGAAACTGAATATTCAGACTAAAAAGCTTTCTCTTTCGCTTCCTTATATACAGTAGCTGACAAAAGTTTTCGATATTTTTTGTTTTGATCATAACTTTGTTCAAAATCTACCAAATCACAAGCGGCGAAAAGTCCCATGTATGTAATAGATTGTAAAATCAGAAAAAATAATGATTTAGTGAAAATATGATTTTTGGGTAATAATATGGTAATTATTCTAAAATCTGCATGGCAAAAGTTTTCGATATTTATTTCAAATTGTTTAAACAGAGCAGATAACAGAGTCAACATAATCTACACACTAATGAAACATTTAATACTTTGTCGCAAACCCTTTTGCTGCAATGACAGCAGCACAACGACGCGGCATAGACTTAATGAGATTATCTACAACTGAAAGATCGATTCTCGCCCATTCTCGATCCAAATCGGCAAATAATTCATCTTTATTTGCGTGCGTTCTACTCCCGACTCGTCTTCCGAGTTCATTCCAAAGATGCTCGATCGGATTTAAGTCGGGGCTCTGGCTCGGCCATTTCAAAATATTCACTTTTTTCTCTTGAAACCAGGATTTGGCAACTTTGGACGTGTGTTTTGGGTCGTTGTCTTGCTGGAATATCCAGCGACGTGGCATATTTCTTCTAGCGTATGGCAGCATGACATCATTCAAGATCTGCACATACATAGGTCCATCCATAGAACCTTCGATTCGATGCAGCGGGCCAGGCCCGTATGCCGAACAACATCCCCACACCATCACATTGCCGCCACCATGCTTCATCGTCGAACATTGATATTTTGGATTGAATCTTTCGCCAGTTGGACGTCTAATATATCGTCTACCGTCACTTCCAAATAGTGTAAACTTCGATTCGTCGCTCCAAAGTACGTTTTTCCATTCATCGTAATTCCAGCTCAGATGCTCTCTCGCGAATAGCAGGCGTAGTTTCCGGTTCTTTGCATTAATATACGGTTTCCGAGCGGGAACACGTGCGGTCAATCCGACATCATCCAGACGACGTCCTACAGTCCTGGCACTAATATCCAGCCCGTATTCTTCGTTTATTTCACGCGAAATATCAACGGCATTTTTCTTGGGATCGACAATCGATTTCCTTTTGATCACTCTATTGATATAAACATCGGTTTTACGGGGCCTTCCGGTTCGTGGCTTATCCAGTAAACCTTCGCCTTCCTTCTTTTTCTTGATTAACGCCGAAACTGTCGACTGACTGCATGAAAATTGCGCCGCAACATCAGTTTGCTTCCTGCCTGACTTCACAGCCTTTACAATGATTGAGCGAACGTCGACAGTCAAATTTTTCCTCGATTTCACCATTTTAACCTAAAAAATAAATGTAATAAATCATATTTTAAATTTGATTTGAAATGATGATGAAATGTTAAAAAAAGAAGTAAAATTATGAAAATATCGAAAACTTTTGCTAACGTATGTTGCGGAACTTTGCTGTACTTTTCGCGCGAGACGATGAATCAGTTTTAAAAAATTTGTTCACGTTTCTTGGTTGATTTGACATATTTTCGCCTTTTGCCGCTTGTACTTTGGTGGATTTTGAACAAAGTTATGATCAAAACAAAAAATATCGAAAACTTTTGTCAGCTACTGTATAATGAAGTCGCCTCACAAGAGCGAAACAGACTGGAGTGGGTGGGAGGTCCGACTTCCCAAAAAGGGGCCATCATCCTCGGAGTCCTCGTACGAAACTCGAGAGCGCGTACGAAAATATTTTTGCATGGGCACAGAGCCAACTAATAATAAAGCTTGTCCAAAGAACTAAACTCTCTCTTTCTCATCACCGGGGCCATATAAGGCAACCTGACAAATACCAGGAATGTTGTTTACGGCATTTTCGAGGTGTATATATACAGGGGCGAGAGAAGCAAAGAGCTTCAGTTTCATTGTCTGCGGCCATCATTCCAGTGATGGCTTCAAATGAGTTACCAAGTTTTGAGAGGATCGTGGAGGATCTTAGAAGTGGGCACATACCATTGCCGTCTCCCGGGAAATCGCTGGATCTGACATTTCGCACAACAGGACCATCCATGGCCGAAGTAGAACGAGAGCTGCAAGAATGTGAGAAGTACTGGAGGAAACAGTACGCGGAGAAGAAAAGTAAAGAAAAAAATGATTCCAACAAAAAACTATAAAAATTCAGACAATCAAATCTAACCTGTAAGATTATTAAGATGTGGTATAACTACAAACGGAAAATAATGTAAATAAATTAACGGTCGGATTTATTAATAAGATTTCTGAACAATTTTTGTCCATTTTATTTTGATAATATTCCGCTAGACGTATACGGCTTTCGAATGTGGAAGAATTTTGTAAGGAGGTTTTCAGATATTGTAACTCTTTTCAATTACGACATTAACCTTCATTCGAGAGATAATATTTTAAAACTTCAATCCCTTACTCATAATCAGTTTTCTTCGCCACGGTTTACTAATTTTATTAAATATTCGTGGTTCAAGAGTGGATATGTATTCAGGAGACCTCCTGAATTTAAACATCCTGTAGAATTTTGTTATGCACAGGACTCGGAACCACGATGCCACATATGTGGCGATATTGCCGTTATTACGTGTGCTTGGTGTAAGAAACAACTTTGGATGAAACATTTTTTTACGGAATACCATTATTGTCATAATTATGAGCCATAAAAAGTTGAACTTTAATAAATGAAAGAAAAGTGGCATTAAAATACATAGAAGTAATAACCCCCGACCTATCCCGTCACTACCATTGGTAGCCCGCTCAGACATAAAAGTTAAAAATTTGCAAAACTGTAGGAGGGAAATATATTTTGTCATACACATGGTTAAATTTGTAATAAAATTTCCTACATTTTTGTCCATATGACCAAACCGAAATTTCGAAAAATCAGATAAAAAAATTTTTTTTTTTTAAATAATGCGTTTTTTCAAAATCTGTTTAGGGGATTTTATTACACTAAGAAAACCAAACAAAACGTATATTGAAAGTTTTCATCTATCTAGCTTCGTTTCGGAGATAGCTCGAAGGGGGTGAAAGTTCAGGGGTCCATTTGACCCCTTTAAACTAAAATTGGGCAGCTATAAAAAATACGTGTGTCTTATTTTTCGATAAACTTTAAATTTACGAAGTTTCATCAAGATCGGAAGCGGCCGCCTCGGACGGTTTCCTTGTTAGTAGTATCATGATAATATCTAGTCAGAAGCAAGAAATGAGAAGGTTCTTTGTGAATTTTTGGTGTCTTTATTAAACAACCGATTAATGCGAAATTATAAGGGCTTATAGAACTTGTCTTCAGGTGCAAAGAAACATTTTTTATTTTAATTTTTATAACAAAATGGCGGCTCAGCAGTGCACGGAACGAACGTCAATGTTGTGTAGGCGTCCCGCCGCTAGCAGTAGAAGTCCTCAACGAACGTATCTGGAATAATGAGACCATTTTTTTCATTATATACACGAGTGTAGCTACAGAAGTACACATGGATATTCAGAAATCTTGATTTTTGAAATTTGGGAGCACTTAAAAAAAAACGAATTTTCGACTAAAGAATCGGCTTCAATTTGTCTATAACAATCGTAATTGTTTATCAAATTCAAAAATCGTGTATACTTCTCTAGATAATCTATCTAAGAAGGTAGGGCCAAAATTCCAAGTCAATCGGATAAAAATTACTCGAGTTCTACTGCTAGCCGTTTTTGAAAACATGGTTTCGAGATAAACGCGTTTAAAGTTTCATAATGTGTTATCTACATGAAATTTTTAAGATACAGGCTTGTTGATTTTTTACCTTTACTCTGCTATCCCAGCGCCATATAATTGGCCTTCTGCGTCGATTTCTCTCCTCTCGATTTTTTTTCTTGCTGATTTAGCGTCATGACGGCTGATTCTGGCGCTTTCGGATAGTGAGCGCTCGGCAAGTTCAATACGGCGCGAGTCAGTTTCCATACAAAAATCGAAACATTGACGACCAACGGTGCTTCCGAGTACATCCATGACCGTCATTACACTAGATAATCTGTCATTAAAAGTTATAACCGCAACATTTACTGCTATATCCACTATCTTCTTTCCGCTTGAAATTGCTTTCGGAGCGATCGGCCAAGCAATAGAATTGAACGATTCATTTGGATTTTGGATGAATCCTCTCAAGCAGCGAGACAAAAGGTCGTCTGAACTGAGGTCGTCGTAAATTGGTTTTATCGCATTGAAAAGATCGGGCGTGCATTGCAGGGACGTGTGTATAATCATCGATTGTACCTGAAGCTTGCGCTTGCACCACTGCTTTGTGCTTTGAAGAGCACCACGACGTTCTTTCAGTCGAACATTTATCGTGTTGCGGGTTGTCGTCGGTTGACATTTTGTATTTTATTGTTGCATAAATATCATTTCGCATTTTTTCAACCGATTCCGGATTTCTTTTGATTGCAAGGCCGTAATAAATAGTCAATTCATCTATGAGTTTGCCAGTCAATTTGCCACGGCCTCCCAGACCTTTAGTGTTTTTCTTCACATTTCTTAGTCGAGTTCCCATTCTCTTCTGTACATGGTCAATGCACTCCTTTTTAGTTATATTGAAATCGCCGTATGGCTTGGCATCAATGATACCTTTGTAGGTTTTAGATTCGCCGTCGCCGATGTAACTACCGTACCGTACCGTACCGTACCGTACCGTACCGTACCGTTGACGTTGTACAGAAGTTCGGATCGTTGAAACATTTCAGTAGCCGCGTTAGCCTCCATCATCCCCGCCGATCCGGTATGATTACATTAGCATTCCCCGACTGATCGGTTTCGGCCCATTCTTCGTATTCAGCGGTGCCTTCTTTCTTCCCCCAATATTCGCAAGCTTTGCAGTATTTAGATTTTACGCACACGTCTAAAACTTTGCCGGTAAAGAAACCGATAAGCGTTATGAATCCGAAAAGTGAAGAGAAGCCTCTTTTCCTCCATGAACCGTCGCACATAGGTTGATTTGAGTGTTTTAGGCGGTCAAAAATATTTTATTACTAATAGCGGCCTAAAATTGGATATTTAATGAATGTACAATGTTTAAATAATAATAAAGCAAAAAATATAAAAAACAACAACAAATTACTGCAAAAGAAATTAAATATATCAATATAACTTATCCTATGGTTATCTACGAACGAATCGAAGGAAGGTTATTCATCAATTATTGGCAAGTTTTGGTCATTGTCTGAAACATCGTCTTCAATATTTGGCTCAGGTGCCATTAACATATCAATTGTTTCGGGGCAAAATTTGTTAATCCTTAATTTTGTTTGTTTTTGTCTCATGCTGCTTATAAGTGGATCAGAGCTTAATAATAATCGATTATAAATGTCGAGGTTGCATTCTTCTCTTGAAAACTTTCGTGCAAAATTTTGGCGATAAACACGAAAATGTTTATTGCGGGCCTCAGCCGCCTCTTCTGATAATTGCCCAATGGGCAACAAGGCGTTCTCAATTATAGTTGCACCATGTACCAATATTTTGTGTAATGTCGGAGTCATTGGATACCATGAATACAAATTAATATATAATTGCGCAGTCTCCATAGCATATTCGTGATATTTTTTAACGTTAATTTTATGGCCACTTGATATTGTCTCGAGAATGACTTTCAGTCTATATATCAAATTATAATCGACTCCTGTAATATCACTGGCCAATTCTGGATTGTCGAAAAATCTCCTGCTTGTATTGCCGTCATTTGTGGTGCCATACTTAGCTTTTGGCATATCAACCAATAATCCAGTTTCTCTTCGAAATCTTTCTTGAATGCGTGACTTTGTTTTCTCTTCTACTTCTTTTTCTCCTTCTGTTCTCTTTGTCCTATATTTTTGTGTGGGCAATTTATATGCTAGGTGTAGAATACTTTCAAACACTCGTATTCTAGCATGCAAAACAGATAACCCGTATTCTATTGCTGCAGGGTTTATTTCCTTTTTTAGGGTCAGATCATTGAAATCTTTCGATGTTGCGCCACATATGTAACACCGACTCGTAGATGTAATGCCAGTAGCAGCATTACACACCTTCCCATCGATCATTGTCATCTTGTAATATGTTCATAAACGAATAGATTTCCGTTCAAGTTAACCTGAGTAGGAACTAATGATTTTATGGAATCCTCTATATAACTTATTTCTTCCGTAGTTATATGTGCGGATTCTTGGACGAATCTAAATCTTATTGGACGGCAGAATCTTGACGAAGAAGGAGTTGGGTTTTTCCATACAATTTTTCTCATATCTTTCCGACAAACTATTTGCAGGGGCACAAAAGAACTCAAAAATATATTTGCATCCGACTCAGCAGCATCATCAAATTTTTGTTTATATTGAGTTTGTTGCGAACCATCGCAACCCCACTTACAAATTATTTTTAATGACTTTCTCTCTTCTTCATTAAGGGTCATAAGTACTTCTTGTAAGAAAATTGATAGTCGCTTAACGGTAATATCAATCAAGATTTGAAGATTACCTTCCGCGCAGGTATTTGTAATCCGTAAACCTTCTTTAGGAAGTAAACATTCTTGTTTAGCCTCTAACAGTAAATTGTAGCACGGATAATGCGGTTTATTCGTGTCTCTAATTATGTGATATTGTCGCTTGGTCAAATCTGCATCCACAAACATCTGTAGGGCTTGCTGCGGTGTCAATGGAGGAAATATTTCTTGTTTGATGTTTTTCTCATAAAATGCTTTTTTATATTTTCCAGCACGTGTTGGAGAATTTGCAATTTCCTTCAAGATTTTCGAAGCATCTCTTTTGCCTCGTGCTTGTAATGTTGATTGAGCAGCATGAACAATTAATTCATCATTAACTGTCGATCGAATTTCTTCGGTTTTTCTTCGCTTGCTCCTCTCACTTAGTTCTTCAAATGTTTTAGAAGGTCGGCCAAGACGCACATGAGACTCAACTGGAACTTCAAATGTTCCTTGTAACCAAGTTTCATTGGTTTTTAAAAAAACTTCTTCCTTCCTATGCGCTTTCGCCCATTTTTCCTTCATTGTTGATTTGAAGTATCTAAATTTGTTCTTGAGACTTGTTATACAATCTTCTGTATGGCCATAATACGATAACAGATAGTTTTCTAGATATTTCAATTTTTCGTCAAAAGTCGGTAAATTTTGCTGTTGCATTTGTTCAAAAAGATCTTTGCGGGTAATTATTTTAATAGTTGATGAGCTGGTTGAACCTTAAATAAAAAAAAACACTTTATTTCACTAAAAAATTGAAAGTCGACTTTCTTGTGATTTTATTCACCTACATAAAACTATATATATTTTAGCCATCCGCAACTATCGCGCTTTAAAGTTTTTTGTTTTAATTTGTCAAAAGTGTGAATTTTAAAACGCAATGAATAATATAACCGGATCTGACCGGCTTATACAAAAAAAATGCTTTTGAAGACGAAAATGTCAGAAAAATAGGGTTAGAAAAGACAGCATATTTAAAACCATGATAATATATTAATTAAATGCTATAACTCAATAAAATATATTAAAAGTTTAAGTTCTTACTTAAATTAATAAAGTCCATCATTATTTGCACTCCAACAATTGACCTATACGCAAAAATATTCCCTTTATATAACCGTACAAATAGAGAGCGTCTAGAAGATGCACGTGTACACCAACAAACGGTCAATTGCGACTATCAATGCGTACGCTTTAAGTGCAAGGAACGACGCTAGAGGGGGTTATCATTGCATGCGGCATTGTCCACTACTTTTCGGAATGCTTCTTCGGTAAATTAATATTACTTTCAAATTCTACTTTTGACCGCCTAAATCACTCAAATCAACCTATGTGCGTCGCCCGAAACGATAATCTCTTTAGTTTTTTTTAGTTCGAGGGTCTCTTTTATTTCATCTGTAGCTGCATTCTTCATACTTAGATCTCGTACAGATGCAGTAGCGCTTGTTATATTTTGTACTATCAAATCATACGTTGGGAGCAATGTGGGTGGTGGAGGACCGACCTCAGTTGGAAATGAGGACGAGGGAAGAAGGGCGCAGAGCAAGGAAGAGCAAAGGAACAAGAAACGAAGGTTTCCTGACAAGATGACGAAGGGGGAATGGGAGAGAGAACAGTAGGAAAGGAAAATAAGAAGGAAAAACATTATTATATGGAGGGTGCTGGGGGCGGAGGAAGACAGGAAGGACAGGGGGCAGTAAGGAAAAAAGAAGAGGGAAGGGATGAAGAAAAAGGAGATAAGGAAGGGGGATTCAACAAGGAAATAGGATTGGAGGAAATTGAAGAAGCGCTGAGGAAAATGAAGGGGAGGATGGCACCGGGGGAGGATGGGATAACGGCGGAATTCTTGAAGGGGTTACCGGGGTCGAGACTGGAGGAGTTACAGGAAACCATGAATGGACTATGGAAAGAGGGGTGGAAGAAAGTAAGGATATTCCCAATATATAAAGAATGGGAGGAAGGAGAGGCGAATAACTACAGGGGGTAGCTTTACTAGTTGCTGGCGAGAATAATGGCGGAAAGGTTGAGGGATTGGGTAAAGGAGAAGGCAATGCTCTGAGAGAGAGAGAGGGGGGGAGAGAGAGAGAGGGGGGAGAGAGAGAGGAGAGAGAGAGAGATTGATTGATTGATTGATGAAATGTTTATTGTTCAAATAGAACAAATCATAATGCCCTGAAATCAGGGCAAGCGTATAGTATACAATTTTAAAACAACGTAAGCAAATATAATAGACTTTAAGCGGGTAGGTAGAAAGTATAAGCGCAATAAAATAGTAATAGTGTAAGCATAATGAAGAGCGTTCTCTCTCATTTAAAGTTAACAATCGTAAACACGCAGATAAACAAAACAGTTAAGTAAAATCAATTAAACAATACCAAAATCAAACTGCAGCAGCGCAGGGGTATAAAGCATAACGAGTAATAATAATATAAGCGAGTATGTAAAAAATAGCGTGGGCGTAGTGCAAGCATAGTAACAGAATAAAAGTGTAAGTATAATAACAAGTAATAATGTACATAATATAATGATATAAACACGTTG
Source organism: Xiphydria camelus (assembly GCA_963678675.1). Taxonomy (NCBI): domain Eukaryota; kingdom Metazoa; phylum Arthropoda; class Insecta; order Hymenoptera; family Xiphydriidae; genus Xiphydria; species Xiphydria camelus. The sequence goes on from OY783191.1 coordinate 15,521,609, forward strand.
GTAAACAAAAACATTTAAGTAAAATCAATTAAACAAAATAAGTAGGAAGAAGTCAAATCAAGAGAGAGAGAGAGAGAGAGAGAGAGAGGGAGAGGGAGAGGGAGAGGGGGAGGGGATGGGGAGAGGGAGAGGGAGATGGAGAGGGAGAGGGAGAGGGAGAGGGAGAGAGAGAGAGAGAGAGAGAGAGAGAGAGAGAGAGAGAGAGAGAGAGAGAGAGAGAGAGAGAGAGAGAGAGAGAGAGAGAGAGAGAGAGAGAGAGAGAGAGAGAGAGAGAGAGAGAGAGAGAGAGAGAGAGAGAGAGAGAGAGAGAGAGAGAGAGAGAGAGAGAGAGAGAGAGAGAGAGAGAGAGAGAGAGAGAGAGAGAGAGAGAGAGAGAGAGAGAGAGAGAGAGGGGGGGGGGGGTGTCAACTAAGGACCAAGTCTTTGTGTTCAATGCATTGACAGAGAATAGGTTGAAAAAAAAGAGGGAAGCTAGCGTTTATAGACTTCAAAAGGCCTTCGATCTAGTGGACAGGGAATTGATATTTTAGAAACTATGGGGCCTGGGAATAAGAGGCAGGATGTACAAGATGATTAAGGAAATTTACAGGGAGACTAAGAAAGAAATCATGTCGGAAGGGGGAGTCACGGAAGAGTTCTGGACTGGAAGAGAGGCAGAGTTGTCCCCTGAGCCCACTCCTGTTTTGTCTGTTTATAGATGATATGGACGAGGAGTGGGAGAGAAGGAATGAAGCTGTGACGGTAATAGGGATGTGAGAGAAGAGGATAAGGAGCAGTGGGCCGGATTGAAGTGCGAGAATATAAGAGAGGGGGGGAAAAGGGGTTCAAGAGCAAAGAATATAGGGTATGGAAGAAAAGGGACGAGACGCTTGACCACATATGGGTGTGCGAAAAAGTAAGGGAGAAGATAAATGAGAGAGGGCTAGAGGAAATAGACAAATAGAGAGGGGGCGAGGAAGGTGAGAGGATGATCCGGAGATTGATAGAGTGCCTTAAGGGGAAGGTGGAGAAGGCAGTACAGTGGTCCCTCTATTACTCGCGCGAATGGGGAAGTGATTGCCCCCACTCCTCCCGTGACGCCATAACTGCTGCCATAGCATGAAGTGCGCACAGAGGTGTGCATGAAAATATAGAGAGGAGAAGAAGGTATCGTAGAATGGTAGAAACCGCGCTCTCTTTCTTTTGCCACGCCTCCATTGAGGTGTGTGGGGACTGAAGCGAAGCTTCTCTAACTCAGAATTCTGCGAATTTACAGCCCCGAGACGCGCGGGTAATAGAGGGACCACTGTATGTAGGCAGGTACGCCAGAGAATTCGAGATGCTAACTAGGGAAGGATTGACAGCGGATCCCCAACCTCACGAGGATTACATCTAGAAAGCGTGCGATAATTTTGAAGTTAAACTTCTATGAGTGCCTTGGAATATTTTGCCGCAGTACACTGAATTCGGTGATTTATAGAGGTTATATTTCAGAGCTCTGTACAGATATACAATATGAAGGCACCAATGCAAAAAGTGCCTAAGTCACTTTGAAGTTTCTTATCTTCTTGAAAATGTTACGTTTGCTAATATTTACTTGATTTTTTAACACATTATATTTTATTACTATTAGAACGAGTGGTTTTAAATCAAATTAAGATTAGTGTCGTACTTTTCAAAAGCGTTTTTCTCGAAGACGGCAAAATGTGACTTAGGCACCTTTTGCATTGGTGCCTTCATTATTCTACTCAGGGCCGTACTCCTGTCATTTCATAAACCATGTGATGCGACGTTGCCAGATTTCAAATTTGAATATTTCTCAAAAGTATGAAAATGTAAATAATAAACTTAAATATTTATTGGCTGTATCTTATTTATTCATTAAAGTCAACTCTCGTTAAAAGGCCGCTCGTTATAAGGCCGTTTCGCTTGAGCGTCACCCCCACCACGGCGCTCGAAAAAAAACGTTTCTATTTTACTCTCGTTAGGAGGCCGCTCATATTAGTCCGGCGTCACCTCCACCACGGCGCTCTAAACGTTTATGAATGAAACGCTCGCTAATAAACCGGACGAAAAATTAACTTTTTAACATTTTTTCAAATAATTGTTCAATTTTTTTCAATTAAAAAATTTAATTTTATCGAGAATATTACTTACCGTCAACGCGGGCTACTTTGGCCCTGGGGTCCTTACCCAAAGTAAGAAATAAAATAAAACGTTCTCAAACTATCTTCATGCACGTCAATGACTGCACATATCTGCGCCCTAGCAGAAACTACATACCGCCACCAGTTTAAAGGCGCGTATACATCTGCGAGCTGAGCGTGAGCTGAGCGTGAGCCGAGCGGCTCACGAGTCACTCGTGAGCTGCGCGTGAGCCGTCCATTTAAATGAATGCTTCCAAGGAATTTCCAACGACCAGCCAAATACATCTGCGATCCGAGCGGCTCGCGCTCGCTTGATTGGGACGTGGTTTAGAGCGCTGAACTAACGACTTTGAGCCACTCGTGAGTCGCTCACTGCGATCCGCCTCCCGTGGCTCACTGTGAGCGGCTCACGAGTCACTCATGGTGATCCGTCTCCTGTCGGTTTTTCTGGTGAACGCAAAGGCCGAAATTTTTATATTCATTTGACACTGAAGACAATGCTAATTTTGCTACTTCAAATTGTTGCAGTGCCTTAATAATTTTCTTCCTTATGAGACGAATGAAAATAATTACCGAATTTTTAAAACATTATTTATAACAGATCTATAAAGTAGTCCTATACTTTTTGCAACTATTATGATGATGGAGTTACCAAAATGGGTTCGATTTGGTGCTTCGTCAAATATTGTAATTGTCGATGTGAACAACCTAATTGTCACTGTAGATTTGAATACTTTGCTATCATTCGAAAGCTAGTTAATGACAGTATACCGTATGACTGACAGCAAGCGCAACAGGAGCTGTAACCTAAAATTTGACTTCGGCAGTGTTTGGAGGGTGCTCAAGTCACTCACAAATAAGAAATAATTGACAGCTATCGAGAAATCAGACATTTTGACACTTTTCGCCCTTACGCTGCGCGAGCAGCGTTTACGAGTGACTCGAGCATCCTCCAAACACTGCCGAAGTCAAATTTTCAGGTCACAGCTCCTGTTGCCCTTGCTGTCAGACATACGGTATACCAGGTGTGTCGGTAATTCCTTTCCGGTTTTTTCGTTAAAGAAAACACGTTACTTACAATGGATAGTTCAAATTTATTTATTCAAAGTATTGGCCATTTGGTTCTATACATTTTGCCCATCTCTTAGGCAATTTATGGATGCCATTCCAAAAGAACAGTTTCTCCTTTGAGCTAAACCATTCATCGAGCCATTTTTTAATTTCTTCGAAATCGGCGAAGTGCTGCTCTGCAAGCGCTCGTCCCATCGATGAGAAAAGGTGGTAGTCGGATGGAGCCAGATCTGGAGAGTACGGCGGGTGCTATAAAACTTCCCAACCAAGTGATTTCAACACATTTCACACATTTTCGACATTTTTCTTCGGCAGTATTTGCTGACGGTGTTTGAGTCTTTTACATGTGCACCGTTGGCAAATACTGCCGAAGGTAAATGTCGCTTGTTGCGTTTCTTACGGGATACCGTATGTCCCACTCTGTACCGTATGTCCCGGCCAGAACCCTACAGTTGCAGGGATCTTGAAATTTACCATCGGCCGTGCTTGGTCAGTATTCGAGTCATTTTTACCGATAGAAGTCGAGTCGATAGTTAGAGTTGGTGTCAATTCGGGAGTTCCAAGCATTTAACCTCGAAATCATGAATTTGTGAATAATGAAAATTACTCACCATAATTCACAAATCCACGATTTCAAGTATCTAACGAATTGACACCAACTCCTAACTACCGACTCGACTTCTACCGGTAAAAATTGCTCGAATACCGACCAAGCCCGGCCGAAGGTAAATTTCAAGCTCTCTGTAACTGTGCGGTTCTGGACGGGACATACGGTATGCGGTATACCATATGTCCCACTCTGTATTGGCCAGTTTGAGATTACTTTCGGGCAGGCTTGGTCGGTACTCGAGTCATTTAATACCGGTAGAAGTCGAGTCGGTAGTTAGAGTTGGTGTCAATTCGAGAGTTCGAAGCGTCTAACCTCGAAATTATGAATTTGTGAATAATGGAAATTACTCACCATTATTCACAAATTCACAATTTCGAGGTTAGACGCTTCGATCACCCGAATTGACACTTACTCTAACTACCGACTCGACTTCTACCGGTATTAAATGACTCGAGTACCGACCAAGCCTGCCCGAAGGTAATTTCAAACTGGCCAATATGTACCGTATGTCCCGGCCAGAACCCCACAGTTGAAGGGACCTTGAAATTTACCATCGGCCGTGCTTGGTCGGTACTCGAGTCATTTTTTACCGGTAGAAGTCGAGTCGGTAGTTAGAGTAGGTGTCAATTCGGGTGATCGAAGCGTCTAACCTCGAAATTGTGAATTTGTGAATAATGGTGAGTAATTTCCATTATTCACAAATTCATAATTTCGAGGTTAAATGCTTGGAACTCCCGAATTGACACCAACTGTAACTATCGACTCGACTTCTATCGGTAAAAATGACGAATACTGACCAAGCACGGCCGATGGTAAATTTCAAGATCCCTGCAACTGTGGGGTTCTGGCCGGGACATACGGTACAGAGTGGGACATACGGTATCCCGTAAGAAACGCAACAAGCGACATTTACCTTCGGCAGTATTTGCCAACGGTGCACATGTAAAAGACTCAAACACCGTCAGCAAATACTGCCGAAAAAAAATGTCGCTTGTTGCGTTTCTTACGGGATGTGCGGTGTACTGTATTACGGTATATATAGATTATTTAGACAGAGGTACAAGTGTTAGCTGTTTACGGAGCGCGTGGGGAAGCTAGGAGAACGTGACTAGACTTGTGTGCGTCACCAATGCTAGCTGCGCTATTAGTAGGTTTTATAGGCGGCGAGCGAATATTGTTTAGCAGCGCCTCTCCGCGGCGAACCGAAACATTTATTACGGGAACTGACCAGAGTCACTTAGGTCGGGTGTCCACCGGGTCGGGCCGACCAGAATCGGGCCGATCGCTGAGCACTTGGGTATATCTATACAGGGTGTTCATTTTAAAACTTACCACCCACGTTATCTGCGTAAAGAGACATATTTCTGAAAATCGCCGAGACACGTCAACAACATTATTGAGGGGGAACATTTTTTATAAAAATTCGACGCCCCCCCCCCCTCAACCACCTGACTCCGGGGGCGGTAACCCCAATATTCTTAAATGGAACAGGGGGTCGAGTGATACCTCATTTTAAAGGGCTTTTAATTGTGTACATTTTGACGTCCTACTTTTCAAATTTGACGTTAAAATGAGGTATCACTCGACCCCCTGTTCCATTTAAGAATATTGGGGTTACCGCCCCCGGAGTCAGGTGGTTGAGGGGGGGGGGGGGGGCGTCGAATTTTTATAAAAAATGTTCCCCCTCAATAATTTTGTTGACGTGTCTCGGCGATTTTCAGAAATATGTCTCTTTACGCAGATAACGTGGGTGGTAAGTTTTAAAATGAACACCCTGTATATACCCAATCTGTATGTATATATATACCCAAGTGCCCAGCGATCGGCCCAATTGTGGTCGGCCCGATCCGGTGGATACCCGGCCTTGTAGTTAAGTGACCGTAGGACCTGATATGTCAATGTCAACTTGCTGGCAATGGATATTACAATTTATTTCGGCTTTCAGGCTGTAAAATTTATGCATCATAATGATGCTTCGTATAAAAATGGCCTAAAATTAGTCTCTTCTAAACATGTTTCAAATGTGAGAGAGCGCACAGATGTGGTATAACCCAAATTTCTGTGATAGAAGGCCGTGTGATTCGCCAGACATCAGTAACTCTTAATCCATATTCAGTTACTTTAGAAGTAAGTAGTCAATAGCTTTCCCCTCGCGACTTTGTCCGCGTGAATCACGAAATAATCTCATTTTTTATTTTACTCCCTTAACGGAGTTGGAATATAGATAGTAGATATATTTAAAAAACGTGCGTATTCAAATGCAACGTTGTATTAAAATTTCAAAGCAATCGGTGAAAAACTTTCAGAAATTTAAGATACATTTTTATTCATTTACCCCCTTAAGGAGTAGGTATATAAAGAGTAGGTATATAAAAAAACGCGCGTATTCGAATGCAACGTTATGTCCAAATTTCAAAGCAATTGGTAAAGAACTTTCGGAGATCTTACGACGCGGTCTCAACGTATCGACATTGACGTGACACATGCACAATACAGGTAGTGCTCTCGCCCAGTTTGTGACCCTGTGAGATCGCGACGTTAGACCTTGAAGAAACGAATATAACATTTTTATTTAAACGTGTATATGGAAGATAGAAGAAGATAGATAACGGTATTTATTAGAATGGGTATTGCGGAAAGCGGTTCATTACGACTCGTCCAGTAATTATCCTTCCGGGAAAGGTGCATGGCTGCGGGCTCATCGATAGCCTAAATTCGCCAAAACCTACCGCTTCGCCAATGTGACCGATTTACAAAATGTATCAAGTGACTTGAGTTTGTGTTAATATATGTTCCGTCGCAAGGGGACTTCTACGTCATTTCTTACCGCTCACTATCATCGCAACCTAAGTAACGCGCCAATCTAGATCTAATATCTACATCGACCGCAACGTCGAGGCGGGCGGTATGTTTCGGCGAACGTGATTGCGAATGCGTTCTCGGCAGGTTAATTACCGGACACGTTAGAATGTGCCATTTCCTGCAGCGCCCACGCTAATAGATACCGCTATATTTCGAATTCTAAGTTGGTTTTGTAAAAGGGAGCAATGACAAATTCCAATAGATGACCGAACGGGAAATACGACAAAGCGAAAATTTAGCAGTATTCGTGGCAAAAACTGGTGAAATGTCTGCTGCTCGATGTTTTTTAGACAATGGTTTGATTTTTCAGGTAGACGCAGACAGAAATGTGCTCAAATCGACATGTAACTGCCTAGCTGGGGTTGCAGGGTTATGTAAACATATTAGTGCGCTCGTAATTTTTGTAAACACCGAAAATAGTGAAACTAAAACAAGTAGAGAATGTGAATGGAGAGATGGCTTGCTACGAATCGCTCTAAAATTACCTTCGGAGAAAAGTTCGGAACTGCGACGTTTACGACCTAGGTATGTTTATCGAAATATTCGTTTCGCCTACGACGCGATTAATTCTAGTCGGCGAATTATTTGCGGTCGATGCTACCAAGAAGCACGAATCGACCCTCCTAATTCCGTCGCTCGTTGCGATGGAACAGGATTGACAGCTGGCACGTCGCAGTCAACTCATTTCCGTGGAAACTGTACAAAATCGCCGATGGTGGCGCTAGTAGCAAATTCGCTCGCCGCCTATAGCGATTTACTATATCGACATCATCGACATGAAAATGTAATGCCACCTTAGGCCGCAAGCGCTGAAGTAGCTGCGCACGAATCACTGCGCACTAATCACATCCGGTTTCAAATTTCCGTCCCGTTTCCCGAGGTTTACCCTCATACCGCCGTAATAGATGTTTGCACATCAAAAATTAAAATACATTTATTCATCAAAATAATTCCCCACTTTCAATTACCTTCTGCCATCTTTTAGGCAATTCACAGATGCCTTCCATAAAGAAAGTTTCATCTTGCGAGATAAGGAAGTTATCGACCCATTTTTGGACTTCTTCAAATGTTTTGAATCGCACATCACACAATTCGTTTTGCATTTTACGAAGCAAGGGGAAATCAGTTGGAGCTAAGTCTGGTGAATACGCCGGGTGTGGTACAACTTCCCATCCAAGAGCCATTAACGCATCCTTGATCGGTTAATCCACATGAGGCCTGGCTTTGTTATGGAGCAGTTTTACTGGGCGTTTTCCTTTGCCAGTAAATGGAGGCTTTTGGTCAATTTCTTGGTTCAATCGTATTAATTGTTGACGATAGCGATCGGCAGTAATTGTCTGGCCAGGTTAAAGAAGTTCATAATGGAGTACGCTTTTCATATTCCACCATATAGACAGCATGACTTTGTTACAGTGAATATTGCGCTTTGACGTCGATGTCATCGGCACGCCGGGGTCAACCCAATGATATTAGCGTTTTGGATTATCAAAATAAATCAACTTTTCATCGTCGGTCACAATTTTCCACAAAAAAAGACTTTTCCTCGCTTATGCCCATTTCGGGGCCTTTTCCAGCCTATTTTTAGACCGTAAGATGGCGTTTTTCCCGCGTGACATCGACCGGGAGACCGCAGGCTGTTAAAAGATTGCTTAGTCCGAAGTGGGTCCTTTTTCCAAACTGATAAACGCAACGTGAAATGAGCCGTGTATACTTCTGTTTGTTTTGTTTTGAGAAATGGGCATTCGTGAGCAAAAATAGTATGTGTCATTCGGCGGAAATCCTCGGATTTTTAAGACTGTGTTTAAGACGAGCCTCGGACTCCCACCATACCTCGTGCTATGACCTAATTAACCTTTTAGGTACGGCGCTTTCGTCAGCAAGTGGGACCCCTGGGATACGGAAGCCACTATAGTGGCTTACCGTATCTAGAAGGTTAAACACAGTCTGAAAAAACCTCGGATTTCCACCTAATGATATAAGATACTATTCTTTGTTGCTTGTTGTAAAGATTCAACCATGTTTTATGTCAATTATGTTATGGTTATTTTTATTTGCTTGAGGCAAAGAATGTGGCACCCACTTTATTCCTTTTCGAATCTTTCCAATTACTTCAAAACGATAGGAAATAGTTTGTTGAGTTACCCGTAGCTATTCTGAAAGTTGTTTTTCCATCTGGTAAGAGTTTTCATCCAGCAACGCTTGCTGTTCCTGGTCGTCCACCTTTATAGGGGCCCCGGTACGTTCACGGTTACTAACATCAAAATCACCGTCTCTCTTATACCAATACTCACATGTACTTTTAGATACAATATCGTTCCCAAGAACAGAACAGATCGATTCACGTGCTTTCCTGACACTTTTTCCTTGATGGAATTCATAGCGAATGCAGTGTCTAATAAAGAGCTTATCGGTCTGAATCTTTTATTCGCAAATTTAAAGTCTATGTCTCCCTTATGTTTCGATACTACATAACAAGTTCCACCATATCATTTATGAGCGGTAACTTTGAATTACTTTTATGATACGGAATGAAATTGTGAGGGCGTCTCATGGTTATATCTTGGAAACTAGATGGTGAATCATTTTCATTTTTTTTCACATTATTCGTGATATCCTATGCTACCTTATCCTCGTTTTTTATCAACTTCTTAATTTTAGTTTTGACGGTAGAATTAATGACGTACTGTTTTGCCCATCATAACGTATCTGTTACGTGTAAATCAAGCCAACTTCAAATGTAAATATCTCAGGTTTGGGGTGGTCAAACTTATTTAAATTACACAGATGTTTGGATAATGCATTAAATAACATATATGTCAAATTTCAACCATTTCTTAATTCAACGATCTCGTGGAGGTACTACCTTAACTTTGAAGGAACATACCTCTCGACCATATTAGTGGTTCGATCGAATATAGGCTCAATTGAAAGCGCGAGTCACAAATAACATGTGAAATTAATTTTGTAACTCGAACTTCTTAATTACTGAGAAATAAAGACCTCGCTACAGGTATAAACTATGCGCGGAGTAAATATAGCCTCTCTCTCTGTGAGCCTCGTACCGGGCGCTATGCTTTTACTCCCTGGCAATCTAAAATGTAAGACAAAATATGGCGGTTTCCCTAGTAAATCCAATTAGGACAGAATCCTTAATGAGATTGCAGTTACTGTATTCGGAAACCGCGTATAAAAACCCTTACGCTACAAGTGTTCGGCTGGAGAATGTGTAATTAGCTTTAATATTATAAAACTTGAAAAATAAAATATTGTTTGAAAGCTTTGTTGCTCCATTATTGAAAGAAAATGAAAGGATTTTAGGACTACGAAAAGTAAATTTTTATCTGTATTATTTTTATGAAGCAAATTATGTCGCACTCAAATATCAAGCGACAAGTACTTGCGTGGAAAAACATCGGTGCTACAAAGTGATCAATTTTCGATTGACAAGAATAAAGCTATATCTGTGTAGATTGTATCAAACAAATTGTTTATCGAGTTTTTTGCATTGATCGCAGAATGCCTAGCTATACATTTTTTTTATACGAAAATAAAATTCAGTTACAGGCTGGTAGTCCTAGACTGGCTCAGTGTTCTCAGCCTTTAAATGTGGGTACTGGAGTTAGTGGCGGGAGTGCAGAAAGCAGCAGTAGTAATGGTGGAACTAATAATGCAGGCGGGACAGATCGGAGAAGACGCAGTGGTTTAACGGCTGTGATGCAACGACCAGGTATGATAAATACCTATGTATGTTAGAATAGAAGAGTATATGTAAATTCTTCTATAGATGGCAGATTTTCCGTTTTTGTTTTAATACCAAAAACACCTGGGGGTACAGGACTTTTGTACTTCTCTTAATACTAGTTCAATTATCAAAATTGAATTTCTTGCGTGTATTAAGTTTTTTAAACCATAATATATATTTATATTATAAAATTCAATTGCCAAAAATTTCTCTTCGAATTTAAATATTATATTTTAACGATTTTCATTATGATTTAAAAAATACTGCTATTTACCAATTTGTATTGGTTGTATGCGTTTGAAACCTACAAAGGCAAAGGATGTTCAGAAATTCTCATATAGAAATATAATTTATGCCAGTTGAGAAACCTAATCAAAGTTTTTATCAGCGATTAATGATTACATAACAGTGAGTGAATAAAATTTGCTTGTATATTAGTCGTAGATAATTTTACTAATTGGATTATTCTATTGAAAAACTATTTTATAGTTTAGTTTTTATAATACCTAATTTTTAGAAAATAAATCTATTTAACCTATTTTATCAAAACATTATGATAAAGTTCACTCTTAACTCTTCGAGCCATATATTCTTTCTGACATTTTACATTTTCGAAAGTATTCTTTTAAGGTGTTTCACAGTCAGTAAATCCAAATCTTAGGCTAGTAGTATCAAATTCTTATAGTCCAAGATAGCAAAACCAATATGATGGATGAAAAACAAGAGAAATAAAAAATATATTGAAACTTGTTTTCTGAAGGTTGTTTGCCACAATTTTCAAATTTTTAAAATTTAAGTAAGACCTGAACCGATACCACTGGACAAAAAACCATCATAATTAAACCAAATAGGTTACGTAGATTTTGAGAATCACTCATTTCAAATTTTCTTTTTATTTTGTTCTAGCATATGTTTTTGAAAAAAATTAAGATGAAAGTCATAAAAATCACACCGTGGGGGTTTTCTATTTCATTTTTTTCAAAAACTTGACGTGCTATTGTCACGTTGCTTACAAATTTGGATTCAATGTGAAAAAGTCTATAAAAAGTGTTGAGTATCTTTCATGATGCAATATAGTGAGCGCCTACTTTTTCTCAAAAACTTGTGCTCGCTACTTTGTGTTTACCAATTCGTATTAAGCATATAAATATTCACAATAATAATTAATTACTTTTCGCAACGCATATCTCCACAAAATATGATTGAAATTTAATCGAAATTTGTATAATAGCATCACAAAATTCAATTAACGCTCGTAAACAAAAAAAAGTGGCTCGTATTTAAAGTTTTAGAAAATGAAAAGCGCCCATCATATATGAGCAGCATGGCACTTATCTGAATGAAATTTAGTTTATATGTAATTATTCGAACTTTATGGTAGGTATTATGAAAGATAATAAATACAATCCATACAACTCACGTATGATATGCGTAATTATACGTAAAATTAATGTAGAAAATAGAGCTAAATGACCGGCTAATATATGTATACTACACGTTTATTGACTGTATACGTGAAATATGTGTACATATATTATACGTATAATATACATTTCACATTTTCTGTAAATATTGAAACGAAAAATATATGTAAGTAATACGCGTATATTTTTCGTAATCATATACATATATGTATATAATACAGCCGTATCTACTTATATAAAATGTATAATATATTACCAATCGATAGAAAAAAGTCTCCTGAATGACATATAGAAATGGGTAATCTTCAAATTGACGAGAAATAATGTAATTAATTAAAAACTATCTTTCAAAATCACTTATGCCAAGAAATCGCGAAGCTGTTTTTTCTGTAACCAATTTTATAAATAAAAATATCCCAATGTAGAGGAGAAAATTCTTTACAAATTTCAAGTCGGAACTTATAGTCTACGATGTACCGTTTTTGTGTAATTAATTATTAAACATATGTAATTCAAATTGGCTTAAATCGATCAGCTGATCGTTACGCGACGCTCCTTTATTACGCGCGCAGCTAACGGAGGAAAGCGCGTTCCGCAATCTATTCAAATTTACGCTTCATTATGTATTGATTTTTATAATAAATATTTATCAAATTCTTCGTTTTTTAAAAATTATTACCATTATTTTTAATTCTGTTATGAATGAAAAAGTAATTTTTAAAATAATTTAACGCTGAAGGATCTTTAGTAAATGTCAACAAAATAAATTTAAATGATCCATTTTCATGAATAATTTTAAATAATATAATTTGATAAATATTAATTATAAAAATCAATACATAATGAAGCGTAAATTTGAATAGATTGCGGAACGCGCTTTCCTCCGTTAGCTGCGTGTGTAATAAAGGAGCGTCGCGTAACGATCAGCTGATCGATTTAAGCCAATTTAAATTACATATGTTTAATAATTAATTACACAAAAACGGTGCATCATAGACTATAAGTTCCGACTTGAAATTTGTAAAGAATTTTCTCCTCTACATTGGGATATTTTTATTTATGAAATTGGTTACAGAAAAAATATAGCTTCGCGATTTCTTGGCATAAATGATTTTGAAAGATAGTTTTTAATTAATTACATTATTTCTCGTCAATTTGAAGATTACTCATTTCTACATGTCATTCAGGAGACTTTTTTCTATCGATTGGTACCGGTTTTATCCTGACACTAATAAACTTCTTACTTAATAGAAGAAACAAATTTAGTTCTACTGGGCTAAATACTCTAAATTGAATTTTGTTTTCATGAAATCAAATAATATTTCATTATCTTCTATTGTTTTGCAATTAAAATCTCCATATAGAAGAATTGGTATGACAGTTTTGAAATCCCTAACAAACTATAAAGGATCGCATACATCACGTGCAACACCGAAGGTAATTTTGCTTAAAAGTTTTACCGAAGTGAATGTTACATTGTAACCGTCGATCTGCATTGATTATCGTAGATGAATCTGTCGTCGAAATAGTTGGCTTTGATGACTTTGTATTTCTGATATGATGCGATCTTGAAATCCCACTAGTGCTTGGCTGTGGCTCGTTTTGCACGCTGGACGTTGTTGTTGAGTCGTTGGTTAGATTCCTTTGGAGAATCACAAAATGTGTGTGTGTGAGAGAGGGACAGCATTACGTTTTAAGACGGTTTTTCTTTACGGGTAACTGAAATTTTTATAAAACATTTTTTTAATTTTTTATATCAAGTGACTGTAGAATACGTATTTTTTTGATGTGAAATATCTAGTGCCGCATTACGACGCACAGTGGGACGAAATTCCGAAAAGCTGGCCAAAATTCGAAAACGTGTATTAATCGAGGTGAAATTGAGTACTCGAAGGTTTTTGGGGTCGCTCATTACGAATTCAAAGTCCAAATTTCGAAAAACAATATGGTGGATCCAATATGGCGGAAGGGTGCCTCAAAAATTGATCAAATCTGGGTGAAATTGAGTACTCGGAGGTTTTTGGGGTCGCTGATTACGAATCCAAAGTCCAAATTTCGAAAAACAATATGGCGGATCCAATATGGTGGAAGGGTGCCTCAAAAATTGATCGAATCTGGGTGAAATTGAGTACTCGGGGGTTTTTGGGGTCGCTGATGACGAATCCAAAGTCAAAATTTCGAAAAACAATATGGCGGATCCAATATGGCGGAAGAGTTCCTCAAAAATTGATCGAATCTGGGTGAAATTGAGTACTCGGGGGTTTTTGGGATCGCTGATTACGAATCCAAAGTCAAAATTTCGAAAAACAATATGGCGGATCCAATATGGCGGAAATGTTCCTCAAAAATTGATCGAATCTGGGTGAAATTGAGTACTCGGGGGTTTTTTGGATCGCTGATTACGAATCCAGTCAAAATTTTGAAAAACAATATGGCGGATCCAATATGGCGGAAGAGTTCCTCAAAAATTGATCGAATCTGGGTGAAATTAAGTACTCGGGGGTTTTTGGGATCGCTGATTACGAATCCAAAGTCAAAATCAAATCAAATCTGAAACCAAATTCAAAAATCAGTTAATTAAGTACATGTTTAGTACTCTTCATCAGAGGAAGAATAGTCAGCTGCGCAATCACTTGATTCGGTCGTATCATCACTACATGTTTCCTTACTTAGTTCAACACTTGGTGACTTTAATATTTGGACTGTTTCTGGTAGCAACGATCTAAGTGGTTTACAAGGTAATTTGCGTAAACTAGAAATATATGGGTCAGATGTTAATAGCAATCGTAAAAAAATGTCTTCCATAGTTTTTTGTCGAGAAGATTTTCTTGCAAAATCTCTTCCATACTTTTTAATATATTTATTACTGGATTCTTGCGCATCTTCGGATATTTGTCCTATAGGTAAGATGGCAGACTGTATTATTTGTGCGCCATGAATTAAAATTTTATGCACGGAAGTAGGCATGTAAAACCACGGATATAACTCTACCAAGTTGCGAGCAGTGTGCAAGGCATAATCTCGAAATTTAACTATATCGATTTCATAACCACTTGAAAGTACTTGCAGTATAACATGAAAACGTTTGATCAAATCTACATTTACCCCCGTTATAGAAGCAGAAGTGGTTGCGTTTTCAAAAAATCGTCTAGCGGTGTTCCCGTCATTGGAACTACCAAATCCAGGCTTAGCTTGATCGACTATTAAACCCAATTGTATCCGAAAACCTTTTTGTATAGATGCTTTTCGAATTTGTACATTTTCTTTATCTATTGTATCACGTACTTGCCACTTCTTAATTTCAAGTCTATACCATATATATGCGAACAACACTCAAAGAATCGGATCCATGCATGTAAAGTTGACAAGCCAAACTGTAAATGATCGTCAGTAACTTCCTTTGCTAGCATTTAATCGATTTTGTTAAAATCTTTTGAAGTTGCTGTATATAAATAGCAACGTTTTTTTTGAGTAGATGGATTATTCGTGATTGCGTTACAGACCTTACCATCTATCATAGTAAAAGCAAGTGTGAATGAGACGCTTATGTCTTTTCCGTTTAAAACGCTTTCATACGGGACCAGATTACTTTCTTGCTGTTTAATATAATTCATTTCACTAACGGTGTTTTCGGTACTTTCGTGAAAAAATTGAATTCTGATTGGTCTGCAAAACCGAAGAGATGACGGCCTTGGATTTTTCCATACAATAAGTGTAGCGTTTGAAACCTGTAGTGATGATATGGCCGAATCAAGTGATTGCGCAGCTAACTATTCTTCCTCTGATGAAGGGTACTAAACACATACTTAATTAACTGATTGTATTTTTGAATTTGGTTTCGGATTTGGTTTTGACATGGGATTCGTAATCAGCGACTCCAACAATCCCCGAGTACTCAATTTCACCCAGATTCGATCAATTTTTAAGGAATCCTTCCGCCATATTGGATCCGCCATATTGTTTTTCCAAATTTGGACTTTGGATTCGTTATCAGCGATCCCGAAAACCCCCGGGTACTTAATTTCACCTAGATTTACGTTTTGTGATTATTATTAATATTGTTGTTGTTATTACTATTATTTTGTGCATCTGTAATAACAATGTGAGGACGACTCTGTGTAGATGTTCTAAGCCGTATAACTTTTATGTAATGTAGTTCTTCATATTTCATGTTTTTACTATTCAAAGTGCAGAAACATGCGCTTGTTTTACAAAAACTTGCAAAAATTGCAGGTGCCCAAATATGCGCAGCGTTTTTTTGTTGTTTTCGTTAGATAAGAGTTCAATCTATAATCTGCAATAAGAATTATAGTCGAACTATGCCGAACTTATAAACTTTTCTCTATGTGATTACAATTTTCCAGTGTAATTTCACGTGCATTTTCCTAAAAAGAATTTGCTTATTGTTATTACATTAATTATTAATATGCGTTTTATTATACGTCATAATAATCTACTTACTTTCAACTCTCGAATCCATTTTGTAGATTTGAAATCGATCGAGTTTTAGAATGTTTGCGACCACTTATAAGTAGGACGTGGTTGAATCGACTTCGAGCCAGCGCGTCTTTCAACGATAAAGGTCGATTAAAAGGGCCGGTTTTACCAACACGGTATAAACGCGGTATAGCGCTATACTGAGAATAACCAGCAATAAGCCTTATGGTTATTCTTAGTATAGCGCTATACCGTGTTTATACCTGTTGGTAAAACCGTGCACCCTCTCTTTCAGAATTCGATCCTCTGACTATCTGTGTCACTGACCAACCACTCAAAAACCCCGAAATAAAATCTTCATTTTTCGAGTTTTTGCCAGCTTTTCGGGATTTCGCCCCACTGTGCGACTGTGAGAATGGCTGTTAGGCCCAGCGCCCACGGTGCGATTGTTTTGAGACAAAGGTTGCAAACTAGTTTCCTCTACCGTATGTCCCACTCTGTGGCATTGGCCAGTTTGAAAGTTACCTTCGGGCAGGCTTGGTCGGTAATCGACACTTACCGGTAGAAGTAGAGTCGGTAGTTAGAGTTGGTGTCAATTCGAGAGATCGAAGTGTCTCATCTCGAAATCGTGAATTTGTGAATAATGGTGAGTAATTTCAATTATTCACAAATTCATGATTTCGAGATTAGACACTTCGATCTCCCGAATTGACACCAACTCTAACTACCGACTCTACTTCTACCGGTATAAGTGTCGATTACCGAAACCAAAACTAACCAGTTTACAACCACAATGAAACTTCGGCGCGCACACGGATTCGACTCATTGTGAATCAGTTTTAATCAGTTATCATATCTTTTATAAAATTTATTTTATAACATTTATTTTAAAGAAGTTGTGTACATATATTACACTGTTTCAAATGTTTTACCACTATTATCAATAAAAATGGATGACGTTTACTTGCCTGTGGCGCGACAGTCAGTGCAATTATAGTAACAAGTTTAATACTGAAAAAGAAGAAATATAGCAAACGCTCGGCGTAAACGGGCCTTCGGTTGGATCGAATACCTGCGCCCCAATCCGGCCTAGGTACCCACCAAGTACGCTGACGGTGAGCATCTTGAGATTCGGGGCAACTTAAAACTGCGACGCAACTGCGACCGCGGAAACATGGTCGCGTACAACTGATTGCAAACTAGTTTCATTCGAATCGACTCGTGTGCGGGTCAACACTTCTATACGCTGCCGAGGTTAGAAAACAGTTGCAAGCTAAACTGATTTGCAACCTTTGTCTCAAAACAGTCGCACCGTGGGCGCTGGGCCTTATACCGATAGAAGTAGAGTCGGTAGTTAGAGTTGGTGTCAATTCGGGAGATCGAAGCGTCCAATCTCGAATTGAGACCAACTCTAACTACCGACTCTACTTCTACCGATAAGTGTCGATTACCGACCAAGCCTGCCCGAAGGTAACTTTCAAACTGGCCAATGCCACAGAGTGGGACATACGGTAAAGGAAATTAGTTTGCAACCTTTGTCCCAAAACAGTCGCACCGTGGGCGATGGGCCTTAAGGCCATCACACGTGAAAAAACGTAAGCAGTAACAGTAAGGATTGACCAATCAGAAAGCCTGTTTAAGCATAATTCCGTAAGAATAGTATTTCTGATTGGTCAATCCTTACTGTTACTGCTTACGTTTTTTCACGTGTGATGGCCTTTAGGGTCACGACGTCGAAACTCCTGGCGACGCAGTCATGAGAGGACGCAAAACTCGGGACGCATCGGCTCTCTCCGTCACGACTCGGCGGTCCCCTTTCCCCGAGTTAGTCCAGTAAAACTAGACCCTCTCTATAGGGGGTGCAAAAAAATAATTGCGGACAGGTCGATTTTTTGAGGGTCGATGGAGGGGTGCCTCCCGAGTCTCCAGCCAAATTTGCACCCTTGCCAACCCCTGGAGAGGGGTGCAATAGGGGTGGTTTCTTATTTATTTTTTTTTTGAAATTTTTTTTTCTAACTTGTAGAGAATAATATTCTCCACAACTTTGCCTAATAAAATTTTTTTTTAACTTTTATTTTTAACGTTCTAGCGCCCATTATACGGGAAAACATTCACCATACTTATTTATTACGGTTCAGGAAATATACGAACGAAAGGTTGAATAGCTGGTTTTTCCATGCCGTTTCATCGACAACTGTCTCCCGAGCTTCCAACAAAAAAATCACACTCCGCAACCCCTGCAGGGGGTTGCAATAGGGGTTGTTTCTTATAATTTTTTTTTCGAAATTTTTTTTCCTAACTTGTAGAGAATAATATTCTCTAAAACTTTGCCTGATACAATTTTTTTTAACTTTTATTTTTAACAGTCCAGCGCCCATTATACGGGAAAACATTCACCATACTTATTTATTACGATTCAGGAAATATACGAACAAAAGGTTGAACTCATTTCCACACCACCCTTGAGGTAGAGTTCTGGGCCCGTTTTTTTTTACGTGATTTCCCCAGAAGGCTTAATTCACGATCGTGCAAAGATAATTTCAAGGACAGTTTTCCCCTCATTTGAACCGTCCTCTCTTTGAGGAGGGACCGGGTGCGCTTATGGCTTCTGCATGGTCATCGTCAGTCAAAATTTCCTCTTCGTCGACGAGTGGTTCATGGGCACTTGTTTGCCTGTTGTGATCGTTAAGATCTTCATCATCGCTGACATTGTCGTCATCTGCAATTGTTGGTAAAACTTGCACGTTCTCACAGGTCTCACCCGCACAGTGTTTACAGATTGCTGTGCACTTCAGACCGGCTTTGCGACAACCGCAGGCTACACGGCATGGTCCTGCGCATTGGCATGATATGAGCTTCAAAAGCTGTGCTGGAGCAAGGTCTCTTGTTGTCATACATGGCATCCAACCTCGTGCTTGCTTTTCCCAGCCCCATTCATCTGCATCTAGGTACTGGCCAAGCCACATTTGCATTTGGTGGTACGTTCTTAGGGAATGTTGCTTGGCTGCGTCTGTAGTCGGTGGGAGCGTGGAAAGATTGCTTCTAAGTTTAGCCGTTGATCTGATGAAACATTTGTAACGCAAAGCGTCCAAGGAATCGTCCTTACCATCACTACCATACAATGCGATCATAATGCGTTCTCCTGCAAAAGTCACTGTTTCAGTATCATTACGTTTATTGTAGAAGAACGAAACAAATTTTTGTAGTTCGGGATCTTGTTCTATCGTTGTGATGAGTTTTCCTTTTCCAAAACCGAACGTGGAGGAGGTAGTGTCGCAACCACTGAACGCATGTAAAAACGGTATCCACTTCCGTGTTTGGGATGAGTGTTTCCAACTGCTTGTGGAATAAATGTGTTGTGGCTTCTGTCCACGCCCAGGCTTCCTAAAAAACACGTTGGTGGTTGATTCTGAGCACAATCCGGCTAACAGCACCAACAAGTCAATGTCTTCACCGATTATATATATTTCGTCAAACACTGCTGATCTCTCCAGAGCTGTAGACACGATTAACACGTCGGCATCTTCTACAGCTTGTAGAACTTCAATGCCGGATTGCCGCAGATATGTAGAAAGGATGACAAGAAAGGTTTTCTTATTTCGTTCATTTACGATAAATTTTTCTTGACTTGCCAGTAGTACTGTGGAGTCGTCAAAAACATAATCAGGCGATGTTTATTTGTTAGCGCGACGTAAACGTTCGTATGTTTTTGTGCCCTAGTCTTTTTCGTTGTCTGGATAGCCGTCAAATATGATGAGGACATTCCCCACAAAATGCTGTCTAACATATTCAACATACTGGTCACAAATTTGCCGTATTGTCGTATCTTTGCGCCACACTACTCTATGCAGTAGCCAACCACCATCAACGACTTCACAACGATTGGTACTCATTACCAAATCAGACCGCATGGGATTAAACGAGGTGTACAGGCTGGACTTAACTTATGGTTATGTTCCAAGAATATCGAACGGTATGAACCGTTATATCAAAATACCTTCAAAAAGGCAGGTATTCACTACATTCCTTGCATTCCTTTCTCAAACCTGTAAGCAAGAGACAAAAACCAATACTGTAGCCGCAAACATTTTTTATACATTTTGAGGCCTCTACTGGTTAATAACAACGTTTAAAAAATTAACTATAAGGAAATAACGCTGTACAGATTTTTATTAAGTACAAGTGACCTATAAAAAAACCGCCCCAAAATAATGAGACCACCCCTATTACGCAAAACCCCGAAGTGGTTAGACTGCGTTTTTTTGTTGAAAGCTCGGGAGACAGTTGTCAATGAAACGGCATGGAAAAACCAGCTATTCAACCTTTCGTTCGTATATTTCCTGAACCGTAATAAATAAGTATGGTGAATGTTTTCCCGTATAATGGGCGCTAGACCGTTAAAAATGAGTTAAAAAAAAATTTTATTAGGCAAAGTTGTAGAAAATATTATTCTCTACAAGTTAGAAAAAAAAATTTCAAAAAAAAAAAAATAAGAAACCACCCCTATTGCACCCCTCTCCAGGGGTTGGCGAGGGTGCAAATTTGGCTGGAGACTCGGGAGGCACCCCTCCATCGACCCTCAAAAAATCGACCTGTCCACAATTATTTTTTTGGAAAATGATATCTTGACTGGACTAAGTGTTAGCTTCACACTTTCTACTACACGCTCACTGTATCGGTGTACGAAGCAATACGAAGCGTTCTCTACCCGGTCTCCGTAAGTTGTTGACATAGGACGATATGGCACGTAGCGTTTTGTAGACTGTAAGCTGTACGCTATTGGTCGGAGACACAAGGCGCCGAACGATTGGCTCTGCTATCGCCGGCAGACATCAATCGTCGCGAGAGAAGTTCCCTAGGGCGTAAACACCTAGCAGACGAGAAAGTATGGCGGGTGTCGGGTGCGCGTCTTTACAAAGTGGAATGTGTCAGAGTAATTGTATTTTTTGGAAATAAAACGTGATTTTCAAAGTTAATAAAATATTTCCATTCGCGAAACGATTTCCCTCGCGTTTGTTTTGACCCTCGTACGCGCTTGCTAATAAAAAGTAGAAATTCAATTAAATTGAGTAATGAAGGAAATTACGTAGCCCTAGAAAAAATAATCCATCATTCTACAAATGATTTTTGTAGTACTATTGCTTTTGTAAATAATAAATAAGTTGAATGACTTCAAAATAATTCATTTTTTTTTATTTCACTCATCCTTTTTAAATTCTTCTCAATTTATTGTTACACTTACCCTACTCAAAAATGCTAAGAACTGCCTAGCTATTATAATCTTCCACGTTGGTTCACTTGTCTCTTTAATTATTTTACATTCATTATGAGATTATCACCTTTCCTTCATTACTCCGATTTAACTGAATTTTTACTTTTTATTAACAAGCGCGTCCGAGGATCGAAATAAACGCGAGGGAAATCGTTTCGCGAATGAAAATATTTTATTAACTTTGAAAACCACGTTTTATTTCCAAAAAATACAATTACTCCGACAAATTCCACTTTGTAAAGACGCGCACCCGTCACCCGCCATACTTTCTCGTCTGCTAGGTACTTACGCTCTAGGGAACTTCTCTCGCGACGGTTGACATCTGCTCTCGATAGACAGAGCCAATTGTTCGGCGTCCTTGCGTCTTCGACCAATAGCGTACAACCTACCGTCTACAAAACGCTACGTGCCATATCGTGCCATATGTCAACAACTTACGTGGAGACTGGGTACAGGGCTCGTGCATGCCTGAGTGGTGGCGCGGCAGTAGGCAATATTCAGTGCTACAGTGGCCATCAACAGCATTAAATACGTTCCAAAGTGTACCTTTATAGGGACCGTGCATGACGATTGCTACGCCACCTGATGGCAATAATTAGAATTTTTGGCTCATATGGCAGAAAATTTTAATTATTGAAATATTAATTATTTGGAAAAATAATTAATATCAGTATGCGTACGTCGTATCATGTATGTTGCATTAAAAATTGTCGAAGTGCTGAGAATCATGAAAACCCGTCTAGTGGACAAATTAAATTTTACAAATTCCCCACTGCTAGCGTTCATCGGGCATGGAAGCGTGATAAACGAATGTCATAAGCCTTTGAGACTGTGGTCTGAGCTACAACCTTTGAGGTTATGGTTACTTTTTGTGTTTCGGGATTATTTATCTCTTCAACATTGAATACATGACCTGAGTGAAATAGTTTTTCACCTTTATTTTTATTTTGGCCTTCAGTGGGGGTATTTTGTATTGGCAAAAATTCGTGCCTTATTATTTTTAACATTTGTAACTTTTCTTATCCTATGTTCCCCGTGTTAAAAAATATCCCTTAACTTCTTATAATCGCCAGATGTAGCGCAAGCATCGACGCTACAACTCCCTCTATAGTTTTTGCATGGTCCCTGGATGTCCCGCGTAGAACCGACCAGTTGCAGGGATCTTGAAATTTACCTTCGGCCGGGGTTGGTCGGTACTCGAGTCATTTATACCGGTAGAAGTTGAGTCGGTAGTTAGAGTTGGTGTCAATTCTGGAGATCGAAGCATCTAACCTCGAAATCGTGAATTTGTGAATAATGGAACGAATAGACCAATCAGGATCACCCTTTCGGGACACGAGGCCCGTATACGTGGCCCGACGCGGCAGTCGCTATGGGACGCGAGGCCCGTAAACGTGGCCCGATTGTCGCGTTGCACACCCAGCGCCAAATCCACGCCAAATCCACGCCAGCGAAAAATCGATATGCCAAAGTTGTACAGCGTGTTTTAAGCTTCATTTACAAAAAAAATTACACCGATAAGTCAAAAACTGTAGATTTTATAAGCGACGAAAGAAACCTAAGGGATATGCAACCCGCGCAGCGCTTAAAACAGCCGCGCCGAATTGCTCCGCTATGGGGAAACGCGCTCCGTCCCGAAAGGGTCAAGTATTCCGTTGTGGTGGGGTTACTGATTGGTCTATTCGCTAAGATGCGTATACAAAAAATGTTTAAATTAAAGAAAATAAAATTGATATAAAAATGATGTTTTAAACAGTGCAAATTGTACCGAATTATTCCATAAATAATGAATGATTAATTATCATAATCACTACTGTTTTGAAAAAGAAAGTATCAAATTATTTTATAAAATTTAATGAGAAGAACCTTCGAGAGCAGTTACTGTCATGTCCGGTTTCTATATATGACTGGAGTTGACCGACATCACTTGAAGAGTCGGTGACTCAATTGGTAGAGTGCGAAAGCATTCCCAGTTTCGAAGCATCTCGTCCTAAAGATTGCAGATTCGAGTCCCGGTAGGGTACGAAACAAAAAACCGACACCACTAGCCGGGTTGGCAGGCGGCAGCACTGCACGCACACAGGCAGCAGCATCACACGCACGCGGCACACTCGACCTATCATCTCACAGTGAAAAACCATTGTAAAGTCACTGCGTGCGTTCCCTTTTTGCAAAATCCACCCACAATAATTTTGAAAGCGCACCGTGTTGCCCCAGTATTTTTCATTGCACAGACATCCGGGTCTTGAAAACTAAATTTCAACCAGAGGTTCAAATTAGAATTTAAATTTCGACTCGCGAGTAGAGCTTGGTTGTTTGCTGGGCCGCAATCGGCACATATTACTCGTGCCACTGTCGTACCAATGCCGCGTAGATTAGGATCTGTGCCGGGCGACGAACGTCGGCCCGCTTATCGGCCAGGCGGACATAACCATACTATGCGCCATCGCCGTATGCCAGCATCGCCCCATTGACGAGATCGTCGGCAAACAGCCACTTGCCGACGTTGGCCCGTAACCTCTGTGTTTGTTGGGATTAAACTACTCAAAAATATTTTTTTTAGATTAAAGAAAAAAATAATGGTGGATTTGTAAACATTGATACAGGACGTCTCGAAATGGCAGTGTTGAATTTGTGCGAGTTCTACTGTCCTTTATAGTAAACCTGCAATATGTGGGAAAAAATTTTCTCGTTAATATAACATTTATAATTCGTCGGTAAACCAATAATATGTGGAAAAACATGGGGAAAAAATTAAGTTGAGGTTTTATGTAAAAGTCCGATTTTCTTGCTAAAATTTCGAGTTATAAACATTTATAAACCATTTTTATAACAATTATTTCATAAACAAGTTGGTTTAACTATGATCTATAAATATTTTGTATAACTGGTTTAAATTTCAGGAAAAAATCTTAAATAGTTCTCGAGGTATCATTCGCACAAATATCGAAAACCATGTTTCGAGAAAAACACGTTCAACTGCGCGTAAAGTGGCGGTACAGCTCTGAGAAGCGTAACGCTTAGACGGCTGTAACTCGAAAACTAATATGTATATCGTTCTAAAACCTTTCTAGGAATATTCTACATAGCATTTTGCAATTTTTAAAGCAATAAAAAAATCAATTTTTTCGACCTTCTACACTGGGTGCCCCCCTTAATCTTTCAAAACTAAATGCTTAGAAATGAAGTACATACCTACTTCTTAGAAACAGCCCTGAAGACGCCATCTATCAAAGAAAATTTTAAATGTCTAAAACTTACAAACTACTACAATGTGCACTGTCCTTTTAAAAGGACGATAGGACTATCTGGGTTAAAATCGCTCTTTTTTCTAAATATTTTGCGTTTGAAATTTACTCAATTTTCGCTACGGAATCATGCATAGACCCAATACTATGGCATATCGCCTATGTCAAGCTTCCTCGAATACACACTGTACTTAGTGTGTCATGAGGGTAGTTAAAAAATTGTTGACGCTAAATCCGAATCCGCAAGTAAGTTATGGAAAGCACGTCAAAGTTTTGAGAAAAATGATGTTGAAGACCCTCTAAATCGCGGTTTTTACGATTTTGTCTTAATTTTTGTTCGAAACATGAAGTGCTGGTGTAAAACGGGAAAAAAAACGTAAATTTAGCCACCTGAGGGTCATATAATCTATCTAGTTTTGTTTCTCATGATGCGAAAAAGTCATTTTGCAGACCAGAATAGTCAGCAGCCAAAAAAGTCGCGCTTCTGCCATTTGAAATTTTTAAAAAATTTGAAAGTTCCAGTATTATAATTGTAAAGACCCGTCTAAATACAATAAAGCTAATCTGATAAAGACGGGCTCCCAATAGCGGGGGGTGGGTAATTTTAGACGCCCCCTCGATATCTATATATGCTAGTATAGTAGATATGAATAAATTTTGCACCGGCACCTTGCGCCATTTATATTACGCCCGGGGGAGCTTTGTTCCCCCGGGGAAAGACATTTTTATTGTAATTGGTTAAAATTTACAATAAATGGCGTTATTATATAATTCGCTCTATGAGCACCATCCTCAAAAATACACGGTATGGCTGCTGTCGTGTGCCGGGTTATCTGTTAGCAGTGTTACGACTCGCTATTGATACCCTAGTTCACTTGGACGATGGCACTAGGTTTTATCGCGGATCGGAACATTCTAAGTCCGGGATTTGCTAAAATTCTAATCTCATCATATCTAAACATCATATTGTTGGAGCTGGACGGCTTATCCGATGGAATGAATATAGTCCGGGAGGTAGGGGCTTTTTCAGTTAGTCATTTCATGCCGGCTAGTTTTAAGAACCTTTGAAGGGGATATAAAGTGAATGCCAAAAGTGACCGTCAGCTGCCCCAATAGTGGTGGGTGTGGGTGTGGCAGGGGGTGGAACTTGATAAAAAATAATTTTTGCACAGTTATTTTATGCCAAGAGAGATATTTGTTTTACGAATACTTGACGTTAGGTACTGTCGAAAAGAAATAGTCAGCTGTGTCGTAGAGAGGGGGTATTTCACGTCAGCTGGTCAGGTAAACATGTAAAAAAATTAATAAAATTAATTTAATTTAGACCAAAAGATTTTTTTAAGCGACTCCTGACATATGTACAAGTATGAAAATAATAGTAAGCTACATATATAGTGGGGGGAAGACCGTCAGCTGGAGCGAAAACATATGATTGCGCCCAATACTCCAAACGACGCGCGGTATTTTTGACGGTCCAGCTGACGAACTTTACCTCAAGAGGCATTCAGCTGACTACAATTTCCAAACTTTATGTGATAAAAACTATAACATTTTCAAATTTCAAGTGGACTTCTGTCAATTTTGCTAAACTACAGGGAAATAAAAGCTGTTCAGCAGAGCTCACCACTACAGTTGTCGCGTGTAAATGGAAAAGGTTGAAAGTGCCAAAGCCAAAATCGTTGAAAAATCAAATAAATTTGTTTAAAACTGCAACCGCAGTTACTTTTCGAACGCTCTATAAACTAAAACTGAATCAGGAGACACTTATATCCATTACTAGGTTATTGGCGATGCCATTGACACCTATTTTTATAAAAAATCTTATACAAAATCTTATTTCTGCAAGGTATGGCACTTTCAGCCTTTTCCATTTACATGCCTCAGTTATATAGTATACTCTTCAGCCTTAGGTCTACGTAATTTATATCTACACATCTGCGTAAATCCCCGAAAGGACAGCTGTTTCCCTCGTGATTTTGGTCCCTATTAATATATACAAAATAAGTTAATTTAATTTTAACTATTTTTGATGAGACGAAGACTCTATAACAGTTTGTCAGTCTCAGTGTACCTTTCCAGCAGTGCAGCTGACTATAACTGTGAATCAATAGATATTTTCGTTATAAAGGCGTGAAGTGCCGTTTTTAACGAGCGGGAAGTTTTCCGCACGAGCGAAGCGAGTGCGGCAACCACACGAGTTAAAACGACGCGAAACGCCCTTATATGGAATTCTATTTTTTGTAACTAAGTGTCGAATACGACGTTGACGGGGTTGAGGACGCCCGTGAAACCGCCTTTTACGCACTGAGTGACGAAAAAATATTAAATTCCCACTCAACAGAATATTGTTCATTTATTCATTCCCATAAAAACCAATAGTCCCCATCGGCAGTTTCAGGTCTGCAGTGTTAGCGAGCAGACGTGAAACATGGATCAAGTGAAACCGTTTTGTGTGTTTTGTAAGAAGAAAACTGAAAAATTGATAGCTTTCACTGCAGGATCATTGCAGAAATGTACTAAAGTTTTAAAAATTCGGCAAATTAATCAGTTAATAATGAGTGATGCAAAAGTGCCATCTCAGATAAATGATTTCCAACTTTACCACTTAAAGTGTTATCGATCATTTACTGCACTACCATCGAAATATCGAAAACGTGTTGAATCTACGTCAATCCCTACAGCATCAAAGTAAGTTTTGTACATTATTTATTATGACTACATTTAATATGTATAGAATATTTAGTATTTCTGTTTTCCTTGCTCTCTCGCAATGTGCGTAATACGGAATGTAAAGGCAATCGAAGAAAACTCAAGGTTAATGGAACCCTCTCTGATGTCCCTAAAAAACAAACACAGTTTCATACTAAGATAAAGCGAAAGAGAAGGAGAAATAGAAAGAGAAAAAAAGAAATAAGATGAGTAGAAGACAGGCAGTAGAGAAAAAAAAGATGTCTGTTTTTCTCACGTTTTTTACGTACATTTCTTTGCTTTAAGACACGGAGAGAAAAATATAATTTTTATTACCACGAAAACAAATTTTTGAAATTGTTACTGCAGCAAGTATTTTTTTTTTAGTATTTAGTACAATAAAATGTAATAAATGTAGCTAAGGAAGTAATTGCTACTTTGTTGGTGTAATTCAATTAACTAAATTAATTTGTTCTACATACTTTCTCCTTTATATCTATATTAGTTGAGTGTCGGGTAAAATGGGCCGGGTGGGTAAAGTGGGCCTTAATTGTCATTAATAAAGGAATAAAAGACTTCAATGCAGATAAATATGTACCTATACTTAAATTATGTGCAACTCTCTCTATCTGTAGTTTGGGTTAGTTGACAGAAGTCTACTTGAAATTTGAAAATGTTATAGTTTTTATCACATAAAGTTTGAAAATTGTAGTCAGCTGAATGCCTCTTGAGGTAAAGTTCGTCAGCTGGACCGTCAAGAATACCGCGCGTCGTTTGGAGTATTGGGCGCAATCATATGTTTTCGCTCCAGCTGACGGCCCCCCCCCCCCCCCCCCTATACAGGGTGGACTAGGGTAAACGTCATTTTTTTTAATATGTGATAGAACAACAACAAAAAGTAGACTCTCATAAGAAAATTTTTTTCAAAAATGTTTCCTAACAAAGATACAGGGTGTCAAAGTTTCGAAAAAAATGGTTTTCTCATCATAACTTCTAAACTACTTGATCGATTTCCATGAAATTTCGCACACAGGCTAATGTCGTACAGCTCTAAGTAATAATAAAATAATTTAAAAAAATTCTCCAGTGGCATAGATACTGGGGGCCAGTACCCCCCTTTCCCCCTTCCAATCTTCGGCGCCACTAGATATTTTGCAAAGAAAATGTAATTATTGGATTCCCCGTTTCATTTTTAAAAAAAATCTCAAAAAGGAAGTCACAAATCAAAAATTTGCAAGGGTGATTTTTTTTCTTTAAATTAAATGGGGAATCCAATAATTAAATTTTCTTTGCAAAATATCTAGTGGCGCCGAAGATTGGAAGGGGGAAAGGGGTGTAACGGCCCCCAGCATCTACGCCACTGGAGAATTTTTTAAAAATATTTGATTATTACTTAGAGCTGTATGACATTAGCCTATGTGCGAAATTTCATGGAAATCGATCAAGTACACTACAAACCGGCCTCTCGATGAAACGTCTTTTGGGTCGCTGATCATGAATTTGAAATAGGATTTCAAAAATGCAAAATGGCGGATCCAATATGGCGGACGAGATTTTTGAAAATCGACGGATTCATACCGAATTTGGTATAAGGGGATTTTTTGGGTCGCTGATCATGAATCTGAAGTCAGATTTAAAAAATTCAACATGGCGGATCCAATATGGACTACGAGATTTTCGAAAATCGACGGATTCATGCCAAATTTGGTATAGGTTTTTTTTTCGATCGCTAATGACGAATATGAAGTTATATTTACAAAAATTCAAAATTTTCGAAAATCTTGTCCTCCATATTGGATCCGCCATCTTGAATTTTTAAAATCTGACTTCAGATTCATGATCAGCGACCCAAAAAACCTCCTTGTACCAAATTCGACATGAATCCGTCGATTTTCAAAAATCTCGTCCGCCATATTGGATCCGCCATCTTGAATTTTTGAAATCCGATTTCAGATTCGTGATCAGCGACCCAAAAAACCCCTTATAGCGAATTTGGTTTAAGTCCATTAACTTTTTGAAAATCATGATCTATTGATGGTTTTTTGAGATTAAAAAAAATGTGACATGATGGAGACAAACGGACACCGGATTCGGATTCAGCGACCCCAAAAACATAAAGATATGCTGGTCTGGTTCTGGGAACAAGACCTTTTTTTTTTGTGTGTGCCTGTGTAATAATTAAAGAAACACATCGAGCATGACAGTTCATTTTCACGTTGAATTCTATTCATTGTCAATGTCAACACATCAGCCGAATTTGTATCCTTTATTTCTTTTTATTATTTGTTAATAAAAAAATATCTACATCAGCCGTATATGTCGCGTACCGCTTACAGAAAATTTGTACACTCTCTCTCTCTCTCTCTCTTTACTCAAGTAACGCCGGTCCCGAGGAAAAAACCGACGAGCGCACTCTACTGCACATGACGTGTACCGTTCGGTATACGGTTTTTGGCTCGGTGGGGACAGGGTTTAGCGTACTTTACTGGGGCCCCTTTCTCGAACTCGCTCGTATCTTTGCGTGCACGCATCTTAGTGAATCGACCAATCAGGATCAAGTATTCCGTTGTCCGTAACCCCACCACAACGGAATACTTGATCCTGATTGGTCTATTCGCTAAGATGCGTGCACGCAGATACGAGCGAGTTCGAGAAAGGGGCCCCTGTACTGTTAGGTAACGGGACCTTCCCCTCCTTTTTCGACCTCACCTCAACTCACTTTCTGTAAAATTCAACGCGGCCAACAAGCACGTCATTTTCCGGAGGTTGTTTGCTGTGCATGTTTTGCTGTGCAAAAATGTCGAAAAAAAAAGGAAAAACAGTGTTTTGTGCATTAGGTCAATGACGCAAGTGTGTTAGATTTCTTTCACGAGATAATCAGCTTGACGCTGAAGTTGTGTTGGAAGAGTTTAAGAAATTATGTGCTCGCGATTCAGCATTGTTTGATGATAGCAAACACAGACATTATCATTAAAAAAAAAACATCAAGCATCGGACATGTGGTATGATGCGGATGACAGCATAATTGATGACCATAGTGAATTGAATATTGTGCTGGTGCAGTCTCCAATACAAGTGATATTGCCAACAACTAACCTAAAAGACAGCACAGGTGGGAAGGTTATTTACACAGAACCCCTCCAGTTGACAAGGTGGATGAACTTTTTGAGACTGCAGAAGAAACTGCGATAGTCATCTCGAACGAGTTGAAAAATACGGTAAATAAATTTTTATTTCATGTTGGAATAAATTTTGTTTTCTCAATCACCAATAAAGTGAAAACAATATAATTCTGGATTTTTCATTTAAATAACTAAAAATACCTTTCCCTTAGAGATATACATTCATCATTACTTCAATATTTTTATTAGTATTAGTGAAATTTTTTGACGCGATGTGTTTATTTCAGAGTGTTTCGATTTGTGAGAGCTGGATTCATTGTGGATTTGAATACATTTCCAACGAATTTCTTTAATATCGAACTTTATAATATTACTCTGATGAGAAAAATTATTACATTCGATGTTTATTGACTCGCCTGTAATGTATTGACTCTGTAATCATATTGACTATGAATAATTTCGCGCTCACATATACGTTTGAAAATTATATATTTGTGTATAATTATTGCAAGACGTTTTTAGAGTCTTATATTCCAATACGTCTAACCGTCTTAGTATAAGACGTTTGAAGTGTCTTATTGTAAGACACTTACAGTGTCGTAACGTATTAAGACGGTATTAAACGTCTTAAAAGTGACTTCAAGTTTTAAGACATGTAGGTGTCTTAAAATAAGACGGTTGAGTTAGTAGTGTAGTTTAGAAGTTATGATGAGAAAACCATTTTTTTTTTCGAAACTTTGACACCCTGTATCTTTGTTAGGAAACATTTTTGAAAAAAATTTTCTCATGAGAATCTATTTTTTTTTGTTGCTCCATCACATATCACAATTAATGGAGTTCAACCTAGCTTTGGCCTGCTCGCAACAATATAAATTAAAATAAATATCTCAAAAACGAAGCCGTAAATCAAACATTTGCAAGGGTAATTTTTTTCTCTAAATTAAACGAAAAATCCAATAATTAAATTTTCTTTGCAAAATATCCAGTGGCGCCGAAGATTGGGAGGGGGAAAGGGGGGTACCGGCCCCTAGTATCTACGCCACTACAGAATTTTTAAAAATTATTTAATTATTGCTTAGAGCTGTTCTACATTAGCCTGTGTGCGAAATTTCATGGAAATCGATCAAGTAGTTTAGAAGTTATGATGAGAAAACCATTTTTTTTCGAAACTTTGACACCCTGTATCTTTGTTAGGAAACATTTTTGAAAAAAATTTTCTTATAAAAGTCTACTTTTTTGTTATTGTTCTATCACATATAAAAAAAAATGACGTTTAACCTGGTCCACCCTGTATATGTAACTGACTATTATTTTCATACTTGTACATATGTCAGGAGTCACTCACAAAATCTTTTGGTCTAAATAAAATTAATTTTATTAACTTTTTTACATATTTACCTGACCAGCTGACGTGAAATCCCCCCTCCACGACACAGCTGACTATTTCTTTTTGACAGTACCTAACGTCAAGTATTCGTAAAACAAATATCTGTTGGCATAAAATAACTGTGCAACAATTATGTTTTATCAAGTTCCACCCCCTGCCACACCCACACCCATCGCGGGTGTTCAGCTGACGTTCACTTTAATAGAAGACCAAAGCCATTAGTATGTAAGTGTAGCTAAATATTTAATGGCATGAAAACACTGTTCAAAATAGACCCCTACCTCCCGGACTAATACCTTTCATTCGCCGGGCTCTCATCTTCCTGGGCAGGTCTTGATGCTTGATGTCTGTGACTCGCGCACAATTCTTCGAGGACATAAGGATAGGAAGATCAGAGTGCTTTTCGGTTAAGAGCAGCACTCTGTTTTGGAAATAAGAAGATCGGCATGCCATTCGGTTAGGACCAGCACTTCAATTTGGAAATAGGATATGTGAAAGAAGGAGAGAGAGAAAGTGTGTGTTTTCAGGAAAACGGATTTATTAACGAAATAGTACTCACACTAGCAGAAATACACTGAGTAGATTAGTGGACTGTTAATTGAATAGACGAGAAGTAGGACTCCTCCCGGCGAAGCAAGTCCTTATATAATAGCCCTATTCTGTTGTTTCTTAACTAAACAAAATTTGATGGTGGGAGACGAAGTTCTATCCCCACTCCCGTGTTCGTAAATTGAGAGTATCTTTAAATTTTTTAATTTGTTGGTGAAGGTTAAAATTTTTATATTTTGGAAATTGTTAAAGGGACGCGATAGGTGGTCGGATGAAGTCCTTCCTTTTTTGCGTGTACAGAGAATTTCTGATGACAGAATTGGGTCGTCCTGGGGACCTCGCTCCCACTCTTACATCTATGTACTCGTAACTTATTCTAAGCACCGCCCACACACTGTCAATCTTCTTTCCTGCTGCACGTAGCTTGTTAGGGCTGTTGGAAAGAAATTTCGTGTGAAATCTATGTTATCAACTCTGCCTAACAAGGAAACCCCGCGAGAGGAAAAATAAAGGACCCCTATTTTTTAAAGCTGCTGATATTCGGTTTAATGGGGTCACACAGCCTCCCAAAGTTAGGCCCCTTCAGTGGTGTCTCGGAAACGAGGAGAGATACAGTAAAACTTTCAATGTACGAATGATTTGGTTTTTTACGTACAATAAAATGACGGAATTGAAATTGAAAAAGCAATTTTTTTGAAAAAAATAAAATAAAAATACTCAGCCATCTGATTATTCGAAATTGCGATTTCAGCCTAAGTGCAAAATGAAGAAAATTGAATTCCAAATACAAACCGTACATTTAGAAATTTGTTTCCTAGAGTTTTTTCAATTTTAAATTTTTATTTCAAGCCTTGGTGGTCGATGCTATCGAGCGTGTAGGCAGAACACAGGTAGAATTCGGTATTTATATAAAGAAATATTAATATTTTTTAATTCAATTTGTAGTCTGTATACATATTCAATATTATATGAAAAAGAAAATGCCCGAAAAAATAATTATTCGCAGTTATAAGTGGGTTTTTCTACAAGATTGTGACGTCATCGAAAAGCCAAATAGATGCACTTATGCCAAGCAACGAGTGCGAGAGACATAATCTTACAAGACGATGACATAGTTGCATGTTTACATATTGTTTCCAACTTAAATAAGGCCGAAAATGAAAAATGAAGAACTACGGGGTAAATTTTATTGTAGTAAAATTTTTCGAATCTACAATAGAAAGAATTATAATTAGAAAATCGAATAGAAAAAATGATATATTTATTTTCTTCACATAACAGATATGTTACATAATATCAGTAGTGTTTCCTTTTACCTCTTTTTAACCCTTTCGGTACGGAAGAGCTGGTCGCGGTTATACATTCGTGGTACGAGAAAGATTTCTACAAGAGTGATTGTACTGTACGGCAGCGTAAGCCGCGAAAACGTGTTTTGCGGCATTAATAGAAATCTCGAGCGTGATTGACACTAAACTTTTCATTCGAACCGCGACAGTCGTCGGTGACTAACACTGAAATTTTAAAACTAAATAACATTTCTAAAATATTTGTACTGCAGTAGAGTACCAAGAGAACGTTTCATGGCCGCCGCCAATGGGCGACAGTAGTACCCAGAGAATATTTCCTGGTCGCAGCCATGGGCGGCAGTAGTAGTCCAGTCAGTGGGGGCCAAAAAAGGTCTTTGCCCTACAAAAGGTGGGGTAGTCGCAATTTTTTAATATGTTGTTAAGGTGGGCCTTCACAGAAAATCCAAGTTTTTGACCTTGGGGAGTCACCGCTCGAGCCGCCATCTTGAATTAAAGGGACAAAAAATGTTTTTTTTCAAAATAACTCCCCAGCGGTTGATTTTGCGACAAAAATGTTTAAATAAAAGTTAAAGAAGATAAAATTCCTCACATTTGTTGTATCTTCATTTTTTTATAAGTCTAATGTGTTTCGAGAGCGGCGCAAAGATGAACATTTTTCCCAAAAAAATAGTAACACTCGCCATTTTTCTGACGGTAAATTTTCTAAGAACACATTACATTTACGACGAAGATATCGAAATTTTTCGATAAATGAAAAATAATATATCAGTTTATAAATATCGATAAATACGACACGATATATTGATAAAATAAAAGTATCGATATTGTTCCGACAAACGATGGTCGGAATTATGACTATCGATTCTTAGTAATTAGTATCACCGTGATATATATATATATATACCTCGTTAATCTAGGGTCAATCTCGACATAATGCGGGCGGTATATTTCGGCGAATCTAAGCTGTAAATGCGCTTGCATTCCCGCACCTTTCCCGGAAAAGTTAATTACCGGATGGGTCGAAATAAGCCCTCTCTCTCTCTCTCTCTCTCTTTCTCCCGCAATACTTATTGGAATTGATACCGCTATCCTTCAACTACTAAATTAGTTTATAAAGGGGAGGAATGACGAATACAACGGGTGACCGTTCCGGTAAATCTAATACCTATCTTATCAGGTATAGAGAACCATAAAAAAGAACTTGCCGCGTTTAAGTTTTCATATTTTTT
The DNA here is from genome assembly GCA_963678675.1 of Xiphydria camelus. Classification (NCBI taxonomy): domain Eukaryota; kingdom Metazoa; phylum Arthropoda; class Insecta; order Hymenoptera; family Xiphydriidae; genus Xiphydria; species Xiphydria camelus. The sequence continues at coordinate 15,556,683 of OY783191.1, forward strand.
ACACTATATACTGGTGGTATCATATAAGAGTGTACGAATTTATTTAAAATCATAAGTGCATAAACATCGAATATAATTTTCTATCTGTCTGAATTTTTTATTTTGAAGGAAAAAAACGCGGCAAGTTCTTTTTTATGAAAATTTGTTTAAACATTTTTGTCGCTGAATTTTTTAGTAACTTGATTTACAATAATTTTCCTTTCAAATGATGCCTTTTATTTTGTATATATAAATCTTGAATATGGCGATCTTAATTGATTTCTAATTTTTTTTGGAGAGTATTTTACGTATCAATTTTTTTGGCACTGAATTAACATGCCGCCTTTTTTTACAGAGAATCTATTTTTGTGACAAGATTTCATTACGTTTTGGAATTTATTCATGAGGAGGATATGTACACACACACACATGTAGGAGAATAGAGCTTTTTATTACCACAAAATTATAGTCTCACATTTTATATCGATACGAGTCAATTAATTATAACCACGTTACTTTTGATTTATTCTCGTGATATTTTGAAATGATTTTATAAATTATGTCTCGATAATATTTATATTTTCCCCAGAATAATTCGTTCGTGAAAGGATTTCCATAAATAACTGCCGTATGTCTGCGGACAAATCGATCAAAATCATACCTATGGCCGATACCTTGAAATTTGTCTTCGGCAGTGTTTGCCGACGGTCGAGTCTTTGATCCCGATAGCTGTCAATTCGGGAGATTGAAGCGCCTAATCTCGAAATCGTGAATTTGTGAATAAATGGTGGGTAATTTGTAGAAGTGATAAAAAATAATCATTCTTCGATGAAATTCCCCAAAAGTTTAAAAACCGGACTGTGTCAGAGACTTCATGAAAATCTCCTAACCTACTCGTTGTGTAGTAACACTTAACTTTTAAGTTTTAAAAATTACTTACCACTATTCACAACGATTCTGTAGCCAATTCCAACTATGAAAAACTCGACCGTCGGCAAACACTGCCGAAGTCCAAGGTATCGGCCATAGGGTATCGGCACTTGCTCGATTTCTCCTGGGACATACGGTAAATAATCCGATAGTCGATAATATATAATCATGTCATTTCTTCTTTTTTTTAATGTTACCATATGAAACGAGCAATTGAACGCATTTCCAATCATCACCGAACAGTCGACGATGAAAGCCGGAATATATCTCACACATTCAATGGCGCGTGCGTGTGTTTGATCGCATCTATGTATACACATTTCCGATCATGGCCGACTATCGCCGAAGATTGCCAGAATTTTTGTGACATTTTGACATATAGATATCGGCCGAGAAATAAATTTCTCGACTCTTAGGCGCGAGGGGCGTGGCTTCGCGTTGTTAAGGATGAATCTCTGTTAATATGTAACTTATAAAATTTATTCTAGGCCCGTATCACGTATATCGCGTGAGTTGTCTCACTACTCGTTTTTCCATCTCACGTGAAATTTCTCACGGTATTATAAAAGTAAAGAGTGAAAGTATGAGATCATTAGCACTTCCGGTGACTAGTTATCTCACATTTTCACATCGTTGTGACATTACGTCATATTTTCGTAGAACGAAAGTTCTTTGAACAAGCAACGATCGTCATATTTTCCGCTAAAGAACGCGGATTGTTCAAAGGACTCTCAAATTCAACCTATTAGAAACTCTCGCTATTAGCATATCTCTTTCTTTCTGCGTATACTCTTATAGTACGAAGGTCACTCGAGAGATGAAATGGGCCTTGGTATGTTAAGGAGGATCGTCAGAGAAATGACTTCTCAGAAACCGTAGTTGAAAATTTTTTAAAATACTTGTGAACCCATTTTAATAAGAGAAAAAAAAATCAAACAATTTCACTCTACAGTTTTCTCGTAATAATTTTTAAAACTTACGCGAGATTAGCATTGAGTCTTATGGAGAGCATATTTCAAATGCATAGAACTTGCGATTTTCAACCGAAAACAATTCTGGAAACTATGAAATGAGTTTTATCACCAAACGAACTTGTTTTTACTAAATTATAAAGAATTTTCACTCTACAGTTTTTTTAATATAAAGGAAAAACTGTCGAAAAATTCAAATATTTCATGTGCATCGTCCGCCATATGCAAAAACGTGGCAACATCGTACTATGTGACGTCATAAGCTATTGGCGCGAAGCGTGCTGATAAATTTTAAAGTACGAAAGTACAAATAGGATAATGTATTGACAGATTTATTACAGACAATAATTAACAAAATAAAATTTCAGATATTTTAAAAAGTACAACTAGATATACACTGTGAAATACTTTCAAACGATTTTGAAGAATAACATTTCAATGAACACGATCGTTTCAAAATGATATGAAAGTAAAAAACCCTACGAATATTGAGAAGCCACTTTTGTTTTTGAGTTCATCAAATTCTGATATGCATTAAAAAATATGAAATTATTAATAATTGAAAATTTAAACTACGTGCCGAAAATTATGCTCGATCTTTAAAAAAGGAATATAATTTATTAAGAACTTCCGACCGTGCATTAACTCGATTTAAAACTTGTTCTAATCCCTCCTTTCCAATTTTCAAGTAAGCTTCTGAAAAGGTTGTAAATTCAATATTTGCTCCTGCCAATTTGGACAGCATGGACTCGAGATTGAGGTTATAAACAGACGTCATGAACCGCTTCAACGCGTTGTCCGTCGATAAGAACTCTGTTTTACCTACCGATTTGCTACCAACTTACAAATGTCGAAATGCTATGTTGCCACGTTTTGCACACATTTTACATATTTAAAATAAATTAAGTTTGAAGTTATAAAATTGTTTTCCAATATTTATCTTATTTTTTAGATTGAAAGTAACAAAAAGGAAAAAGAATTCAGCACCTATATTTATTATTGCAGTTTTTATAAAACTTAAAATTTCACTATTTGAAATTGGCAATACACGTCGATTTCTTTGTTCTTTTTCCCCTTCTACCTCACCCCGAAGAACACTGACGATCCCCCTTAAGGCCAAGCAGGGGCTGGAATGCGCTCGCAGTCCCGTACCTTCCGCGGAAGGCTAATATTAAACAAAAAACTAAGTTAATATTTTAGTTTCTCGTTATCAACGCCCCCAGTATCCACAATTTCGTTAAATTGCCATGTTATTGAACAACAATATAACTGCCTCGATTTGAACGATCACCGGCTACGTATTCCTTCATTGAAGTGTCGTGAATACGATGATTATAATATGATAGCTCTGCATTCTTTAGAAAAATTGAAAAACATATTAATGAAGCATGACGCGGAAAATGCGAGGCCGTCCTCACTGTGCGACCAGATTCGCAGTAGAAATTTGGTCTGTGACGTTGCCAGTGACAACGCAATGTGTGTCTCGTTACTGATCGCCGTATGACGTGGCAACATCGCGCTCTGCAATACACGGGCAGGGTGGCCCTCATCACGCGACCAGAAATGTTGGGTGAAAAGGCGCGACCTCAGAAGGGTTAAAACTCAATGTTTTTTTGTGTACTGAAGAAATCAATGCCGAGTTTTTAAATAAACAGAAAAAAGGAAAGTTATCTCAGCGTGATGTCGTTCGTCAGGTAGAAAAATTAGGAGTGAAAGATACGATTTTAAAAGCAGCTAAAGAACGATGTGATGAATGGGGTCGGCAGATAATCGAGCGTATTCAACATGTGACGGACTTGGTTGCTGTAGAAGGAAGGTACCATTCGTCATGCCAGAAGCGGCTGTATAATCGAGTACGTTCAGGACAGAAGAGAGGATATCGGCCTGCGACGAACGTTGATGAGAAGCGATGGATTACATCTTTTCGTACCTTGCCGAAAATTCCGAAGAATGTAAATTCTCCCTTCATGACCTCATGAACCAAATTGAAGGAGAGTATCGCCTGGATCAGAGGACCGTGAAATCTCGTCTTATGAAGAAATACAGCGAGGACATACTTATTATCGAGAGAAATAATCAGACGCCTGTCGCGCGTTTGCTTCCGGGACGCAGGATATAAACTACTTTCGGACACCTGGTATACGATGATGATGACATTGAGGACACAGATTATACTCAAGACGTCAACACCAACCGACCAAAACCACCAAAGAAAGGCAAACGCTAATAATATAATCGCGTAGCTCAAGCGTCATTTCCACCTAAGATCACGACGCTATGGACTATTAGGCCTATCAGGGATAAAATTATTATAAATAGCAAGAAACACTCAAGAAAATCACAAAAATGGCGTGTTACTATTTTTTGGGGAAAAATGTTCATCTTTCCGCCGCTGTAACTCGAAACACATTAGACTTATAAAAAAACGAAGATACAAAAATGTGAGGAATTTTATCTTCTTTAACTTTTATTTAAACATTTTTGTCGCAAAATCAACCGCTGGGGAGTTATTTTGAAAAAAGAAACATTTTTTGTTCCTTTATTTCAAGATGGCGGCTCGAGCGGTCACTCCCCAAGGTCGAAAATTTGGATTCTTTGTTAAGGCCCAGACCTTAACAACATATATAAAATGCGACTACCCCACCTTTTGAGGGCAAACGCCTTTTTTGGCCCCCACTGACTGGACTAATAGTACCCAGAGAACGTTTTGTGGCCGCCGCCAATAGGCAGCAGTGGTACCCGAAAGGGTTAATCATCTTTCCCTTTCTCCTTTTCCTTTTCTTTTTTGTTCCCGTATTTTTCTTGAGTTCTATTTTTTATTTCAAAAGTTTTCCCAAAATTGAAGATCTCTCTCTGCAGTTACCATAGAGAGATTCGGGGTTTGAAATATCACTTCGAAATTACCGTTGAGCGGTTTGGCGTCTTCCCTGTGACGTCTTCGACAACTTCGTCAAATGTTGGTATCTCTTTTGAAGTCATGACTGGTATGTAACTGATACTTTTTCGCTTTATTCGTTTCTTCATGCGAGACACATTTTCTGCATAGTTATCACATCAACATTTTATCTATATAGGCATACATATGTATTATATTAAGACAGGTGGCATTAACGATGATTAACGTGTTCACTGCGAATCACCATCTGTAGTCGCGCGCTAAATTCGGTCTCGATGTGAATCCACGTTCTACGCAGTCAACGTGTTAATGGATCGGTATACATGTATTTTCACACTATATATTAGGTTTAACTGGTAATACCGATCTTCGACGATGGGCCTTACAAGCGAAGAATACAGAAGACCTTCCAAATTTTATAGCTGGAAAGACGTGGCTAGTGTCATTTAAAAAAAGGCTTATAGAATTACTTTACGAAAAATTACAAAGTTTGCGATGAGGAATAATCTTAAAAAATGAGGAAATTTGAAAATGCAAAGCCAAGCCTTCGTAGAAAAAGTCAAACCACTCATTAGACAATATGGACAGGAAAATGTATTCAACACGGATCAAAGTGGATTTAATTTAGAAATACATTCTAGATGAAGTTTAACTATGGTCGGTCAAAAAAGAGTTGAAGCTGCAGTACAATCAATATCGCGTGTACAACCCATAGCTATACCATACAACTAACCATATCTCTGTGGCAGGAAGTCAAATGGACATAAGTTCAAAAATTGACATTTTCAAGGGAGGGGTGCTAAGTTAAACTAGTTCTTGTAAATCAGAGATATTGCCAAAATTAATTTATGAGCCATTTTGGTTATCTAATATGTTGTCAATTTTGATTAATGCAAGGCAACGGGCCCAGAACATTGTGGTTAAGCAAAAAAAAACGTTACTTATGTCCTTTTGATTCAGATAATTTAATAAAAACTAAGTACATGGGAATATAAAAAGGACATATTTCTACTTATTCCCTCCTGATGGCAGGACGGTTTCTGTTATACATAACATTTTTTGTACAAGAGGATATAAGTGTCATTAAAACAAATTCAAATTTAAATATTTATTATGTTATTACACCCATATTATTATTATATTAATAATTTCATTAGTAATATTACTCTAATTCTGCATCTGAGAATGTTCTGTCCAAATCTGGGTCTGTATCTCTCTAATCTTCGTCAGTTTTTAAATTAGGTAAAACGAGCGAGCATCTTCATCAATGAAAGGCATTAATTCTAACAAATTGTTCTTCTTTTTGGAATTAATTGGTAGTTGCCCAGCATAAAGTCTCGGAAGTGAGGAACTTACAGACTGATTACTACGTTTTCGCCCTTTTCTTTTGTAATTAATAGTTTTAAACGGCTCCATATCATTTAAGGAATGCTTATATTGCACAATACCAAATTCTCCTTGTTCATACTTTAGCCAGTGAATGCTTCTCCAGCCAAATTTTTCATTTTCAGTATTGACATGTTTAATTTAAAGGGGACCTTTAAACAAACTGGAGAAACATCGGAAATGTTTGTTTTCCATAACGAATACTTCGAATTTGTGCTTCTTTCCTGTTGATCTTACCAGGTTGTACCAATCTCGTGGTAGATGAATGGGAAACGGACTATGTTTTTTATGTCTCTCAATTGATGCATGATCTACATCACACTCCATGTGTGTATGGCCAGCTACAAGAAATTTATGCTCGATAGTTTTTAAAGTAGAGTGACTCAATAACACATGTTGGAACATTACAGACACAAAAGAATTTTTATTCTGCCCCCCACAAGTGTCTGAGTAGTACACAACATATGTGACTTCTGGGGATATGTTTTGGAGATGGTTATAAAGACAGGATGCAATTTCGTTGGCACCTCTGCCTGCCACAGCTTCGTACCACATATAAAGTGTGTGGAATCTCTAGACATGCAATCATGCACCGTTAGATTGTAAGTCGATAATTGGCGAAGATAGAAAACTTTATCAGAAGAAATGTGAGGAGTTGGCAATACCTGAAACAGAATAATACCTTAATGTGTGTGTAGTTAATGAAAATGAAATTGTTTTTATTATTAGCTTCTACGTTTTCTTTTTAAGTTTATTAAGATAATTTTCAATTCTTCAAAAATTTTTCCTTTGAATATTAGATACTATTAATTCACTAATTCAGCGCATGTAGCTCTCAGAATAGCCAGTTTTTGATAGTATTCATAAGAATAGAATTTGGATCTGACATGTCTCGATACGCCGTCTGGTGTTGAGAAGTAAAACTATTCCTAGTATACCGTTTAGTGGGTTAGCGAGTGACTGGCATTGGATTAATGTATGTATGTCGCGTATTCGCCCAAATGCTTCTCGCATTTTGGCCCTATAGAGTCCAGTCAAATTTCCGTTTAATTCGAAAAATGAGACATAATGGCAAAAACTTGGGAAAAGGTGTGTTTTGATGTTATTAATGGAGGGAACATATTAAAAGAAGAATTCCCCCCCGGCAAAGTGTGTACAAAAATTATTTATTGTTGAAAAAATCGGTTCTTCGCTAATATTTTGAAAACTGCGTGACCTATTGAAAAATAGTTAAGACAAAAGTTGTAGATAATAAAATTATCTACAAAAAAGCTATGATACTTTTTGCCCTATCTTCAACGCCTAAGAAGCTATGACCTCCAAATGAGTTGAAATGTCCAAATATTCATAACAAATATAAAAATTAAGATTTTTGCAATTTCTTTTTTTTGTAACCCATTTAGAAAAATCTCATCATTTTTCCTAGCGAAACCAAATTTTGTTTTTCATTGTTGTTTACACATGATTGATTTTTAAAGTTTTAAATGCTTGAATTTACATAGAAATTTGCAATTAAAAATTTTTTAAATTATACCATCGTTTATTTCGGATTGTTTCTGAAGAAAAAGATAAATAGCAATTCAACGTATCTCACCTGGTTTGCAAGATATGCTAAATTGAAAAGGAAGGAGATTTATGCGATGATCACCACTGACTACGCAAACTGTGCCAAACATAATATAGTGTCGCACCGTTCTCACTCACGTCGCCCTGACGTTTGTGTGCGCGCGCTGCTGCAGTTGCCTACGAGTGTCAGTGAGACTGAGGGTTGCTCTCGGCCTTCCGGAGTACCTGTTCCGTTGCAGGGGTTTCGTAGCATCGCGACCATGAATACCTCGCCAACCTAGTAGCCCAGGCAGTATGCATTATCTTATTTCCATTAGCTTCTTTCCAGCACCTCCTAGGTAAACGGTTCTACTTAGTCCAGTAAAAATCCTTCTGAAATCGATGTTTCGAGCCTCAAAGCTGAAAATTTGGTCAAAGATCCATTTTGGGTAGTTGAAAACAGGGGTGAAGTTTAAAAAGTTCTATATCCCCGAGGATTTTTGAAAAACAATAAAAACTACCCAAAAAATGGGCTCTATGAAAATAACTCGAAAACTAAGCGAGATATCGAAAAAAGTGTCAAATAAAAGTTGTAGAGCTTAAAATTCTCTATAAAAAAGGTTTATACAGTTTACCCCCACTCCTCACGGTTTACCCTTTAGAGCCGCGCGAACATTGGAAGTAGAAAAAAAAATCATGAAACCTCGAAAATTTAACATTTTTGACTGCTTTTTGTTTTAAATTGCTTAAGAAATTCTCTACTTTTTAAATAAAATGATATGTTTTTTTTTCTCTCAATTGTTTAAAAACTGCCAAGTAAAATCAACGATATCTCTCGATATATTGAATGATTTTTTCTTCTTTGTGTTCCATGATTTTGTTAGTTAAATTCCCTGCACATTACACTCCGGTTATTCTTCTGTAATTGTCGTAAGTTTTTAAATAACTCCGTTTGGAAAATTGCTTTACAAACCTTGGTGCGTCCGGAGAACCACTGGTGGCCTGCTCCTTCCCCCCCATGGTGATGGGACCTGAGCCCGCTACCTTTCTGGGTCTCGTTCTCCTCCGTTTAACCTTTCGTCGGGCGCAATATGACATGGAAGTAGAATGGGCGCAATGTATCAGAATGATCACATAGGTACTTAGATTTATTAAAACACGTAAAGACAGTTTGCTTTCTTTAATTTCGTATAAATAACAACAGAAATACATGTTATCTCAAAAAATAAAAATATACAAAACAAAAATATACGAAAAAAACAAAGTATTCTAGTTTTTATAGTAAATCCATCTCTTCTTCCTCTCTACGGTAAGTCGGCAAATTGTTACTGCATTGAAAACAAAACGTGCTTATATGTGTTAAACAAATTATTTTCTTGCAGTTTGTGCATGAATATTTTGTCAAACGGCGTTTACTTGGTGGTCCAGTACAATCTGCATATCTTTTTCTTTTTCCCACACATTCTTCTGGTTGTTCATTAGTTTCAGTACTACAACTAGGTCTATAACGTTTCATTTGTTCTTGAAGTTCAATAGGTATTCCTCTAGTTTTTTGGCTTCTTCGACTCAATTGTGGTAAGACTAGTTCATGAGATAATTGTTTGAGAAATAATTTTCTCCGAATGATTTTTTGATCATTACCAAAATATATCACCTGTGCATTTATTGCGCTCATATTCAACAAAGCAAAAAATATTACCATTGGCCATCGACGAACGTTCCTTGCTACATTGTATGATGCGCACAGTTTGTCTGTGGTATCAACTCCACCTTTTGTTCTATTGTAGAACGTTATAATCGAAGGCTTTTTCTTGTTCCCTGTATCAGGGTCTATTGAATTGTCTTCGTGTAAACTTGACACTAGTATGACGCACTTTCCTTTCCTGGGAATGTATGATACCAATGAACAACCTTTCTTGAATCCGAACAAACTGCTAAACTCAGCTCTTCCTTTACCGGTGACGAATGGCGGTGGAATTTCACGTTTGTTTTTTTTTAAAGTGCCAACAAATGACAGCTTATTTCTACAGAGTTCGTCGACTAATCTAATACTACTAAACCAATTATCCGCCGTAATATTTCGGCCTGACCCAAAAATTGGTTTCGACAATCTGAGAACAATATCATCGGGTTTATTGCTTTCTCGAAATTTACCTTCGGGCTGTAAACCTGCATATATTTCCAAGTTGTATAGGTAAAATGTTTGAGCATCCACCAACGCAAATATTTTAATCCCATATTTGTTAGGTTTGCTGGGTATATATTGCCTAAAGGCGCAACGCCCTCTGAACCCTTCTAATTTTTCATCTATAGTAACATTTTCTCCTACACAATAATATTTTTGGCAATTTTCCACAAACATTGTAAATACTTGACGTATCGGTGCAAGTCTATCTTCTTTCTTTCTCTCTTCACGAGTCGTTCTATCATCAAATCTAATGCAGCGCATGATAAACTTAAAACGTTTGATATTCATTGCAAGGCGAAATTTTTCAATTCCATCTCCTTCTGTGCCCCAGAGGTCCTCCAAGCTTTGTCTGTTTCCTCTATGTACACCAGCTAAGAACAATAGACCTATGAATGCCTTTAATTCCACAAGGTCTATATGTTTAGCATCTCTTTCACGTTGAAATGATGGTTTAATGAGGTCTATATACTGATTTGTATACGTTACAATTATACCCAAAATATCATCACTCATGAGTAAAGTCCAACAATCCAAAGGCTTTTGTGCAGATTTTGCAGCCCCTATTACTCCAGGTAGTTTTTTTATTATGTTATGAGGTTTAGCACGTACTCTTGATGAAGGGGGAGTGCTGTTCCATTTTGTTTCTTTATCTCTTCCTATAAAATAGGAATCACAATCCTCGAATGCATCTTCTTCATCGGTATCTTCATCGTCATCTTGTTCCGATTCAGAGCTTTCTGTACGATTTTCTACTACATCTTCTGCATCAGTATCACTCTCGTCTTCAAAGTCTTCTTGCAAGAATTCATCTTCTTCATCCCAGAGTATTTTCTGAATTTCTTCAACGTCGTTTGGATTGTTGAGATCATATTTTTTAATAGGAGCAGCTATCCTTCAAATCTAGTCATCCTAAAAACATACAAAAATAAAGATAACACCATCGGGCGCAATGTATCAATTTGATCATAGGACAAAAAACGGAACGTTAATTTTTTTTAACTTAATGGCTAGTTATTTCGTGTTACTAATTAAATGAAACTTACTTACCAAACTTATTTTTTCAAAAATTCACAAACTTTAAACTATTAAGGGAGTGGGCGCAATGTATCAAAATGATACAAAGATCAATATCTCACCACTGCGAAGACTATCTGCAGACTGACGGCATTAGGCGTAAAGACAAGTAACAGACGCGAAGCTATTGAGGAGTGGGGATAACTGCGCTGTCGGGCGAATAAGCGCTGGTCAATTTTCTGTGACTGTGATCAATTTGACACATTGCGCCCGACGGAAGGTTAAACTTTCCTAACCTCGGCCGCTTCGCACAGCAAAATATATGTTATGCACCATCATGTAGCTATATTATAAACAAAGTATTGGATTGTTTCGCCCATAAAGAAAGTAAATAGAAAGTTTTTCAATAATTTTTATTTTGCATACTAAAAATAACACCACCGCCGTTTTTTTATATAGATTCAAGCATGTGTGATTAAACTATGACATATAATTTTTACGAGATGATTGGTGTGGTAGAACAAGTCGAAATAAATTAATGAAAATGAAACAACTTTGCTTTCGCCGTTTTTCTAACGTAAGAGATAGCGGAAAACGGTGGAAGCGAAGTTGTACACCTATTAATTCGAATTTTTACTTTACAAAAATAATAGTATTTATTTACAATGACTTATTACTAATGAGAATACAATTTATTGCACGTAATATATGTACATATAAATCGAAATTAAATCACATTAAAGGTATTATTTTATGAACTGACACAGAATCTTCGTTTTAATCTTCATCGCTTTCGTGATTTATTGTGGGTAGAATATGACTATATGACTGTAGTAATAACTTTAAAGTATATGGAATTACACGTTTTCACATAGAGCACTGATACAGTTAACTTTTAACAACGCAATATACATACATACATATATATATATATATACATATATACAAACATACATACAAAACTCTACAGTTAAAAACTCTATATTATAATAATATGCATATTTTTGTGTAATATGTATATCTTCTTTCTTGGAGGAGGAGGAGGAGGAGGAGATGGCTTCTTCGGATCCGTTCTGTAATTAACCTTGATTAAGCCTAGATGTTATCCAGAAAAGACATTAATCCATTTGCACATCATGCGCCTACCTAGCGTGCCGTCCTCAGGTAGGTATCAAGAACGGCTAATTGACCCCTAACCCCTATCACCGCGGAGGGTTGATTGTACGTGCAGGAAACGAACCAGTAATGCTGATGGGGTATCATCGATACAACCCCATTGCTCCATAATATTTAAATATTTAAATATATGTTCAATTTTATAAAAAAATGCCTTTCTATTCTTGTTTTGTTTTATTCTAATTGTGCCATTTTCTTGACGCCATGAACCCTGATTGACTGGAGGAGGAATGACGTCGGGCTAACGCGAAGTGCGGGCTTGCGGAATATTCCGCGTTCGGTGATAGCAGACAGTCGCGGTTCGCGGAATACTCCGCGCTTTGATATACATAAATGAGTTAAACACCCAAATAAAGTGACTGGCTGGAGGTAATTAACATTTCCGAGAAAGTGGACAAATTTGAGTGGACAAGCGGACGTCTACATATCGGTTCATGCCGTTCATAATCATCGCAATCTAAATAATGCGCTAATCTAAGCTAATCTCACCATCGGTCGCAGTGGCCAGGCGAGCGATATACGTACACATTTCGGCGAACCTTTCCCGGAATTATTAATTATCGTAAATTCGATCATCGTAATGGATATTATGGAAGGCGACTCATTACGATTCATCTGGTAATTACTTTCCGAGAAAGGTGCACAGTTAGGGCCTTTCATACACTAGAATATATACTGTATGTCTGACAGCAAGCGCAACAGGAGCTGTGACCTGAAAATTTGACTTCGTCAGTGTTTGGAGGATGCTCGAGTCACTCATAAACGCTGCTCGCACAGCGTAAGGGCGAAAAGTGTCAAAATGTCTGATTTCTCGATAGCTGTCAATTATTTCTTATTTGTGAGTGACTTGAGCACCCTCCAATCACTGCCGAAGTCAAATTTTAGGTTACAGCTCCTGTTGCGCTTGCTGTCAGACATACGGTAGATATAGCGGACGTCTATATCAGTTCTTATTGTTCATTATCATCGCGATCTAAATAAAGCACTTACGATTAAGGTCTTAAGATTAACCCTTAACCCTTACAAGGACGGTGGCATATTGAATATGCCACCTAGATTATCATCATAATTCTTTGAACATGATGATGATTACTTTATTTGACTGACCTTATTTCCATAAACATAGTTGCCCTTCAGGTTTTTGGGGTCCTTGATTTCAAATTTGCTATCAGATTTTCAAAATTCAAAATGGCGGATCCAACATGGCGGACCAAATTTGTAAAATTGACTCCGATCATGGTGAAAATTGGTATACATAGGTTTTTGGGGTCGCTGATTTCGAATTTGCTATTAGATTTTTAAAAGTCAAGATAGCGGATCCAATATAGCGGACAAAAGTACCGAAGTTGACTCTGATCTTGGTAAAAGTTGGTACACATGGGTATCTCGTGATGCTTTATATAAATGTGTTATTATATTTTTAAAATTCAAAGTAGCGAACTCAATATTACAGTCGAAACTATCAAAATTGACTCTAATCATGGTGAAATTCGATGCACATTGGTTTTTGGGGTCCTTGATTCCTAATTCGTTGTTAGTATTGAAAATTGAGACAGCGAATTCCGATGATTGGAACGCCTAATTCGGTCCTTATGAGTGGTAACTCAGAAAACAGTTCTTTGGGTCCAAAAACCTTTGTATACCAATTTTCACCATGATCGGAGTCAGTTTTACAAATTTGGTCCGCCATATTGGATCCACCATTTGGAATTTTGAAAATCAGATAGCAAATTTGAAATCAGCGACCCCAAAAACCTGAAGAGCAACTATGTTTATGAAAATAAGGATATCAGGAAAATGTGTGCTTCAAAGGGTTAACCACCGTAGTGCAGTCTCGGTGACCGCAATGGAACGGTGAAATCGTAACAGTATAAAATCCCGGAATAATTCACCATTGCGACCGATGGCAGGATTAACTCTACATTAATGCTTTATATAGATCGCGATAATTATAATAATGAACAATAAGAACCGATATAGACGTTCGCTTAACGCGCGACGGAACACCTGGCTTATCAGGGATAGAAAGTCGCTACCTCCACCGTCCTGCAATTACTGTTACATTTGTATCGACTCACATTCTATCGACACATGCGAGCGCGCAAATGGCAAAAGAACGGTCGGTTGTTGTTCCCATATAGCTTCAATTATTTATTATTTTTTTCATTTGCGCGATATCAAACAAAGCTTATTAAACCTGCGAAAACATTAAGGAAACTATTTCACAAAGAACATATTCAATCCACAATAAATCACGAAAGCGATGAAGATTAAAACGAAGATTCTGTGTCAGTTCATAAAATAATACCTTTAATGTGATTTAATTTCGATTTATATGTACATGTATCACGCGCAGTAAATTGTATTCTCATTAGTAATAAGTCATTGTAAATAAATACTATTATTTTTTTGTAAAGTAAAAATTCGAATTAATAGGTTTACAACTTTGCTTTCACCGTTTTCCGCTATCTCTTACGTTAGAAAAAGGGCGAGAGCAAAGTTGTTTCATTTTCATTAATTTATTTTGACTTGTTCTACCACACCAATCATCTCGTAAAAATTATATGTCATAGTTTAATCACACATGCTTGAATCTATATAAAAAAAACGGCGGTGGTGTTATTTTTAGTATGCAAAATAAAAATTATTGAAAAACTTTCTATTTACTTTCTTTATGGGCGAAACAATCCAATACTTTGTTTATAATATAGCTACATGATGGTGCATAACATATATTTTGCTGTGCGAAGCGGCCGAGGTTAGGAAAGTTTAACCTTCCGTCGGGCGCAATGTGTCAAATTGATCACAGTCACAGAAAATTGACCAGCGCTTATTCGCCCGACAGCGCAGTTATCCCCACTCCTCAATAGCTTCGCGTCTGTTACTTGTCTTTACGCCTAATGCCGTCAGTCTGCAGATAGTCTTCGCAGTGGTGAGATATTGATCTTTGTATCATTTTGATACATTGCGCCCACTCCCTTAATAGTTTAAAGTTTGTGAATTTTTGAAAAAATAAGTTTGGTAAGTAAGTTTCATTTAATTAGTAACACGAAATAACTAGCCATTAAGTTAAAAAAAATTAACGTTCCGTTTTTTGTCCTATGATCAAATTGATACATTGCGCCCGATGGTGTTATCTTTATTTTTGTATGTTTTTAGGATGACTAGATTTGAAGGATAGCTGCTCCTATTAAAAAATATGATCTCAACAATCCAAACGACGTTGAAGAAATTCAGAAAATACTCTGGGATGAAGAAGATGAATTCTTGCAAGAAGACTTTGAAGACGAGAGTGATACTGATGCAGAAGATGTAGTAGAAAATCGTACAGAAAGCTCTGAATCGGAACAAGATGACGATGAAGATACCGATGAAGAAGATGCATTCGAGGATTGTGATTCCTATTTTATAGGAAGAGATAAAGAAACAAAATGGAACAGCACTCCCCCTTCATCAAGAGTACGTGCTAAACCTCATAACATAATAAAAAAACTACCTGGAGTAATAGGGGCTGCAAAATCTGCACAAAAGCCTTTGGATTGTTGGACTTTACTCATGAGTGATGATATTTTGGGTATAATTGTAACGTATACAAATCAGTATATAGACCTCATTAAACCATCATTTCAACGTGAAAGAGATGCTAAACATATAGACCTTGTGGAATTAAAGGCATTCATAGGTCTATTGTTCTTAGCTGGTGTACATAGAGGAAACAGACAAAGCTTGGAGGACCTCTGGGGCACAGAAGGAGATGGAATTGAAAAATTTCGCCTTGCAATGAATATCAAACGTTTTAAGTTTATCATGCGCTGCATTAGATTTGATGATAGAACGACTCGTGAAGAGAGAAAGAAAGAAGATAGACTTGCACCGATACGTCAAGTATTTACAATGTTTGTGGAAAATTGCCAAAAATATTATTGTGTAGGAGAAAATGTTACTATAGATGAAAAATTAGAAGGGTTCAGAGGGCGTTGCGCCTTTAGGCAATATATACCCAGCAAACCTAACAAATATGGGATTAAAATATTTGCGTTGGTGGATGCTCAAACATTTTACCTATACAACTTGGAAATATATGCAGGTTTACAGCCCGAAGGTAAATTTCGAGAAAGCAATAAACCCGATGATATTGTTCTCAGATTGTCGAAACCAATTTTTGGGTCAGGCCGAAATATTACGGCGGATAATTGGTTTAGTAGTATTAGATTAGTCGACGAACTCTGTAGAAATAAGCTGTCATTTGTTGGCACTTTAAAAAAAAACAAACGTGAAATTCCACCGCCATTCGTCACCGGTAAAGGAAGAGCTGAGTTTAGCAGTTTGTTCGGATTCAAGAAAGGTTGTTCATTGGTATCATACATTCCCAGGAAAGGAAAGTGCGTCATACTAGTGTCAAGTTTACACGAAGACAATTCAATAGACCCTGATACAGGGAACAAGAAAAAGCCTTCGATTATAACGTTCTACAATAGAACAAAAGGTGGAGTTGATACCACAGACAAACTGTGCGCATCATACAATGTAGCAAGGAACGTTCGTCGATGGCCAATGGTAATATTTTTTGCTTTGTTGAATATGAGCGCAATAAATGCACAGGTGATATATTTTGGTAATGATCAAAAAATCATTCGGAGAAAATTATTTCTCAAACAATTATCTCATGAACTAGTCTTACCACAATTGAGTCGAAGAAGCCAAAAAACTAGAGGAATACCTATTGAACTTCAAGAACAAATGAAACGTTATAGACCTAGTTGTAGTACTGAAACTAATGAACAACCAGAAGAATGTGTGGGAAAAAGAAAAAGATATGCAGATTGTACTGGACCACCAAGTAAACGCCGTTTGACAAAATATTCATGCACAAACTGCAAGAAAATAATTTGTTTAACACATATAAGCACGTTTTGTTTTCAATGCAGTAACAATTTGCCGACTTACCGTAGAGAGGAAGAAGAGATGGATTTACTATAAAAACTAGAATACTTTGTTTTTTTCGTATATTTTTGTTTTGTATATTTTTATTTTTTGAGATAACATGTATTTCTGTTGTTATTTATACGAAATTAAAGAAAGCAAACTGTCTTTACGTGTTTTAATAAATCTAAGTACCTATGTGATCATTCTGATACATTGCGCCCATTCTACTTCCATGTCATATTGCGCCCGACGAAAGGTTAAACGGAGGAGAACGAGACCCAGAAAGGTAGCGGGCTCAGGTCCCATCACCATGGGGGGGAAGGAGCAGGCCACCAGTGGTTCTCCGGACGCACCAAGGTTTGTAAAGCAATTTTCCAAACGGAGTTATTAAAAAACTTACGACAATTACAGAAGAATAACCGGAGTGTAATGTGCAGGGAATTTAACTAACAAAATTATGGAATACAAAGAAGGAAAAATCATTCAATATATCGAGAGATATCGTTGATTTTACTTGGCAGTTTTTAAACAATTGAGGGAAAAAAAAACATCATTTTATTTAAAAAGTAGAGAATTTCTTAAGCAATTTAAAACAAAAAGCATTCACAAATGTTAAATTTTCGAGGTTTCATGATTTTCTTCTACTTCCAATGTTCGCGCGGCTCTAGAGGGTAAACCGTGAGGAGTGGGGGTAAACTGTATAAACCTTTTTTATAGAGAATTTTAAGCTCTACAACTTTTATTTGACACTTTTTTCGATATCTCGCTTAGTTTTCGAGTTATTTTCGTAGAGCCCATTTTTTGGGTAGTTTTTATTGTTTTTCAAAAATCCTCGGGGATATAGAACTTTTTAAACTTCACCCCTGTTTTCAACTACCAAAAATGGACCTTTGACCAAATTTTCAGCTTTGAGGCTCGAAACATCGATTTCAGAAGGATTTTTACTGGACTATACTTTTGGTTGATCAACGAAATTGATTCATTTCATTGAACAGTGCTTTGAGAAACAAGTTTTTAAAAATCGCGTCGCGTGCGCGTTCCAAGTGTCAAGGGTTGGCGTACATTATATCGCCAATGCTTCGATAGCGCAATGGTCAAGTTGCCAGGCTGGGAGTCTCGATGTCGTGGGTTCAAATCTTGTTGTTTTTTTTTCATTTAATTGCAACCACTTCTTGTTATAGAAAGTGGTTTACATTAGGTACCGAATAAAATAATAGTTTCAATGTTTTTCATAGTTTTACATTATTTTCTTCCTTATTGAGGTGAACCAATATTATTTGTAAGAACAGTTGGAAACATCGTTGCATTTTTTTTACTTTTACATTTCGTTATGGGAATTTTTGGCTGCCGAAGATTTTATTCATGATTTTGGATCCCCCATGTCAGATCCCAATATTCAAAAAAGGATTTACAAAAGATGATGTCTCTCCTGGTATATTCAGGATCCGAATGTCCAGAGACTTCAACAATCTTCTTGTATACTTTTGATTAGATAAATATTTGATTTAATGTTATCTAAAATCCCTTAATAAACTTAAAAAGATAACTTAAAGTAGTTACACCGACAAAATATTGGAGTATAACCCTTACCTGCTGTAGATCAAACGAATCGTATATTGTTAAAACAAGCTAAGTGACTTCTGGGAAACTTTTCAGGAATTGCAAAAAACGATTAATTTTCCAAAATGAAAGTAAACGGCTTGAGTGACACACCGAAATAACACATGCAGGATATGCGTACTTGCATTCTTTCTGCACTAAATGATGCGTCTATATGCTAAATGCGCATTTCCGACAAAACACGAAAATGCCCGAAAATGTTACTTGGCGTCTTTTAACAATAAACGATTCAAACGTATATACTCTGTAGGATGGATCACATTTTGCTCTCTCTTTATCTTCCTTTTTTTTAGCATAAGCTAAATCTGCAGCTTCCTGGTGAGTTTTTAACTTTATTTCTATTTCAGTTTTTTGTGAATTGTTAGCTATCTTTAGTTCCATATTCATAGTATCATATTTTGTGCATGTATCCAATTTCACTTTTTCAAATTTGATACCTGTCTTATTGAACTCTTTACTAAATATTTTGAGAGAAACCGGGTTACTTACTTTTCCACAATATAGTCGATAGAGAGTGCTTATATTTAAATTAGATGCAAAATATTTCTTATCAGAATGTCTCCGAGTATAATGAGACTCGTAAACTGGAAATGAGTTTATATGGTCTTTTATCTCCTTTATTTTGCTTTCAGAGGTTTTATGTGATTGTATATGTTTGCCTCTGTTATCGGGACATATCGTTCCACTAGTATTTATAGATTTTTTTTTCAACACTGTTACGAGGAATTTCGCAGTTTCATCAAATGTGCCTAAAAAACATGACTTACATACTTTTACGCGGGTTCCATTTATTTCTAAGTTATACGTATGTGTTACATTTCTGTTTTTATTTTTAATTCCTTCACCATTTGCTTTTTTCTTCTGACAAGCCTTTTCGCTAGTATTTATGAGAGAAGCACAATATGCAGCTCTTTAGTCGTATGTTTGCATGGCCCAGTATTCTTTAAAAACTAACATTCTATCATTTTCATCAATTCGTTCCTTGCACCGCATACGACATTCTCTTAAAGGTTTTAGTCTTTTAGCTGCTATTAGTTTACCATTCGGTGTGGTATATGCTTCTCCACTATTTTTCCTCCGTTTCCTCTCTTGCCTTAACTTAACACACCATTTTCTTTCCACTGTACTTTGATGATCTGTACTGTTATTAACATTCTGATTATCTATATTGGCTACATTGGGATCATTCTCGTCACTACTTGTATCTTCATCAGAGCTAACATCAGGTACATATGTAGCATCATTGCAGGTATCAGCGTTATCACTTTCAAAAACATATTCTATGCTCTCGGTTTCCTTATTGATATTATCGAGGTTATTATTGCAGGTATCATCCTTCTTATTTTCAAAAACATATTCTATGCTACCGGTTTCCTTATTGTTATTATCGAGATTATTATTTTGTCTGCTTATAATATATATGTTACCAGCAAAGTATATAATTCAGCAATTCTCCGGTACACCCCTGGTCTCAGATTATAATTGCAAAAAATACGGTAAACAGTAGAATATGTATCTCAAAAACCATCCGGTCGATTTTGATAACTTTTTTTAGTAATACACCGTAAAATACACACACTCTTTTAGTAACTTAAAAAAACAGATGCCTTAATTCGATGTAATCAGGTTTAACTGATTTAACAAAAGATTAAAGTAAAATATTATTTTACTTAACAACTTTAACACCTTGTATCTCAAAAACAAAGGTTTAAAATATACAAGTTTATATGAATGTTTCTTTTAATTTTTTCTAGTTCTATCGTTTTTTAACGCCTACTAAATACTTCCGATTAAAATCTGAGATACCCTGTATGTCAGATAATCCAAATTCCAAGTTTATGTTTGATTAAAATTTAATAAAGAAGTACGCCATTGCAAGTGAGACACCCATTACAAAAATTATAAATCCAGCTTTTATTTGGATAACAATAATTATTACTATTTCAATGTTTTAGTTTCTTCATTTCACATATTGCCTGTTATTCAATTGGCATTCTACATAATTCTTAAGAGATATAACTTATTTATACATTGCCTAGTGATTTTTGAATTCATATACCTATAATGACTAGATGAATGTCGAATAAAATACTTTGCCGATAACGTATTATATCACAATGTATATAGAATAAAATTGAATTTAAACACTAATTATAAAGTACTACTAATTAGTGATTAAAATCTAAATAAACAGTAAGTGCCTAGCTACTATACATCTTAGGTAGGTAACTAAAGAGATAGGTTATGGGTAGGGAAATTAAGTAGTTAATACAAAATCTTTAAATACTTACAATTCAAAGCCTCTCGACATGCTTCTATGATTTTTGCCATTCGGCCCTTGTATATAGACATTATTGCACTGATTTTTTACTGGGTAAACTTTGTATTTTTTGTTCCACAAAAGTCTTACACAAACGTAGAAACACTGTTACTAAATTAGGTATGTCTGTTTACTTCTACATGACACGAACACCAAAAGGGTATAAGTTGACTTATATCCTTTTGACTGTAAAGAGCTATGAAAATATGGAACTGTAATTCAGTAGAAAGGTACAATGTACACATGTGCCCTTATAAGTGAACAAAAGTAATCGCAAACATTAAAATTTACTGCATTCAGAGAAGCTTAATTTTAGTTATACCATTTTGATTATTCAAAATGAAAAAGTGAGCTATGTAAGTTTACATATGTCCTTTTTATGGAATAGTTGGACTACAAATTTAACTTATGCCCCTCTACGAGGGTACTTTTTTTTTCCATATTAGAGCTTATACTGACTTATGTCGTTTTTACTGAGGAAAGTTATTTAATTTTTATGATGCATGCCCTACAAATTTCCATTTAGTCATAAATCGACTTATGCCCTTTTGACTGCCTGCCACAGATCTGTTGATGGAAAATTACACTGTCGCCACTTTATGTGATATTAAAAGAAGTTAGTGAGCAATTGTGAGGAGTGCAACAAGCTGTAACTTTTGGAGTGGACAATGTGAGCGAAGTGTTCGAGAAGCTACACCAGAACATAAGACATTAACATTAATGACGATTCCAAAAGATATTATCGGATTCAACCACTAGACATATGTGGATTTTGAACTTGGGAAAACTTTGTAAGGAGTTTGTCGGATATCATCGTTCTTTTTAATTATGATATTATTCTTCATTTCAGAGATAATATTCTAAAATTTCAGTCCCTTACAATCAACTTTCCTCGCCAGATTTACTAACTTCATTAAATATTCGTGGTACAAAAGTGGATATGTAGAAACAAGACCTCCTGAATTTAAAAATCCTGTATAATGTTGTTATATACAGAACTCGGAAGCACGATGTGACATATTATGTGGCGACATTGCTGTTATTACGTGCGCTTGGTGTAAGAAACAACTTTATATAAAACATTTCTATACGGAGAACCATTATTGCAACCATTATGTACTATCTATATAAATAAAAATGTAACGTCTGTAAATACACGGACTAAGATCTCCGAAAGTTCTTTATCGATTGCTTTGAAATTTTGACACAAGGTTGCAGTCGAATACGAGCGTATTTTCGTATACTTACTATTTTAGAGTACGGGATCCCTCATAAGAAAAAAAAATTGATTACCACTCCTCTGAAACTTTGTGAGCATCTTCATTTTGCCGAGTCTGCCAGCTTTTTTATCTGCGAAAAGTCTGGTTTCCGCCGGGGTTTGGGGATATTAATTAACAAACATGTCAATTTTATGAATTTTGTTTATTGATGACCAACAGTCTGATTCTTTGCCCAAAGTAAAATAATTATTTATGAAAACAAACGGTAAAATTGTCCGACAAATTTTCTGCCGGGTATGTCCAGTCCGACACTCTGAACATGTCATTTTTATGAATTTTGTTTATTGATGACCAACAAGCTGGTTCTTTGCCTGAAGTAAGATAAATATTTATAGAATTTGATAGTAACATTGTCCGACAAGTTTTCTGCCGGGTATGTCCAGTCCGAAACTCTGAACATGTCATTGTTATGAAACATGTTGACATCATTACCACTTGTCGGACAAAAATACCACACGTTAGGTAAGCAAATTTTATGATGAGTAGTCACTTTGTCCGACAAAAATATTGCCGGATGTCGTTAGTCCGACAAAAAGAATAAATCGGGATAAGAACGATATAAGCCACCTACAACAGTTTCTTAAATAATTGAGTTCAAAATGCCGCATTAAAATATATAATGTTGTTTTTATTATATAACGGTAAATAATTTGTTGACATATGTATCAATGCTTCAGTACATCATTTTTTGACAGAAAAAATGCGACATTTTGAACTCAACTATCTAAGAAAGCAAGGTAGAATGTTGTAGGTGGCTTATATCCTTCTTATCCCGAGCTTTTGAAATACAACTTGGAATTTTTAATTTATGAACCGTGAATAACTTTTCACATCGCTTAATACAAAAAATATGGATTGTATTTACTTACATGCATAATATTTTTCAGTCACTGTCTGATTCGTCGGTCGATGAATAATTATTCTCATCATTGAGATCCTTGTCTTCTTCATCCGTGATGTCTGAAGCTGTAATAACATTTCGAAGATATATTTCAGAAAACCCGAAAATAATTTGAAAGTTAGTAATTATAACATTATAAAGTAATGAAAAAGTTACCTTCGACATTTGAAGATATTTCTTGAAAAGAAGGGCTCTGAGGGCCGCCGAACCAATAATATTGGTACTGTCCGTCAATGAGGGTCCATCCACATTCTTCAGGTATCCATTGTGTTGGCCACCTCATATGGGCATTGCACCACACACTGGATATAGGTATACAGAGTTCTTTTTATTTGCTGCAATAACTCCTGCTTGGTTGGTGGCAGGCTGGATGGATCAGTTCCCATTATTTTTTTTTACTATTTCTTCATTTTCACTCTTAATTGCGATAAGTATTGCATTTCTGCGATAAGTACATAAGTATCAGCTATTTTTCAACGTGTCATAAGGCAATTTCATCTATCACAATGTCAAAAAGATGTATAAACAAAACGATAATAAAGAAATAGTACTTAATATCACTATATAAAGGCGTGTATACCGAACATTGGAAAAGTTAATTTATCACAAGATCATTACTATTTACTCAAGGTTAACCCTAAATGCACTTTTAGCAACTTTCAAACTGAAGTAACTTCATATATAAATATGAATTTGAGTACAAAATCGTAAGAGATCTTTTCTTTTTAAAATGGCCCAGATAATATAAATATGCACTTTTTAAAACAAAATTAATATTTCTTCAAAACTTGTTTAAACAAATGCGTTTTAAACAATAATATATCACTCGGATGCAAAATCAATAGTGATATTCCTATTCTACAGATGAACATACATAAGACAAACTTTTATTTATCCTTTGCACTTCAAACCCCAACGAGAGATCAACATGAAACATATTCTAACACGTTTTTCTTTCATTTTTTACAGATATCCGGCAATTATTTTGTCGGACAATCATTCCACTGCATTGTAAACTTAATTTCACACAAAATTAAAAAAAAGAGTTTAATGTTGGTAATGATGTCAACATGCTTCATAAAAATGACATGTTCAGAGTGTTACTGTTTGATTTCATAAATATTTATCTTACTTTGGGCAAAGAATCAGACTGTTGGTCATTGATAAACAAAATTCATAAAATTGACATGTTTGTTAATTAATATCTCGAAACCCCGGCGGAAACCAGATTTTTCGCAGATAAAAAAGCTGGAAGACTCGGCAAAATGATGATGCTCACAAAGTTTCAGAGGAGTGGTAATCAATTTTTTTTCTTCTGAGGAATCCCGTACTATTTATACAGGGTGTAACAAAATAAGTGTAAAACATTTCAGGGGGTGATTCCTCATCGAAAAAGGGATAGGGTCTTTCATATAAAGAAACTTCATTTGAGCATCCCTTATTAAGATACAGCCCCTTAAAGGGGGTACATAAAATTTGTTTTACAATTTTTTTCACAATCACTAAAAAAAGTTACAAAAATGAAATTAACGTGACATTTTCTACTATCAAAAAGACACTTAGCCAGTAATTTATTTGGTTTACCCCATGGTTGTAAGGGGTGGAAAACGCAACGCAAGGGATGCTCAAATGAAGTTTCTTTATATGAAAGACCCTATCCCTTTTTCGATGAGGAATCACCCCCTGAAATGTTTTACACTTATTTTGTTACACCCTGTATACCTACTCCCTTAATGGAGTAAATAAATAAAAATGTGAAAGAGAGTATTTCCAAACACATCAAGTTAGAGACGCGTCAAGCAGGGGTGACTCATGAAGCCAGGTCAAGACCGGGACAGTTTCCCCAATGATGACGTCAAGGGGACTGGGCGTACCAACAGACCTAGGGCAAAGGAGAAAGGAGGACTCATGCTCCTCCAGGCAAACGAGGAAAGGGGCATTTGGTCTTGAACCGTCCGTCGTACTCATCAGATCGTGACTCAAGAGTTCTCTCGAGGATTGCTTAAAAACTCATCGTTCAGTTATTACCTTGTGTTAAAATATTCTTAACAAATGTAAATGTTTGTTTGTCCGAAATCTTAAATCTCTGAAAGTTTTTGACCGATTGCTTTGAAATTTTGACACAACGTTGCAGTCGAATACGAGCGTGTTTTTATATATTGGGTTGATGTAAAAGTTTATCCCATTTTCGGCAGTAAAAGACATTGCATCGCAAAACCGAAGTATTATCTACTTGGCACGTGTGAAGTTTTGGTGTCATTTGATAGTAGGAATATCAGAGAATATTTGGGGGAAAAATTGCGTTATTTGTTTGTTTTTTGAATTTTATTAAGTATTAAATGTGACAGAGAATAAGGAGCATTTTCGACATATTATGCTTTTTAATTTCTGAAAGGGCAAGAATGCTTCACATATGCAAACAAATATGGATGTATACGGTGAGGGTGCCTTTAATGATTCTACAGGGTGTCCCATTTGAAACAATCCACCTAAATATCTCCTGAAGGGGGCAAATGACAGGAAATTTTTAGAGACATAAATTGTAGGGTTTCGAGGGGGTATTTGATGCATGCATTTTTTGAGCTTTTAAGACCATGTTTGCAAGCTGCAAGCACAAGGAGCTTTTTTTCAAATGGCAATTGCATTTTTCACCCCAATGAAATTTGTCCGCCTTAATGAGTTGTTTTCAAATACCTCATCATTCATGTCAATTCCTTCGATTTTACTCGAAAAATGCGACGAAAATGAGTTCTGGTATCAAACAGAAGATTCACATACCCTTGATGCGTGTTGGCGCGGATGATTGTTCCGCTAATCCATTCACCAACCGTACTTATGGAATGTAAACAATAACAAAGAATTCCCCATTACCTCGAGTATTTTGTTATTCGAAACAGTTTCAATTCAACCAGAATCGAGTTAGTATCGCCTGTAATTTCATTGAACACATTACGATGTACTCAGCGAGTGAAATTGTGGATATTTTACTCGTATTAGGAGAGTGCCGAGGATTCTATCGAGCCGCTGCCCGTACATATCGAGAACGGTACCCTAATCGCCGACGTCATCCCACACATGCAGTAATTCGCAACATTGAACGAAATTGTAGGAGAGGACGAATTTATCGACGACGGCAACTACAACAACAAGGCATTAATCGTAATGATCCTCGAGCTGTTGCCATTTTCGCTATGATTCACATGAATCAGCACATCAGTTTGAGAGAAATCGAACGAGATTTAGGCGTATCACGGAGCACCGTCCAAAGAATCCTCCGATCTGGCCGCTACCATCCGTATCACATAACGTTGACGTATCACATAAGCATTGCCCGCGCAAGACCGACGGAATCGTGTCGACTTTTGTAATTGGGCTTTGCAAAGATTGAATGAAGATCCGAATTTTTTCCAGTACGTTCTCTTCAGTGACGAGGCAACGTTCTAGAGTACTGGTTCATTGAATCGACACAATTGTCATTATTGGTCAAGGAAAAATCCTCGCTGGAGTCAACACATTGATCATCAGCATCGTTGGAAAGTGAACGTGTGGTGCGGTATCGTCGATGAGCAAGTGATAGGTCCATATTTTTTTGATGGTAATGTCACCGGTCAGAATTACCTGGAATTCTTGCGTAATCAGTTACCAGCACTGATGGAGAACGCAAACTTGCAGACGAGACAGAGAATGTGTTTTCAACAGGATGGCGCTCCACCTCACTTCGCTCGAGCTGTGAGGAATCATCTGAATGGTGCCTTCCCGAATCGTTTGATTGGTCGGGACATCCACATCGGGTCGGGTCTTTACATTCCATGGCCTTCACGATCACCGGATCTTACGCCACTTGATTAATAACTGTGGGGCTTTGTCAAAGACGTTGTTTACGTGAATCGGCCAACTACTCCGGTAGACTTACAGAGACGTATCAGGGAAGCTATTGCAAGCATTACGCCCCAAGTTCTTCGAAGGGTTGTTGGAAATTTTCGCCGCTGAATTGAGTTGTGCTTGCAAGTCAACGGGGGGAACATTGAACAACTCGTGAACTCATGAGCGCATGAACCTCCACACATGTTTGCGCTATTTTTTCTCCTTTTTTTTGCGCAAGGGATGCGAGCAGACTTTACCTCCACGTGGTGCATCCTGGGTCATGCTAAGAAAGTCTGAATCTTCAGTTTGATACCAGAACTCATTTTCGTCGCATTTTTCGAGTAAAATCGAAGGAATTGACATGAATGATGAGGTATTTGAAAACAACTCATCAAGGCAGACAAGTTTCATTGGAGTGAAAAATGTGATTGCCATTTGAAAAAAAAGCTCCATGTACTTCCAGCTTGCAAGGATGGCCTTGAAAGCTCAAAAAAAATGCATGCATCAAATGTCCCCCTCGAAAGCCTACAACTTATGTCTCTAAAAATTTCCTGTCACTTGCCCCCCTCAGGAGATATTTAGGTGGATTGTTTCAAATGGGATACCCTGTATATGCCGTAAATGGTTTAGAAAGTTTTGTGACAGAAATTTTAATGTTTAACGTGCGATTTCACTACCCTCCGCAAAGAAGTTTCATTTCAATATTGTATGGGTATTTGTATTGAATACCCACAAGCGCATTGTGAAATTAAACATATGTATTAGAAACGTACGCTTTCCCTTTTCTTTCCTTTCCATTTAATCAGACTGTTCCGTCGCAAGGAAACTTCTACATATCGTTTCTTACCATTCATTATCATCGCGATCTAACAAGGAAACCGTCCCAGCTGTACCTTGCCGATTTCGTTCATTCTGATATAAATATGTGATTGTACAACAAAATCTAAGAGATACGTATTATATTATCTGAGGAAAAACATTTCTAGGGGGTGAAATTAACCCTCAAAGTTGACAGCTCCTAGGAGTGATTGCTGTTTTTCACATACTTGCAATTGATCTTTTGAAATGAAACCAAGTGAATAATAATCTACATAAGAAATGATGGAAAATGCAATTTATTACATTTCGTGAAGGTAATGAATTAAAAAATTATAAGGGTTTTTTTACAGCAATTCTGTGAATTTCAACCACTTATAACTTTAATTAATTATCCTCACGAAATGTAATAAATTGCATTTTTCATAATTTTTTATGTAGATTATTATCAACTTGGTTTTATTTCAAAAGATCAATTGCAAGTATGTAAAAACCAGCAATCACTCCTAGGAGCTGTAAAACTTGAGGGTTAATTTCACCCCCTAAAACGTTTTTCCGCAGATAAAAAAAATAGGTACGTATCTCTTAGATTTTGATGTAGAATAACATATGTATATCAGAATGAACGAAATCGGCGAAGTACACCTAGGACGGTTTCCTTGTAAGTAACACGCTAATCTAGAGTTAATCTCGCTATCGGTCGCATTGGCAAGGTGGGCGGTATGTTTCGGCGAACGTAGACTGTGAATGCGCTCGCAGTCCCGCACCTTTCCTGGAAGGTTAATTACCGGACATGTCGGAATGAACCATTTCCCACAGCACCCACTCTAATAGATAGCGCTATACTTGGAATACTGAATCATCTTTGTAAGGGCCGGTTTTACCAAAGCCAAGTTATACCTAGAATATAAGTATACCGAGAATAAATGTATACTCTCTCTTCTTTATGCCTGGTATATAAAGCGCAGGCGTTTTACCAGCTCCAAGTTTGCCTGGGATAACTATTCCAGGGATAAGCGTTGGCCATCCAAAATTATTTTTAGGTTGGTAGTAAGAAGTAAGTACTGCGCATGACATTTGGTCGTTTTGACAGCTGTTCCAGCGGGATAAACGAAATTCGGAGTTGTTATTCTCAGTATAACCTAACTTTTTGTTTGACGTCTTTATTCTTTCATGACATAATCATAACCTGATCGTTGTGGTAAATTGTTATTAATTTTGAAATAGAGTTGATTGATGTATTTTTTAATCATCATCTGATGATGACATTGACGTATTACCAAGAATCAGAAATCCGAAGAAAATACGTGCCCGGTAAATAAAAGATATCTATAACAATATATTTATATTTTCGTAACAATAACTTTTATTTTCGAGTCGTCGATAAAAGCATCAGGTACAAAACACGTCCAAACATTCGACATCTCACCAACAAGAATGTGTTCAGTCTCAAAAAACTATGAGGGTCGTCAATAATAGTAATTACAACGTAAAATTGCACCATTTGATCCAAATCTCGTATCGGACAAAATATATTCTAAAATCTATAAACTTTTAAATCGCTACAAGTTAAGATTTATCACGCGGTGACATTACTCGGAGATTACATAGAGCGGTACAATGTCATCGTTTTTTTTAAGTATACGCGACCCTATCTAAAAAGTATACAAAGAGCGTTGTACGACTTGATGTCTAGTGCCGAGGTATCTTACAAAAGTGTATCAATGCAAATCTAACATTTTTTCATATTCTACATCGTACGCGACGGATGTATCACTTCTGCTCCTGAAAACTCTGCAATCACGCGAATTGAAGAAAGGTATAATGTCTACCTAGATAAATTTAAACGTTACTTATACAAGACCATGCAATGGTAGATGACTTCTTTGGTTGATATTATTGGGTACCGTTGAGATTCTCGCGATTAGAGACCCGCATGCGTAAATTTTAAATTTAAACTTGCATTTTCTGAGTAAAAGAGCGAAGAGAGAAAACAAAATTTTCCCGACGTTTCTATGAGCTTCTATTCTCCAATTAAAAAAGAACTATAATCTAAAATGTGTCGCGCGAAATTACCTAGCAAGGAAAGACTCATTTATAAAAAAAGAAGAGAGATCTATTAATTTTGATTCTCCAGAGAGCTTTGACTTAGATAAAATTATAATCATGATTCAATCGCACGCGTGGAAAGGAAGGCTACAATAGCCGTTCCTCGGAGCACCGACCGACGCGAAAATGCTGCGACCTAGAGAACTTGAGCATCATCGAGTTCTTAATCTAGAACGAATTATCGAACGTTCAACGTCGCGGTGGAATTTCTACTGTCCGGCGATTGCATTGCGATATATCGTTTCCGTAAGATCTCTTGAAGGTCGTTGCAAGAGCTATTTTCTCGTTTGGCTCGCACAGGTCTCCCACCCGGCGATCTGAAAAACACGTTTAAAAGCCCACTGTGAACAAAATCAATCCTTCGCAGCCACGACATTCTGACAATGCGAAACTCCTCTTTATTTCTGGCGAATTAAAAGTTTACCGCGATAAAATTGTTTAATCGTACCTTGTGACGAGTTTCAATTTGACTTTGTCGATGTTTTTCAGTATGTCGCCCATTGATTTCTGGGAGATCAGTGGCGGTTTATGCCGATCGACGAACTTGTAGTCCTGTGAACTAGCTCTCCTCGCGATGTTAGGAGTCGTCGGAGGTTGCAGAGGTGGCGGCATATAATAATAACTAATTAAAAGATTTAACATTATGATAAAAACGATTACCTACAGTAATTAGCATTGATCCTGAAGCAAGAAATCTTAAAGTTGGCAATAATTTTGTTGCTGGCTGAATTGCTGCATTTCTTTGCGACCTCGTAGCAATGCGATGTCGTATTTGTCCCAATAATCTCTGGCAGGTTTGTTTTTCCAAACGAAATCAAGTGAAAAATTCTACAACCATTGTATTCCTCGAATAGTCAACTCTGGAATAGTTTTGTATTAGATATTGGTTAAAAATTAGTAGGTATAGGTATCCTTTATTTACTTACCGGGCACGTATTTTCCTAAGATTTCTCATTCTTTGTAAGACGTCAATTTCATCATCAGATGATGATTCGAAAACTGGCACATCAATCAACTCTATTTCACAACTAATAATAATTATTATGATTCTGTCACGGTTTTGATTCTGTCACGGAAGAATAAAGACGCAAACAAAAAGTTAGGTTATACCGAGGATAGCTAGCTTATCCAGCGCTGAAACTGCCGGATAAGCTATCCCTGCATTTATTCCAAAGTTTATCCTATTCCACACTTATACCATCGTGTTAAAACGCTTTCGTACTGGTTATTCTCAGTATAGCGCTATACGGCGTTTATACCGTGTTGGTAAAACCGGCCCTAAGGAGGAGAAATAACGAATCTCAATAGATGACCGAAGCGGAAAACCTGACACCTGGCTCATCCAGGTACAAAGGATCGAACCATCATTCGAGGTAGCCTGACCCATCTTAATGGTCAGGGACGAGCAACAGCTACTCATACCCGTTAGGGACGGGACTCGGGAATTACCCAGCGTCAAGCTCTGAATTTATTGGAAAACGACCGACACAGGGATGTATGCATTAATGACGCGTGCCACACGTCACATCTAAATCAAATTCGTGCATTGTTTGCAATCATATTGACCGCCTGCTTTCCTTCATCTCTAACAGTTGTAGGAGAAATATAAATCGCATATATATATAGAAGGTAGGTGATGAGCCGTGTACATTTGTTAATATTTTTCAGTGGGGTACACTTCCGATGAAATTGGAAAAATTATGTTATTACGGACATTCCAAAGAAAAAAATGAGAAAAGAATTGGAGTGGTTCCGATTAATTATAACATTAAAAAATTGTTTAAAAACTTCATAAATGTTTTTTTGGTCGAATTTTCAAAAACAAAATTTAAGATATTTTTTCTTGGAATTGGCTCTTCAGGAAGAGTAACATATTTTTTTTCACGAAAATCGGTCGAGCCGTTCCGGAGAAAAAGCTGTTTTTCGATTTTACTTCCCCCCTCATAACTCCCCTCCTATAGCGATTAGGGGTCTAAAAATTTAGGAGATTTAGTTTCTCATGGATGCCTATCGATCATATAAATTTGGTGCTGATACACGTGGGGGCAGATTTCACATGCTTATTCCGCTAGGCCCTTTCACTCTTAAGGAGTTTGGGGTGGGATTGTAATCGGGGGTGAGGTGCAGGGGAAATCTATTGTTCTCCTGCAAGTTTTCAATCCCTGAAACTGAAAAACTTGAAAAATATTATTTACAAAAAATAATAAGTACGAATGGAAAAACTGTTTTTCACGTCTATTTCACTTTCAATTAATTTTTTTTTATAATTTAGAAAATGTATAATTATGTAAAAATGTTCTCTAATTTATGAAAAAATATCGAAAATCAGTTGGAAAACTGGCAATGATGTGGCAGAGGTAATTTTCAATGCAGTAGTTGGCTACATTGAGCACTAGATTTTACTGCTTATGATGTGTGTTTATAACCTGTCTTAACCTCGATTTTCGAGAAAGAATTTATGCGTGGAAAGTGATTAGAGCTGAAAAGAAGGATTGTAAATGCGTGAGGGAAAGGGGGAAGTGTCTAGGGTGAATAGAAAGTATAAATTAGGATAGCTATGGCGGTATACAGTGTGTCCGTAAAGTCCCGCAACTTGCAGTTATTTCGAGAACGGAATATTTTTTCAAAAAACGCCCTGACACGTCAACTTTTTTATTTTCTTAGCAATGTTTTGGCCTTGGTAGTTTTTCCAAAACTTGCCGCATGAAGGCGCCACGATCGATGTTATTTTTTTCTTAAATTGCAACACCTATTTTTTATTGCATTTTTGGGTAGCCACTGTTGTCCTGAGTACAGCGGTGTGCCACGTGTGGGGGGTTACATAAGAAAATTTTTGAGAAAATGCAGGTTTATTATGACGAAGTAGGTTTTCATGCAAACTTGAATCGCGCGCTGCGACCGCTGTAAAAGAAGGGGGAGGGCCACCTCTGCTTATTTGGAGGAGCGCGCATGCGCCGTTGGATTTCATAAGGATTCAGTGCCTTATTGCGGTTTTGACTCGCATTGTTTTCTCAACTCTCAATGAGATTGAACTGCCTAATACCTGCTCTCTCGTACTTATTGCGCTTTTTGCTTTCTGCTTTGTTCAGCTTATCGCTTTTTTTTCGAGTTTCATTGAAACTCGGTAAATCAGTCTTTTTGAAGACTCTCTGGTAGTTTTGTACTTTGTCAAACCTTTCGATATGGCTAATTTTCTCAGCGAGACTGATCGGATTCAGATTCTAATGATGGTCGGTTACGGTGAACGAAGAAGAACCTATGACCAAGTTTGCACATTGTTTAATGAAACGCATCCTGATAGGCTAATATCAAAATCTACAGTAGGCAGGCTACTGCAAAAATTTGAGGCTTCTGGTCATGTGAAAGACTTGCCAAGATCAGGCCGACCATCTTTGTCCGAGGATGATCAGCTGAACGTCTTACTGGCAGTTCAGGATAGCCCTCAGTCGTCATGTCGTCAAACGGGCAGGGATCTGCGCATAAGTAAAACGTCAGTGCATAAGGTTCTCCGTAAAAACAAATTTCACCCTTACAAGGTAAAATTAGTTCAGGAGTTGTCAGACGACGACTTCGATCGGCGAATTGAATTTTGCGAAATAATACAAGAACTTTGTAATAATCCACATACGAATTTTGCTGGCAACATTCTTTTTTCTGACGAGGCCTCTTTTACATTGAATGGCATGGTAAACCGACACAACTGTCGATATTGGTCGGATCAAAATCCTCACTGGGTGGAGGAAGCACATACCCAACATCCAGAAAAAGTCAATGTTTGGGCGGGCATTGTAAGAAATACAATTATAGGGCCGTTTTTTATTGAGGATAATCTGACTGGACAACGTTATCTTAAACTATTGCAAAATGAGGTAGTCCCTGCTCTCGTTCAAAGATTTCCAGCGCCACAGCCGGGTGGAATTGATCCTCAGATCTGGTTCCAGCAAGACGGGGCACCACCGCACTATGCGTTGCTAGTGAGAGATTATTTAAATCAGCTGTTCCCCAATCGCTGGATAGGTCGAAGGGGTCAAATCGAATGGCCAGCGCGATCACCCGATTTGACCCCTTTAGACTTTTTTATGGGGACATCTTAAAAGCCGCGTTTATGTAAACAGGCCTCAAAATTTGGAAGACCTGAGACATCGCATTCGAGTCGAGATCCAGATGATCACGACAGCGGTACTAGCGAACGTACAGCGCTCGTTTGTGGAGAGAATGGCCCACTGCCAAGCAGTTCACGGTGGCCACTTCGAGCAACTGCTCTAATTGGTTACTCTTATCAACTTTTCTTCATTACTTTTTTCTTTCAGCGGTCGCAGCGAGTCAAGTTTGCCAAAATACGAAAACCTACTTCGTCAAAATAAACCTGCATTTTCTTAAAAATTTTCTCATGTAACCCTCCACACGTGGCACACCGCTGTACTCAGGATAACAGTGGCTACCCAAAAATGCAATAAAAAATAGGTGTTGCAATTTAAGAAAAAAATAACATCGATCGTGGCGCCTTCATGCGGCAAGTTTTGGAAAAACTACCTAGGCCAAAACATTGCTAGGAAAATAAAAAAGTTGACGTGTCAAGGCGTTTTTTGAAAAAATATTCCGTTCTCGAAATAACTGCAAGTTGCGGGACTTTACGGACACACTGTATAGACAACAGTCCGTGTACAAGAAAACAACGGCAGTTTCGAGGCTAGGATTGTGAGGTAACACGATGTCGAAAACAGTGAATGAAGTAGAAGCAAGAGCGGGAACCGCGGCGGATGGCGATGAAGCGGTGCCGCGGGGAAGCGCGGATTGCTCTTGCGAAAACCGCCGCGGATGGTTGGTCATATGAAAGTGTCTATGCGGTCTCCGCGTCCGATGCCGGCGTCCGCTCATCCACACGGTTACGCGAATGCCAGTACGTTGTCTGCCATAGGTATATTCCTATAATAAATTAACATCCGCGCGACCGCCATCCGCTGCGTTCGCGGCTCGTGCGTTCTGCTACTAAGGGCCGAAACCACCAACTCTGATTAAATTGTTAATTCCCGATTAGCTTAATTTAATCAAGGTCTTGCGTTCTACCAATTTTTAAACCATGATTAAAGTGAGATAATCACCGTTGAACTTAATCGGCCATTTTTGGCCGATTAAGAACTTAACCAGTGATTAACGTGGATCAACATAGCCTCAAAGTCGAAGTTTCACTGCTGTGCAATACTATACCGGACATGAATTTATTTTACGACGATATTTTATCATCATCTGATGATGAAAATGGTATCGAAATTGATAGAAGGCCACATTTAATTAAGGAACGAATTAATTATATCCAAACTTTGGATGATTTGGATTTCATTACGCGTTTTCGGTTATCGAAAGACAGTGTTGAAGCTTTGCTTCTGGAAATTGTACATAATTTGCAACACGCTACAGAAAGATAAATTACTTCTTAAATAATATATAATCTATTTTTTTAAATATCGCAACTTATCATATTACGTTAAAAATCGCGTAGAATTTTCTGTATCTTTACTAAATAAAGGGAGTGCACATTTCGAAAACCACGCTATTGCACCCAGAGTACAACTCCTGCTTGCTCTCCGGTATTATGCAACTGGTTCCTTTTTAAATTCTGTTAGAGATTTCGGCAGCTCACTGAGCTCGGCTTGCAGCGCGTCAGTCGATCACATCAGGTTTTCCTCCTACTCCATTACAAGTTCCGTTGATGAACCAATCAGAATCACCGTTACAACAAAACCAAAACTTATTGCGAAGAGAGTATATGATTAGATAATCGGGGGTTAAAAATTCATGGTGGAACGAATTGTGCAGTTAATCATGATTAGAATGCCAATTAAATATAATCGTGATTAGGTAATCAAGCATTTAATCAGAGTTGGTGGAATCGGCCCTAAGGGCCGGTTTTACCAACAGGTATAAACGCGGTATAGCGGTATACTGAGAGAATAACCATTAGGCTTATTGCTGGTTATTCTCAGTATAGCGCTATACCGCGTTTATACCGTGTTGGTAAAACCGACCCTAAGAGAACCAAACGTTGGAATGGTAAATAGCGTTTGCAACGTTGCCACATTTCTCAAGAAATTCGTTTTCTCTACAAATGACATTTTCCCTATTACTTTATTTAATTTCTCGACAACGAAACACAGGAAGAGTTTAAAAATAATACCAAATTAAAGTTGATTAATTATTCTATAACGTTTCATTTTTTCAGAAATTTACCATATTTCTTTTCAAAATATCGAATTTTTTTCATCGACCCTGCATTACAGAACTGTAAGTACTGTCATTGTTTTAACAATAATTAATCAAAATTTGATGAAATAATACATTTTAGTATATTTTAAATAAATGTTGAATAACTTTAGCATTAGTAAAGTATTTTATGTAGCATGAAGTTCAGATGAAGTTAGAAAAGAAATGAAATTATTTTTTTTTTTTTTCGAAAACCACATAAAAAATCTGAAAAATTACAGTCATTAGAATAATTCCATAATTATTTTATAATTTTTTCAGATTTTTTTCATCATTTTGACTTTACTCCCCAAACTCCTTAATAAAGAACCGGCACTCTTTTGCAGTTAGGTTGAAGACTTTCATTTGTCTTAAACTGACAGCTAACAAACAGAAGATGCAATCTTTCGCGACGCCTTCCCGTAGGGCCAATTGAAACTGTCAGTACCTGAATTAAATTAACACGTTCCCTGCCAGACCGTTTTTTTAAAGATTACGTTCACGCCGCGTGGGGCGTATATGCCCCACGCTTTACAATTGTATTGTTTTATTTTTGGCATATGCCTTACAATGAACACACTTTCGCTGCTAATGACGCCTAATGGCGTCAACGTACTCCCTCACTATGTGCGGATGACGCCATAAGGCGTCATCCCAAATATTTAAATGCTTTAACAAAATATCCCTTCCGCACAGAAGAAAGGTCGCCCGCAGCGAACGGGTTAACACGTTGATTGCCGACAGTGCGCAGACAAACGTTTATAAGTGTAGTAACGACTCACGTAAGAATTTTTTCAAAATTCCTATTCTTTACTAAATATTTGCAAATGTAAAATTCTCGGTCTAATAGACCGAGACGGCGTGTGCGGAAACTTTTTTCTCGGTCATATATAGACCGAGACGGCAGTGAACGTGTTAAGGGAAAGTCTAGAATAAACCCGTTCGATTTACCGTAAAACATGCGGTATAATACAACTTGTACTATGTATTAGTGAGTGAGAACGTGCGATGGTTCGTCTATTTCATCACGCCCTTTACTGTTCTCCGTTTCGAAGATTCCTTTCCGTAATATTCTTATAAGCAGTGCTTATAGATAGATTAATAAATATGTCTTTCTTTCTCTCACTAAAAAAGTTTCACTTCTAGTTCGCGTGTTTACCACGCACTGTTTTTTTAATGTTCTTACATTCACGAATAATCTAAGAATTCTCTATTAAATATTCATAGAGAATTCTTAGATCATTCATGAATATACATATTCAAAGAATATATCTCACTGTATACAGGGTGTTCGGAAAAAACACCGACACAGAAATATGGGTGATAGGTTACGTCATTACAAGTATTTTGATATAAGGGACCTATACCCGCAAGCGCTCCCTTCTGGAGATATCAACTTTTCAAGTTTATAATAACCGAGGTTGATCAAAGTAGAATAATATTGAGTTTTTTGTCTACCTGTACAATTGAAAAACAAATGAAAACTCCTTGTATCCGCATCATCTTCGAAAAGTACAAGGACTTGAGCCAAGCGGTTATCCTTTCCGCAAGCAGTTTGCGCAGTGGCACATCTATCCAGAATCGTTCTCGATGTTGCATGGACATGGGTGGCCGTCATTTTGAGCATTTGCTGTAGTGCATTGTTTTTGTATCTCGTAAAATTAAATATTCGTTACCATCTTGATACGTTTCTTATTATTCTACTTTGATCAACCTCGGTCGTTATAAACTTGAAAAGTTGATATCTCCAGAAGGGGGCGCTTGCGGGTATAGGTCCCTTATATCAAAACACTTGTAATGACGTAACCTATCACCCCGATTTCTGTGTCGGTGTTTTTTCCGAACACCCTGTAGAATGACTTCGAGGATGGTAATCATAGGATGGTATGCTATATAGCGCTTTTTGAACTATAGGTTGTACGCTTGGACTCGAGGACGCTGTTCACTTCAAAAGAAGATTCCTATAGTGTCTGATTTAGGCGAAACGTATTCTGAGCACTACTTACGCATCGTCACTGTCAATCGTTGAAGTGCAGGCAGTGCCCAATAGTGTCTGATTGCTTATAGTCTTCAAAGCGCTACGTGTCATATCGTCCTATGACTATCATTCTCAGAATCATTTTGTATATGTTAGAATATTCTGCACGGAAGAAAAGTATGACTCCTACAGCGATATTATAGAAAGCTAGAAATAGAGAGTTCCATATATAAGAACGCATACTTACATTAGCAATATCAGTTGTGTTACTAATTTCGGCTAACATACTACTACAATATTCAAAATATAATCATTAATTCCTTTCTTATAGCAATAAGATTGATAGTTTTACAAGCTGCTTGATTATAGGTTCGTTCCAACAAGCATTTTAGGACAGTTCTAGAACCGTCCTGGAACTAGTTAAGAATTATTTAATGCGCATGCGCCAGTCAGATGCGTTCTAGAACTGAATTCATGGGATGTGTTGGAACACAGGATCGCACACAGCACAGGGAGGCTTGTCCACCTTTTGTATACATTTTGCGGAAAATCACGAGTTATTCTAAGCGAATGTGTGAGTTCAACTAATTGTTGAAACGTAAAAAACATTACAGTTTTCAAGAGCTTATCATGCACAAACATTCAAAAAAGCAGAAAAAGAAAGATGAGTCCAAAAAGAGTACAAGAGTGCATACATTTTTTCCTTCTATAACTTGGAGGGGAGTGATTTTTTCGGATTTTTTATTTTCAATTATCATTTACCTAAAAAGTTATCACAACTTTTATATCATGGCCATTAACTCATTGTGAAGTTATTATGTTTTTTCATTTTTTCTCGAAACTATCTTTATGCATTTGTACTGTTCTTGGACTCACCGATTCAAATAGAGCGCGTCTCGCGCCTTACTACGCGTGGGCTAGAAAATCGTCCCAACTCAGAACTAGGGACTAGAATTACCGTTCTAGAACCGTTCTGTTACAGTTCGCAGTTTAGTTGGAACGCTCTTTGGAATCGTCCCAGAACCAGTTCTGTGTTTGTTGGAACGGCTAAGTCAGACTGCGCACACTCCGCCGAGTTCAGAACCAGTTCTCATGTTAGTTGGAACGAACCTCATGTAGCTGTCAGAGCTATCTATATTCCTACTAAAGCGCTGTGGTGGCTATCATAATTAAATGTGCTATTGTGGCAATTGCACACTAGATAGCGCTACTTTTTTTGGAATACTTCAAGAGAGTGATTCGTAGATAGAACTTACAGCTATTTGTATACCTGACATACATGTCTCACCTAATAGTTACTCTATGATAGCAATATTTCGTAGCTAGCAGTAGCTAAATATAAGATAATAATTAGAAAGTGTAGCTGTCACAGCGAAACAACCCGTTTTTACGATTCATACTTTTTCTCTAGTGTGAATATTCATTAAAAAAAAACCCTTTATATATATTTCAAATATTTTAATATTTATTAAAGTGTTCTTAGAGAATTTGAATTACATTCGTTAAAATATTCATAAAATGATCCAAGTACCTATAGTTAATTAAGGATTTATACAACAATCTATGAATATTCAGAATATTTAATATTCGTTACAATGTTTGTAGAATATTCACGGAATATTTATAATATATTTTACAAATATTATTCCGAATATTTATATAATATTGCATGATTATTCTTGGAATGTTCTTGCAAAATTTTATGTTCATATTCATTGGATATTCAAATGCTCATAAAACTTTGCAAGAAAAAACTATTTAATTCAAAGTTCGTAGTTCAAAAAGTCGTAGAAAACAATTTAATTAATATCCATCAATTAATTCACTCTCAGGATGAACAAATTAAATTAATTGCTCATGACTAAAACATCGACAAGATTACACATGAAAATTGTTCGAAATAAATCATTATATGCGTATTACTTTCGCCTTCTACAGCAAAAATATGCTACAAATGTTACTTAAATGTTCCATGAATATACTAATGTCACATAGGTCATCAAAAATATTGCATGAATCTTCTTATGAATATTCAGTAAAATATTAAATCGAGTCGCTTGGTATTAAGAATATTCCTGGAAAGGTCTATAATGAGCATTTGAATATTTAATGAATATTGTTCAATTGTTTTCTAGGACTTTTCAACCACGAATTTTGAATTAAATAATTATTTTTTATTTTATAATTAAGGGATAAATAAGTGGAAGTTACAAACCGTAATCTCTTGATACAATTATTTCTGAACATCCTTAAACCCTAACAATAATTAAAAATCGTAGCCACGCTGTGTATACTATTTCCTCATTCTTGAACGAGAAACTTTTGGCATTTATTTATGAAGAACACATCCCAGTCAGACATTACGGTACGTGTCAAATTAAAGCTGCTTTAAATTTTCATTATTTCCACATTAACCCTTAATTTGGCAGTGTAAATCATAAGATACATTCTTTTTTCTTAACTCAAAACATACCAAAAATCCTTAACCTCATACATTTTCTAGTCTAGGATACTTAAATAGCTCAATAGATTACCCACAAATAGCTCGTGGCTCCATTTAGTGTTAACCATGGTAACTACATGTCCGTGAACAAACATGGACGCTAGTTGCAGCGGGTGGTGCACATCACAGGTAAGTTTTGGTGGTGCACACCATAGGTAAGTTTTGTGTATTTAACACGTGAATTAAACAATTGATTCATGAACTTTGTAGTTTTACTTCAATCTATGCAATCTATCCAATAATATACAATATATTGTCAAATTATTTTCTTTTAACTAATAAATTTATTCCTATACATACCTATCAAATTAATAAATTTATTCCTATCGGTTTAAATTTTAATTTTTTATCATAAATGTGTTTAGTAAGCCCCAATTGATAAAAAAAAACAATTATCCCACTAAAAAATGTTTTATTAACATTTGCCAAATTAAGGGTTAAGTTAACAGAAATCGTTTATTACAAGTGTAAATTGCACATGATACGCGTGCTCTAAATTAGACGTACAACTGAGGTAATAAATTTACATAGAATTAAACTTACTCAATGTGTAAAATTTG
The DNA here is from genome assembly GCA_963678675.1 of Xiphydria camelus. Classification (NCBI taxonomy): domain Eukaryota; kingdom Metazoa; phylum Arthropoda; class Insecta; order Hymenoptera; family Xiphydriidae; genus Xiphydria; species Xiphydria camelus. Next base: position 15,597,885 of record OY783191.1, read on the forward strand.
CTTATTTTTCCAAAACATAATTTCATCATTTAATTACATACATAACAGTTCCAAGGAAGGACTCATGAAACACATACAAGTGCTAAGTTTTTGTAAAGTTGCTGCAAAATTTACATTATATGACTGGCTGGGATTATGTTGCCATAATGAAGATTCTTTTTTTTTCGACTTTCAGATATTTAAAATTACTATTTACTTCGCAATATATGTTACAGTTATAAGTCACGGCTTTTTTCATTGAATCAGTACAAGTATATCATTTTGATTTGAATGATAATTATAATATGTAATATACACTCTTGTTGTGTGTATTATGCTTTAAATTATTATTACTCGTTTCTTAATATCATAATTTTCTTTTATATAGTTTATATATTTTATTTTGTTTTCTGTTTGTTTGATTTTGCATGGTTTTATTATGCCTGCTGCACTACCGTGTCTCCATTCGTTGATTGGTAATGCATGTAGTCATAAATCCGCAACTGGTTATGGAAGTGGAAGCTAGGATGAATAGAGAGTATCTTCCGTCAAAGTTGCTGCCATCTCACCTTAGGGGGCCCACCCTTCCTCACCACAGGAAAACCTCTCTCTACCCTATCAACGCTGGTAATTTTTTTAATTTTTTATATTTTTGCTTGAGCGGTTAGAATAATTTTAAAAGTTGATTCGAGAATTACAGAGTATAACAAAAAATAGAGAAGCTTTTTAGCCGACGAACAAAATCAACGATTTGACGGTTTTTGGTCGCTGAAAATGATCTCGTTTTCAGAATTTAGCTATCACATCACATTTATATAAAGAGAAGGGTAAAACTGAGCAGAATCATCGAGGTTGACCACATTCCATGCGTTATAGCGTTATAGATCATTTTCCTTTTAGATCAAAAGTCTGATTAAGGCTCGAACCAAGAACTAAGAGAAGTAAAGCGCCCGCCATGGGGAACCTAGAGAGAGGCCATATTTACTTCGCATATAATTTGTACATGTAATGAGGTCTTTTTTTATCTATAACTAAGCTATTTCGAATAACGAAATTAACAACATATGAAGGGTACAGGGGTAAGATTATTTTCTTTAAATAAAATAAGAGTAGAAAGAACTTTGTTGCGTTTCACATGGAAATCGCGATGATCATTCAATACCTCTCGTCTAACTACAACAACGCTCAATGTTGAAGGTGTTCTTGGCAATGAATTTATTATTTCAGTTATATTTTGCCCTATATTTATTATATTTACTTTGTAAGCATATTGCCCTGGAATACCACGTGATTTGATTCGATAGACTCGCATAACAGGTTGAACTCTTGCTATAAGTAACTGTTCAACAAAAGTTAAATCTTGCAGTTCAATAGGAACAGTACCTGGATCCATGTTATTAGCTGCAGTAAATTTTCGAGAATTTTTCTTGCATTGCTGGCATTCATTATAGATTGCATCCGTTAATAACACCCTAGAACAATTATTGCAAGCATTTAGCTGAAGATTTTGTAAATTATTTTTAAAATCAATTTGAAGGTTGCGGTAATTTGTATTACCTTCAATAAGAGGTACATCGTGATTTTCGTTTGCATTTGCATTGGGTTGATTTTGACGATAGTAGCGTGTTAGGAATAAGTCTGTCGACTTATTCCTCCACCTCGTTTTCTCAATCGTGGCATAAGAATAATAAACAAGAAACTCCAAAAGAAACCCTAGAAAATTGTGAATTTCGCTAACAATAAACCGAAACCAATTTTGAATTATTGCCTTCAAACGCTTGGGTATATATCACCTAAGCACTCCTACTTTTCTTACGGAAGCGCCTCTTACGCTACGCCACGTAGCGATGAGCCAGTGAACTGTTCGGTCAGCGGCTGTGTATGCATAGCTAGCATTATCCACGTTCATGTTCATAACTTTTTTGTTTATCAACCGATCATTATGAAACTGAATCTATGTACCCTTGGGACTAAATAGAAGGTGTGTGCAAAGTCTGAGATCGATCCGTTAATAAACTTCAGAGGAGTATAAAGTAATTGAAACCGTTTGTTTGGGGGATAGAGGGGCTTCGCCTCAATAATATCCCATTCTTCGTTCATCGAGGAACGGAGTGTAAATATTGAAATCGAGGCCGAAATCGAAACCTTTATCCGTGACTTGTCGAACCGCCGCGCCGGGAGCTTGACACATGGACTACGTCTCCACCGTACGCTTAAAACCAGTTTTGTCTAAGCCGACCTTTAATAAAGGCGATTTAAAGATGCGTCTCCATCGCAAACATAAAAAGAGGTTTAGATTATTACTCAATCCGACAGAGTAAATGTCACCAACTATTGAGGATTTATAGGTTATGTTATAATGGAAAACACAACATTAAACGTGAAACGTGCTTTAATTGTTAATCATTACGTTACAACAATTACAGTGATTTATTTAAGCCTTATACATTTATTAACAAATAATTCGAAGATTGAAAACACGTCGCAATACAAATTACCTCGCGATGCCGATACAGTTGGCAATCGTTTTTTAACCGACTTAAACCGTCTCCATCGTCCTAAATTTGGTCTTTAATAAAGCTAATCCTCCATTTTAAACCGGCTTACTTATAGGAGGACTAAGGCGTCTCCATCGACACTAAAACTACCTTTACTAAAGGTCGGTTTAGACAAAACTAGTTTGCGTACGGTGGAGACGTAGTCATGACCTTGTTGCGCTTCGCGCAACGGTTTCGCGCAAATAAACTTTTATTTCACTGAAACCACACATTCACGTCACTAGAACGCATGAGGAGGTAAATTTTATTACGTTAATAATCATATAGACACGGATAATGTAAGCAGAACTTGAAAACTGAAGGAGAAATCTAATTATGACATTTTCAATCGTACAGCTCTACACGCACGTCACTTATACTATTGCATTAAAGTAGTGAAAGGTCCATAAAGCGATGCAACGAGATTCGAGGTATAGTCGATAGATAGCACTAGCAGTATGTATACGTACACATACATACATAGTTTTCCCCTTAACACACCATGCTCACCTCCTTCACACCTGCCCCAATGACGTAACACAATATATGAATGGCCCCAAAAAATAGAAACTGATTAGATAAACTCAAAGAATCCTAGAAAATTAAACTTCAAAAATAAAGGTTACTTAAAAATGACTCTACTTAAGGGGGAAAGCCACTGTGATATGTTCAAAAAATAGATTTTTTTATTTTTACATTTTCTTAATGTTCGAGGTTTCAAGAATCTGTTCCCTAAGTTTCAAACCGAAATTCGAAAATTTTATGGAGTTATGAAAGGTTTTGTGTGAGTAAGCGCATACGCTCGAACTTGACCGCGCGGTTTAGGCTTTTATCTCGAAACTACATTTTTCCAACTGGGCGCCATCATAACTCAGTCAATTTTTATCCGATTACCTTGAAATTTTCACAGAATATTTTTAAAAGAATTATCTTCAGTTAAGCGTATGATTTTTTCGATTAAGCGATTACTTGTTGAGATATAATTAAAAAACTGAGCAATTTTTCTCTAAATTTCGAAGTTCTATCTTTAAACATGCGTTACTTTGTTAAAAATTAAAATTTTTATAAATCCGTACGCTTAACTGAAGCTAGATTCGTGTAGTTTAAGAAAATAATTGATTTTTTTGGTTTGGATATACCATTCGGACACAGCAATGGCGCCCATGCGCCAAACATTTTTCAGAGAAGCTTTACGGCATCGCGTATTATTGTGTAGTTTATTGATATTATGTATTGCTTTTTTTTTCTAATATAATAAAATATATGTACCTTCATGTAGTTGTAAAAGTTTTTTCCCTCGTTTTTTATTTTAATCAGAAAAAATTCACAAAGTTATTCTACATTTTCCGGTCATCACAGTGGCTTTCCCCCTTAAGGAACTCTCTCTTCGACGAAATTTGCATCATTACCTTCCCCCATAAATTGTGAGAAACCTCCTATGTTCGACTTTACAGAGATTCTATTTATTATAAATCTTCATTTAATGTACTATACTCAAAACGGCATAACTCTCTTCTACTTTCAGACAATCCCCGAGAGGAAAAAGTTGAGAAAATATGAAAATTGATATATCAATGTGTGTAATATTCATAGCTAATTATAATTAAAAAAAAAAACTAAAAATCTTGCCTAGAAAAACCCAAACGACAATTGCGCAACATATTTCGCTTCCCTGAAAAAAAAATTTCACCTAAATAAAGTATTGATATCCGAAAGTAGTGCCAAGTACCTGTACCAAAGTATTTTTCAGAGTGGGTGATATAAGAGACGTACAAGGGCGCATGAGAGCTTCGAATAATCCTTCAGACATCTCTTGTCACTTGTCAAGCAAATCACTCGGTATGATCAAACCTAACAAAAGTGAGAGATCGAAATAACAAATGACTGTACAACAATACGTTACCAATGTTCGAAATGATACTTGGCGGGCCCATGATTTGCAGAACAAGTGATCAGAGATGTCTGAAGGATTATTCGAAGCTCTCACGCGCCCTTGTACGTCTCTTATATCACCCACCCTGAAAAATACTTGGTACAGGTACTTGGCACTACATTGGGATATCAAGACTTTATTTAACTGAAATAAATACAAGGTGATTCAGAAATAAGTGGCACAAATTTAATATGTCATAGATCTTGTCGAAATATGAAAAAGAGTTAAATGAAATTTTTTCTACGCCTCACCGTTTAGAATATACAGGGAGTTAAAATTAAATGTTTTAGAAAGTTTTTCAATAATATCTTTTGATGGGCGCAAAACAATTTTACGAAATTTGATATACAGAGGTTTGTAGAGGGCGCCACATGCAAGCCAATTTGATCGTTTAATTTAAGTAAGCCATGACTTATCGTTAAGGATGCTGAGAAACAAATGTTAATAAAATGCTTGTCAGATCTTAGGTCATTAAATTTCGATTCTTTGTCCCAAGAAACCCCTGTATACCACATTTCGTAAAATTGTTTTGCGCCCATCAAAAGATATTATTGAAAAACTTTTTAAAACATTCAATTTTAACACCCTGTATATTCTAAGCGGTGAGGCGTAGAAAAAAATGTCATTTAACTTTTTTTCATATTTCGACAAGATCTATGACATATTAAATTTGTGCCACTTATTTCTGAATCACCCTGTATATCTAAAGTGGTGAGAACGGTTTTTGCTTTGGCATTGAATAATTCAATTTTTTAAAAATCTGGACTCCAAATAAAGATAGTCTCATTTGCACACACACACACACACACATCAGTCATATTTTAGCAGAGAATAAAAAATCAAAGAACCCTCTCGGCCCAAGCTATCCTATATATATATATATATATATATATATATATATATATATATATATATATATACTATGTATATAATATTCTAACAATTTTTCCGATAATGTACAAAAATCTGTCAGTAAATTCAAGAATTGCTGTTGATAGGTGAGTCATGTTAAATAGTATATTTTAATTGCTGTCATATTATAACATAATTTTTTTTGACAATTCATGTATTGATATATATTACGTATATTATATGTATTACGTTTTGCAAACTTAGATTTGAACATCAAATGAAGAGAGTTAATTCATTAACAACATGTGGCAATCCCGAATGGACAAAAGAGGCGGAATTTATGAAGGCCCAATGATGAATTACAAGAGCATGCAGAAATGAAATATGATACTGGACAATAGATATACAGTATGTCCCGTTGGTAAGCAAGTATTTGAATTTCCCTGACATGTGACTTTGGTAGTGCTTGGAACGGTGCTATAGTTAGAGTTAGCTTCAGAAGAGTGCGCTGCGTTCTTACGAGCCGTGTTTCGAGAGCGCGAAAAGTGTAAAACGTCTGATTTCCCGGGAACTGTCAATTCGGGAGATCGAAGCGTCTAACCTCGAAATTAACTGAATTTGTAAATAATGGTAAATAATATGTAGAAGTGATGAGAAATAATCATACAGGTTTCGAAACACGGCTCGTAAGAACGCAGCGCACTTTTCTGAAGCCAACTCTAACTACAGCACCGTTCCAAGCACTACCAAAGTCAAATGTCAGGGAAATTCAAATACTTGTGTTACCAATGGGATATACTGTATATATTTCTGCAACGTCATATGATGCTGAGACTCAAACGTACACACTGTGTATTGAAAACGTGAAAAAAAAGATCCATAAATCGATAGACAATGTTACTTTCGACTCTTTACAGAGTCCACTTGTGACTAAAACATTAAAACACAAGCAATACCAAATGAGGTAATTAAATGTGAATCAGGATTTCATGGTTATTCCAACATCACGAAATCTCAGCAACTAAACTTGCGTGCATAGAAATCGGCCCACTGTAAGCTTTTGACTTTAACTATATTTTTTTAGAAACTATTCACCGGATAAAAAAAAGAAATGTGCTGTTTGAAAGACAATTTAATATGCTTTAATATGAGTTTTTTGTCAAGAGTGCTTATCGTTTATATGCGTAGCAACCGGTAAACGAATGAAACGTGTTTATGTGGTGGTTATAACGAGAATAACAAACTTGTGAAAGATTGAAATTATTGCCTTTGCAACTAAAATTTGCATATTATTCGTTCTCCATAATTTGATTTGTTTTCAAGTGTTAGTTTCATGCATACTACGCCGCAAAAAGCCGCTCAAGTTATTGCTTTAATTGAAAATGGACTTATACAAGGGGTGTTAGGTAGGTGTCCGCCTCCGATTTTGATCTCCTTGTAATATGTTGTAGTCCACTAAAAACTAAGAGATACATATTTTTTCTTATCGGCCCATAAAGGGTTTTAAGGGGTGAAACCGACCCTCAAAGTCAGGACCAACATGGTGGTTCTGCAGTTTTAGGTAGAAACACCGAACCCCTACAGGAACGAGATCCATGGCAAATTATTCATTATAACGAGTAATGAAAATACACGTTAACCTGCCCATGGGGATGAGAGGGAAGGGGGTGAACTACCCCTTCAAAACCAATTTTCTTGCCATGATACGAAAATTGTCATTTCTATTTTGAATGGACCACTTGCATTTTGTAGAGGGTACACAATTAAGGAACACGTATTTTTGCATTTCAACGAAATCCCGCTGTAAAGCGTATACCCCCTGATTCTGAACTCGATTATCGTGCTACTATAACTATAACTTTTTCTTTCCAGTATTGCATTAGTACTTAAATAATCGAATTTACGTCAATATTACAGATTTTAATTCCATTTTAACTTTTAACCATCGGTGCTATTAGTATACATGTACTTACATGTAGCCTGATGCATTTCATATGCCAGATATAATAGTCTCATTTGCGCCATTTCTTGGTCCGTATGATATCACTTTATCTCTAGCAGATTAATTTTCATTATCACGTTTCCAGCATTTAATTCAGAGGTGCGGCCTAGGTCTATTGTCCAAGTATAGTCAGATATATTGTGTTATGGGTCAATAAACAAAAAGGATAGATATCTCTAATTTAATTCTTTACTGCGACATTCGTTCGTAGTTAAAGGTATTTGAATATAATTTTTATCCTATTGGCTCTTTGGAACAATGGATTTGCATTTGACGTAATTCATTGCCAGAATACGGTGCACTCATGCTATTGATGTCAAATTTAATATTATTTATTTTTATTAGCAAATTAAATGAAATACATGTATCTTACAATTAATATAAATACTTTGTGACATGTTATTAGGGTTTATACGTTTCACAGTAGTGACACTCATCGAAAAGGTGTTTAAAACATAGTGACTTCTTTCACCAAGAATACCTTACTATTGAAAGAGTCCAGAGTGATTTCTTCCACAACTTCAACTCCATTGTATTCAGTCATACCATCGAATAAAATTCTCTCGAAATTATCTTTCAATTCGAGCTCTTCATCGTTTACAGGACTTTCGGGGATATTTGCTACTTCAAATGTAAGCAGCAAAAGACGTATAACGTTAAGTGTGTTAACTTCCATTATCACACGAGAAATATATAACAAAAGAAAAACCGTTCTCCGTTAACGAACGAACTGGTACTAATTGTAACAAAAAAATACTCATCGTGGGTGACGGGCACTATACTAATTGTAAACACGTCGCTCAAAAGTGCCGATAAGATAAAAGTAATCATCAAATACCTTTGACTACGGCCTAGGGGCCGCACCTCTGAATTAAATTCTGGAAACGTGATAATGAAAAGTAATCTACTAAAGATAAAGTGATATCATACGGGCCAAGAAATGGCGTAAATGAGACTATTATATCTGGCATATGAAATTCATCAGGCTACATGCAAGTACATGTATACTAATGGCACCGATGGTTAAATGTTAGAATGGAATTAAAAGTAATATTGACGTAAATTCGATTATTTAAGACTAATGCAACACTGGAAAGAAAAAGTTATAGTTATAGTAGCACAATAATCGAGTTCAGAATCAGGGGGTAAGTAATCGCTCTAAAGCGGGATTTCGTTGAAATGCAAAAACACGTGTTCCTTAATTGTGTACCTTCTACAAACTGCAAATGGTCCGATCAAAATAGAAATGACAATTTTCGTATCACGGCAAGAAAATTGGTTTTGAAGGGGTAGTTCACCCCCTTCCCTTTCACCCCCATGGGCAGGTTAACGTGTATTTTCATTACTCGTTATAATGAATAATTTGCCATGGATGTCGTTCCCGTAGGTTCGGTGTTTCTACCTTAAACTGCAGAATCACCCAATATTGGTCCTGACTTTGCAACAAGCATTGTTGCAATAGAAGAAAAAAAGCGGCAAGTTCTTTTTTATGACAATTTTTTTATAAATTTTTTGTCGAATTTTTTAGTAACTTTTGATTTACAATAATTTTCCTTTCAAATGATGCTAAGGAGGCGCGAAGAAAGGAGAGGAATAGTGTGGGTGATGCAAAACTATTATCGACTTTATTACGCCCGATGATACAGGTCTACACGCGGCTAGCGAACGAGATCAACTGACCAGGAAACTGTTCCGTACACCCCGAGAAATGGGTTCCTAAACGTACCTGCGTACGTTAGGGGGCGCAACGCTCTGCTAAAACTGGCGATGGTTAGACGCATTAGACGCGGTTAGATTAGGCGATGGTTGCATCGCATGTGTCTCAATGTGCGCTTTGGCTTAGTCATGGCCGAGAATGTTTGTCGAGGACAAAGTTCTCGAGGAAAAGGTCCCTCGCCGTTTTATTGCAGGGTTTCCGAAAAGCCCGGTGAGGGTGCGACATGGCACGTCGCTACAATGTCTTTAATTTTTAATATATAAATCTTGAACATGGCGATCGTAATTGATTTCTAATCTTTTTTGAAGAGTATTTTACGTATCAATTTTTTTGGCATTTTCCTTTCAAATGATGCCTTATATTTTTTATATATAAATCTTGAACATGGCGATCTTAATTGATTTCTAATCATTTTTTAAGAGTATTTTACGTATCAATTTTTTTGGCACTGAATGAACATGCCGCCTTTTTTTACAGAGAATCTATTTTTGTGACAAGATTTCACTACTTTTTGTAATTTATTCATGAGGAGAATATGTACATGTAGGAGAATAGCTTTTTATTATCACAAAATTAAAGTCTCACATTTTATACCGATACGAGTCAATTAATTATAACCACGTTACTTTTGATTTATTCTCGTGATATTTTAAAAGGGATTTATAGACTAGAGAGACCTTCTATTTTTCACTTTGCCTTAGTATTTTGGAGAAATAAAACATATTCACCATTTTGAATTTAGAGGCCATCGGATTTTTCTTATATTTTAGTCGTCTACAGAAATCCATTTAGACGTTTTACCTTCAACTCTAAGTATACTCTTCCAATGACCATGACGAATTGTTTCATCACATGTAAAGATACCACTTATGACAGTATATATGTTCTTACATATATTAACTCTAGACGTTGGAATAGTTTTAAGAAATCCTTTTGCATGTACCGCTGAAATTTCGCCATTACTCGTAAATAAATTTAATTTAATTATTACCACATCATTTACAGCTTCGATGCTGACCTTGCGACTCATTTCAGTTGAGTAGAATATTCATTGCAAATGTCATCATAAACATGCCAATGCGAATAAAAATCATCTATTAACTGTTGCAGAAGAATTGCACGCCCATTTGAAAGTAATGGTACTGACAACGTATATGTATTAGATGTATTATTGAATACGTAGTTACATCGCTTGCACCGTATAGTATAGTTGTGTCGAACATTGACTAAATTACCTATATCACCATCAGTTTTACTAAACAGCGTTTCGAGAAACTGAGTTGGATCCTGCTCATATTTACTAGTGAATACCCCGCCAGCAAACTGTCTAATTTCAGTAGGATCAAGAGCAGCAGAGTTGTCCACGTATGTTTTCAATATCGTTTCTATAATAGTGGATGAACTATTTTTTTTCTTAAGTAAACGGCTTCGTATTAAAGAAGAATGGAAGATATACTGCAAAATTGCATTTACATAACTGTAAACACCATCATTATTTTGCAAGCCATGAATTATCCATCCCAACTGCTCAGATTGTGATTGATCATTATTTTCGGGATTACGATTTTGTTGTGGAATGGCCCACGGAAAATCAAGTACCTTACTCCATCGCTTATGAGGTATATCAATTTGGGGAAGATCCGGCCGGTAAATCTTCCTCAACCGATTATATTCTTCTATGGCGGATATGTATGTATGTGAATGTTAACTTTCATGCTGTGTGGATTGAAATTAATCAAGTGTAAACCTTGCAATGTCGTTACTCTTGAAAGCGCAACGTATGTCTGTCCACAAGTAAATATGCTATTGCCAGCATCAACGACAGCATTTTGTAAACTCAAACCTTGACTCTTATGTACAGTTATGCCATAGCTCAAACTGATTGGAAATTGCTTACGAATCACATAAGCACCATTCATAATTTGAAATTTAACACTCACACGTTCGATTATTTGTTCGTTTCCGTTACTTAAACGAACAGTAATTGATTCAATATTCGCGTTGTCCAAGCTTTTGGATACTGCAATTACGCGACAAATGGTTCCATTGACAAGTCCTACGCTGATATCGATATTACGTCTCATCATAATCTTTGAAACTACTTTGATTAGAGTCACTCGTTCAAGACCAGCAGTATTAGATGAATCAATTTCCAGCTTTCATAAAATTTCTGCAGCTTTTTTCGAAACATTTTTTGGACAATCAATTTTATCGTCAACTGTAAGTAATAATTCATCTGAAGGAATCTCTGAACATTTCAAAATTTAGCAAATGACATTGCTTACATGTTGGTCATAAGACAACTGTATCATCTGGTAATTTATTTATATGATTACATAGTTCACGTAATCGATCATAGTATGATAAAGAAGTGTCGATTCTAATTAATCTCTGTTGTAATAACTTAATATCATCGCCGGTTACAGCACCAATTCTCAATCTAGATAATAAATCTCCATAGGTTGGTCTGTTTTTTGTCGCATATTAATTCGTAGTTCATCGTAACTAAAAAGTTGTTTCTAAAGATTGATGTTTCCCAGTGAACCCATCAACTTTGTATATGCAGACGATGTTAAAGTTTCATATACTGGACCTTGACGTACGGGTGGCAATTGCAGAAAGTCACCAAAGACAAGTAAATGTAAGCCACCGAACCAACCATCTTCGACATATGAAGTATTGAATATTTCTATCAATCTTTGATTGATGTACAGTAAGATAATATTCGAAATCATGGATATTTCATCAATAATTATCAATATAACGTCTTTGAACTGCAATCGTAGAGCTTTCAATACAGCATCTGAGATCTCATTATATTTTGGGATAGAACCATGTTCGACTGGCAATTGGAAAACTCTATGTGGGGTTAAACCGCTAATATTAAATGCTGCTAAACCAGTAGGTGCGGTAACAGCAGTTTCTTTCCTCAAAAACTCTTTGCTCCAACATCTAATCGTGTCAATCAATCGACTTTTCCCCGCCCCACCTTTTCCACTCACGCACAGTCTTAATGGACGATCATTGAATGTTAGGGCATTTTGAACGCGTTGAAAAATTCTAGCTTGATCTACATTTAATTGGGAGATCATTTCTGGTAGATTTTTATCAGCCATCGCGCTTTGTCTGCGATGTCTTGAAAATCTTTTCGTGCATCATCATCGACGTCAGATTCATCAGAACTTGATGCATTAGAATCATTATCATTTTCCTCATTCTTATTACAAGATTCGAGTTTCTGAATCTGTTCTTTAATATTTTCTAGTCCTCTTTGCAAATCCATTAATCCTTTATGATATTCTGATGCATCTTTCAAAATATCTTTTTTTGCTGCGAATGATTCTGTGTATGTATTGAAGCCGTTTTTCAATTCGTTCGTATTTCTCCATGGCTGATATAGCAATAGTAAAGCGTAATAGTAATTTTCTGGATAAGTATTAACTATAATAATTAATTAAATAACCGCTTGAATGCTTCTTAAAAAATAGCGAAGAACCAATTTGGTGAACTTCGACATCTTCATTTTTGGGTACAGTTTTCACGAGGTCGTACCACGTTGTGAATTCGTACAGTGACTTTGCTTCTAACGCTTGTGGACGATTGGGGTAATGGTTATCGATCAGTGATGGACAAAAAATTTCGGTTGTGAGTCTGGATTTAACTCTTCAACATCTTTACGGGGTTTCAATTTACGGTTTCTAATTATGTTCACATCCAACCACGTAATTGTAGTGTGCGTATCAGTCCCGTATAAGGGTATGCTTAAAAGTGTATCTACAGCTTCGAGTGCACCAATTTCTCTATGATTTAAACTGCGAAAGGCAAAACCCCATAAACGTTGACGCAACGTCTTTGTAGAATTAATATCGTGGACACTATCCGATACAGTGGCAGTTTCGAATTTCGTTGCATACTTTGCGCAATACTGTATCAATAGTGTCGAATTTTCACCAATGTGAACTGAATATCCATATTTCCTTCCCAAGCACAAAGGACAGTAGGATTATAATCATTAATAAGCACTTCTTCAGGACTACGAGGTAAATCGTAGAGTCGACATTTTGTTTTTAATTGTCTACGACCAGCGATTGATATAGCTGGTTCTCTTAAAACAAAGTCCTCAGTAGCAGGTCTTGGAAACCCAAACCTGCATCGGCTGAGAATTGCTCCAGACTTTTCTTTCTTAGTCCTTAAGCAATAACTGTTATGATTATGCCGCTGATGACTATTTACGCGTCTGTCCAACACTGGAGATACTTCTTTGTTCGGAAGACGACATGTCACATATTTCGTTATGAATTGCCTAACGTCTTCATTGGAGTTTATTCCCATAATTGGTGCATCCTCTATCCAAAGAACCATGTGCCAATACTGAGTCCCTCGGCCTTGATATTTACGGCGCCAGAAGTAATGATTAATTTTTCCAATGTGATTGTCATCTGACAAAAAGAAATCCATCATTCCATGAAACTTATTATCCAAGAATCGAGAAACTGATACCGGATCTCGAACGATACATTCGTTCTCGGAAAATTTGTTAAAAGGTGGGGAATTTACATCACGAATATATTTTATTAAGTCTGTCCATAACCATTCCGATGGACTCAGTGTCAAAAACCACGTTGCTGGACCATAATAACGTATCATGCAATTTAAATTATTTCTCGGTGTTTTCCAATATGCAGCAGAATTTCGAAGACGTTCAAATATTGTATTTAAATTGCCTTCCAGTTCACCGTTCTTTAATTGCTGTAAATAACCTTGAGCAGTATATTTCTGTCTCGGATTGATAATATTTAAAGCATGATAAATTCCAGCGTTTTCAATTGGCGAACATTAGTTTCATACAATAGGTGAAAAATGTATTGTTGATTCAAACGATATCTGGAATCCTCTGACATTAGACGTAATTGAGCATAACTCTGATCAGTAAGTTTGAGAGCTCGTTCCTCATGTTGTCCGTTGATACCTGATGGATATAATTCCGGAAAACAAAGCAATTCTAATATTGGTACTCGACCATCTAGGGGTTTCTCTCGAACTTTTTTCATTTGATACAAATTTGTTGCTGTTTCAGCAATTCTTTTATTATGGAGAGGGTATAGTGTGTAATTTTCATAATAAGATACTCGATCACCAACTTGAATTAACCTTCCTAAGTAGCTCGGGTCATTTCTGACCCGTAGTATATTAATTTTGTTAATAACACCAAGACCGCACACGATACATACTTATGGGTTAGTGACTTTATTTGTATAGTTTATAGAGAAATTCTGGTGATTTTAATTTTTGAAAAATTGATCAGGAGTACTTACGATAAAAATAGTTACACGGAGGTTATTCGGGTCAAAAATGACCCAATGCTTTTGTGCGGCGATTTTCGCATATTTCGTGTTTAGACTGACAAGACTAAATAACGTATCATAACATGCTTATCAAGAGACACGGTAGTGTCTCGCGGCATGTTCATTCAAGTAGTTCGTCAGAACGACGCCGACAGCGCTGTCGCAGCGAGCGAGCACCCGTGTATCTTTACAGGAAAAATGTCTGCCCCCTTCACCCCTCAAATTTTACATCGAATTTTCTCAATAAATATACGGTTATAACCAAAACTATGCTTAGTTACGCCATATAAATCGACTATTCTCTATTGATAGAGACCAGAATAAATGTTATAAGTTAAATATTAACAGAGATTCGCCCTTAGCAACGCTAAGCCACGCCCCTGCCGCCTGAAAGTCGAGAATCCGATTTCTCGGGCAATATATATATGTCAAAATATCACTCTAATTCCGCCTATCTTCGGCGATAGTCGGCCATGATCGGAAATGTCTACACAGATGCGGGTACACGCATACGCCATCAAATGTACGTGAGAGTGTGTGAGAGAATATATTCCTTGAATGTTTGGTCATGGTTTTCAAAGTGAATAAAATATTTCCATTTTCGCGTAACGATTTCCCTCGCGTTTATTTCGATCCTCGGACGCGCTTGTTAATAAAAAGTGATAATTCAGTGCAATCGGAGTAATGAATCTCAATAGTGGTTAATGTGACAGACGCTCCGTATAGTCTAATAATCGTTTGTATTTTTTTCGTTTAATCGAGATAATGAACGGATGCAGTGGTATTTTTCTCTAGTTACCTGTGCATCAAGAGCAGGAAAGGAGACGGTCTCAGAAGAATTCCCATCAGATAAGTTTAATTGCCATCTGACAACTTTAACCTCACTTTCGATGGAAGGACAAATATCTTTGTGTTCATTCTATTTTTTGTTTTCAGCGTCATGCGAGCATGGGGTGAATCGATGGATTAACAAATAAATTTGATGTTTCTTCTTCATCAAAGCCGTGGCAGAAGAATAGCAGATGCAATTGAATTGGATCACAATAATCAAGTAATTACTTTAACATTAGTTTTTCTCTATTGATATATTTCCTCCTTCGTACTATATTTTAAATAGTGAAATGCTGGATATAATTTTGTTATTTATAATCTGTTACAGAAATAAACGTGCTGCTATTCAATTCCACCCAGAAGGACTCCAAATCATGTGCGAACCCGAGGGGGTTTCTTTCGAACGAGGGATCGTCCACTTGTTGTTCCAAGAACCGGCTGCATTGGTTCATTCCGCGAATTAGATTTGCTGCCTCGAGTGCATGGACGTCCGTCCATCCTTCAATATCCTCCCTGCCATGGTCTTGCTGATTCTAACCTCTGTTGCCACAACCCGAATGCTCGTCGAAGGTTATTCCTTATTCTTTCTAGCACAGATCTATATTATGCTGCGCCTGTATTCTTCTGAGACTTCCTAAAATAATTATAAAAACCCCATATAATTCAGCCCTGACAAGTACAATCTTATCGAGCTGTACCTTATCGAGGAGATCTTTCGATGTAATGATTCCGAAATGTTTCTATGATATTTTGCAACATTCGCGAATTTATCGAGAAATATATATTTCTAAAACATACGGTAATATTCACGAATATTGCAAAATATCGCAGGAACGTTATAGAAAAGTTACTTGCAAAAACGTGCTTTGTGGGGTGTAAATGATTATACCAGAGGCGAAGAAGAGATGAAATAAAAGTGAGGTATATGTACACTTCACGTTTGACAGGTTTGTATATAAATTGGAACTTGTGATAGTATAATACGAAAGAGGAAATATATAAATAAATAAAAAATAATAATAAAGTAGTTACTCCATTATTGTAATCCAATTCCATTTGTATCCCTTATTTTTCTCCCACGACTTTAATTGTTGATAGTGGATGAATCAGCTAATAAATTTGATTTTTATTCACTATCAACTATCAAAGTCGTGGCAGAAAAATAAGGGATACAATGGAATTGGATTACAGTAATGTAGTAACTACTTTATTATTATTTTTTCTTTATCGATATATTTCCTCTTTCGTATTATACTATCCCACAAGTTCGAATTTATATACCGACCTGTCAAACGTGAAGTGTACATGTACCTCACTTTTATTTCATTAAGTATTACTGCAGAACGAGTACGTTAGAAGATTCTCATGAAGACTCACGATTTTCTCACATGTCATCTCGTACAGCTGCAATCGAAGAGGATCTAGCTCGTATCCTGTCCGTAAAAAGATGACTCGATGGACATCGGAGAATGTCCGGCTTGTCACGGAGCGCCTATTACCCACGGTACATTAATTGCAATACGCGCTTCTCGTTTCATTCAACTATTCCAGCGTTAAATAACTTTTACTTCTTTCAAGGTAATAACCTTTTATAAACTGTTCGTGGTAGGAGACAACGATCGATATTAGCGACTCGTCGTAGACAAGTTCGTCTATTAAAACTAAAAGGCAATTCGGTGTACCGAACTACTACTGCGATAATATACCCGAGCTCACGGTCTATTCTGCGATTAACATTAAAATAATCGTGATTATGCTCGGGTGATGGGTGTTCCAAATGAGGTAAAGTTGATACTAAACATCGGATGCTGTAAGCTGACTTTCTAGTGTATGCTTTGCAACTGGAACATCATCGTAGGAATAATTTGTCTACGATTAGTCACAATCATTGATCGCTGCACCCTACGATGAACAGTTTGTACAAGGTAAATACTTTGAAAGAAGTGAACGTTATTTAAAGTAGGAATAATTGAAACGAAAAGCGCATATTGCAATAAATGTACCGTGGGTAATAGGCGCTGGGTGACAAGTCTGACATTCTCCGATGTCCATCGAGTCATCTTTTTACGGACAGGACACGAACTAGGTCCTCTTCGGTTGCACCTGTACGAGATGACATGTCAGAGAGTCTGCAGTAATATTTAATGAGATAAAAGTGAGGTACATGTACACTTCACGTTTGACAGGTCGGTATATAAATTCGAACTTGGGATAGTATAATACGAAAGAGGGACTATATCGATAAAGAAAAAATAATAATAAAGTAGTTACTACATTACTGTAATCCAATTCCATTGAATCCCTTATTTTTCTGCCACGACTTTGATAGTTGATAGTGAATAGAAATCAAATTTATTGGCTGATCCATCCACTATCAACAATCAAAGTCGTGGTAGAAAAATAAGGGATATATATATAATGGAATTGTGCGGATTACAATAATGGAGTAACTTCTTTAAACACTTGGGGAAACTCACCGAAGAAACCCGAATAATTATTATCTTATCACTTGTACACTTGATTTCGAGGTTAGATGCTTCGATCTCCCGGATTGACAGCTACCGGGAGATCAGGGGGGCCTTTCTCGAGTCACTCGTATCTTTGCGTGCACGCAACTCAGCGGAGAGACCAATCAGGATCAAGTATTCCATTGCGGTCGGGGTCCTGATTGGTCTACTCGCTAAAAAACGTATACGCATCTTAGCGAGTAGACCAATCAGGACCCCCACCACAACGGAATACTTGCTCTGCAACATTTAATAGATGATTTTTATTCGCATTGTCATGTTTATGATGATATTTGCAATTAATGTTCTACTCGGCCTGAAATGAGTCGTAAGGTCAGCATCGAAGCTGTAAATGATGTGGTAATAAGTAAATTAAATTTATTTACGAGTAAGGGCGAAATTTCAGCGGTGCATGCAAAAGGATTTCTTAAAACTATTCCAACGTCTCGAGTTAATATATGTAACAACATATCGTCCCCTTCCTGCAAAAAGTCACTAACTAACATTTATCATCAACTGACTTAGTAGGTAGTTTCTGCTCTATAATATCGGTATTATATTTCGGTTAATGACTTTATGATGCGCGCATGCTCACTTCCAACGCATTTAGCACTTGTTAGTGAGTTTTACCATTTAAAGATTTAATAAAATTAAGCTACTAGGTCCAGTTAGGTGAATTTTACAAAATATGTTAGTGACTTTTTGCAGGAAGGGGACGATATATACTGTCATAAGTGGTATCTTTATATGTGATGAAACAATTCGTCATGGTCATTGGAAGAGTAGACTTAGAGAGAGAGAGAGAGAGAGAGAGTTCAAGGTAAAACGTCTTCATGGATTTCTGTAGATGACCAAAATATAAGAGAAATCCGATGGTCTGTAAATTGGAAAGCGGTATATGTTTTATTTTTCCAAAATACTAAGGCAAAGTGAAAAGTATAAGGGCTCTTCAGTCTATAAATCCCTTTCAAAATATCACGAGAATAAATCAAAAGTAACGTGGTTATAATTAATTGGCTCGCATCGGTATAAAATGTGAGATTTTAATTTTGTGGTAATAAAAAGCTATTCTTCTATATGTACGTATCTTTCTCATGAATAAATTCCAAAAAGTAGTGAAATCCCCCCACAAAAACAGATTCTCTGTAAAAAAAGGCGGCATGTTCATTCAGTGCCAACAAAAATTGATACGTAAAATACTCTCCAAAAAAGATTTGAAATCAATTAAGATCGCCATGTTCAAGATTTATGTATTAAAAGTAAAAGGCATCATTTGAAAGGAAAATTATTGTAAATCGTTACTAAAAAATTCGACTAAAAAAATTTATAAAAAAAATTTTAATAAAAAAGAACTTGCCGCGTTTTTTCCTTCAAAATAAAAAATTCAGACAGAATTATACTCGATGTTTATGCACTTATGATTTTAAATAAATTCATACACTTATATGATACCACCAGTATACCGAATGTCGCACGGGAAACCGATCAGGCGGGGGCCTTCTGAATTTCTCTGAATTTGACTTCGGCAGTGCAATTTATGAATCACTCTAGCACCGTCCAAGCACTACCAATTATTCGGCATAGTGGACAAAATATGAAAATTTAAACGCGTCAAGTTCTTTTTTATTAAATTTTTTTTATAACTTTTTTTAGTCGAATTTTTTAGTAACTTGATTTACAATAATTTTCCTTTCAAATAATGCCTTTTACTTTTAATACATAAATCTTGAACATGGCGTTCTTAATTGATTTCAAACCTTTTTTGGAGAGTATTTTACGTATCAATTTTTGTTGGCACTGAATGAACATTCCGCCTTTTTTTTTACAGAGAATCTGTTTTTGTGAGGGGTTATTATACATATATAGGACGAGCAAAATAAAGTACTCGCGTGAGTTACATAGCAGCAACAATGTTGTTCGTTGCAGAGCTGCTGCTCACAGCAGCTCGCAGATCCGAACTTGTCCGCGCTTGACTTTGACGTCTCCTTCTTTCTTCGATTATTCTATTAGTTATTCAACGAACGTTCACGCAACAGGGTGCATTTTTAGTTTGTCAAAACTTTTAAACTTGAAAATTAAATCTGAAGTGGTACCTCCTTCTTCTACATCTCAGTCTATATGCGCGAAGAAAAGAGGCCGTTGCTACGTATGCGAGAAAACTGACAACAAATCTTTTTACAAATGTCACCGTTGCCAAAATTTTATTTGTAAGGGTCATCTAGTGCAAACACATATGTGCTTGAGGTGCTCATAATGGTTTTTCTGTAGCACATTACAGGACAAAATCATCACTAGTTAGATGTAAGCGTTCTAAAAAAAAATAATTTTATGTACGTTAATATTCGAAAAGCAATATTTTTTCATTTAAATACGTATCCAGTATTTAGAAGTAAGTAATCAATACCAAAGTGTATTAAAAAATGGAGCAATAAATAGTAACGAACGTGTTATTATATATGTGGGTCATTTTTGACCCAAACACAACCTCTGTGTATAGTCGAAATGAGTGACTTAGGAAGGTTAAAAACGGGGATCCATGAGGTTGGTCTTGACAATTCAATTGGTCAGCAGGTTCGGTAATCAAGTTATTTAAGTCGCCTATGATGTTATTAGCGGGTTTCGTTGAATCATGATCATTTTGAACATTATTTTTAAGTGATTCTTCATTCTGTGAACTATCACCTTCATCGGCCTGAAATTCAACGTCTACGAAATTGACTCCATCTAATAATTTTTCGTGACCATCAGGCAACAAAATTTGGGAATAATGCGGGTTATTTTCCTTCAACCATGTTAGTGCATGAAAAACCTTTCGGAGATCTACCAAATTTTGCCAAACCTTGTTAGCTTTCGTCGGTAGTCCATTTACCAAGATATAAAATTCTTGATTATCACTTATCGCAGCTGTTGAAGGACATATTTTTGATAATGTTTCCTCTATTGGCAAGGGCAGATAGAAAGTGCGACCTACTACTTTTTGCATTTTCATGTGATTTGGCATGTTTTTCTTTGCTACCATCGCCATTCTCTGAACAACTTGAAAAGCCTTTGCTCGTTGTATCAACATTATTTCGCAATCATTCAGCGTCTTTATTTCTTCTGGGACTTTGACGACGTATAAGTTATTCAATATGCAAGTAGATGGTCCGGTACCTTTTCGAAACTTGTCCAAGCAGTATATACATATAAAATCTGACTTTGCTAAATGTTTTTCATCGAGCAAAGTTAATAAATCGGTCCACACCTTACTGTCGATCGGTTTGCGAAGTTTTGATATGTGTGATCCTTTACTTCTTGAGCAGTTTACGACATGATATACAAATGAGATGAGGAGTGTCTGACGAGCGTTTACTCAACGCTTTGAACGCTTGATTTTGTTCCGTAATTTCGTCTTCATTCAAGCATATTTGTACGTTATCCTTATAGAAAGTTTTGGCGACTTTTACCACTTCATCTGTAATGGCGTTCAATCTTCCGTAATCAGATGATTCAAACAGTTTATCCAATGCATACAATTTTTGTGGACATAATTCAATCGGTATATTAATCGTTTCAAATAACGTACTTCCGGAAAGTGTGGCGACAATACCTCAATGGATACGAAGAGTGATGAACAATATTTTTCCAAGATGTAACATGATAATGGATGACCTAATAGTGCCGCAGTATCATGTTCCGCGAACATATCTCTACAAAATAAGCAAATGTTTTTTACGTTCAAACTTCTTAATTTATTGAGGAGGGCTTCATAATGATCAAGTATTTCTGTTATATCCTCAATTTGAATTCTACAATGATCATTACAATACCACTGTTTGACGTCTCTTTTTTTATTATGCATTATTTCCATGAGTGGTAAAATATTTGTGGCCTTTCCTTCGCTATTCATGCCAATAGCAATATTTTTCAGATGAAAAGAATATGTCATTTCATAAAAATAGGACTCAGAAGTAGCCGTGTGTAATGAGTCACCACATACATAAGTTCTTAATCCTTTGTTGTTTATCGATAGGCATATTTTTAAAGGTATCTTCGCCTTCTTTGTTCAGTAGTTTCAATAGATGTCTTAAATCTTTTACATAGCTATCTCTTCGGTGCAGAGACCATTTTACTATTTTTTCCGCCATCAATCTGCTTTTATGTTTATCAAATTTATTCTCAATACAATTTTCTTCATTTTCGTCACTTTCCATATTGTGTGTTGAACTATTTTTGCGATGTAATTGACTCACCTCATGTATTTGCTCAAGATCTTTAAATTCTTCACTATCACAATTTTTTAGCACTACCCGTTTTCTCTTCGCTATTTGTTAGACATAAATGTTTTATTGTTGCAATGTTTGTTGTCTTATCAGTAATAATCGGTACCTATTTTTTATTGTGATAAGTGAATCGCCTTACACAATTCTTCAATGTACTTTTCCACAGGTAATTTAGTACGGAAAATATAATTTTTGGTACTTAATTCTTCTGCCTTTTCATCGGGACTATGATCGTCTGTTGTACATGATTTTACATCAAGATTGTCTGCTTTAGCAGCCTCTAACTTTTTAGCGCTAGATACTTCAGGAATTTTCGAATGAGGCGACAGATCCTCATCTGTGATATCATTACACTTACCCATTACTTTTGCATCAGCAAGTATCATCCTTTTTCTTTTGAACGCATCAATAATATACGGAGGCGATTTTACATTGCTGGCATTGGTCGAACCAATTACCTTTTCATCATTATATACATTTGAATGCTCACTTTCATTCATATTTTCAATTAAACTTATAGGTTGAGTTTTTACGTTGATGGATATATTAGTTAATTTATTATCACTGCAACTAAGAGGTTCGCGTTTTCCAATTATAGTTTTTTCATGAGTTTTTACAGAACCTGGTGATAACAGTTTGCAACGTTTTCTATTTATAAGATGTTGTTCATAACGGCGTTTACGCTGACGACAGGCATCGAATTCTTTCTTACGAACAATTTCTAATTCCGATATATTAGCGTTACCATGTTCTGACAAAACAGTGGGAAAATGACTAATTTTATTGCTCTCGAACATACTCAGCAAATGTCCTCTCATCAAAGAATAATCAATATATATATCTATACAGGGTGTTCATTTTAAAACTTACCACCCACGTTATCTGCGTAAAGAGACATATTTCTGAAAATCGCCGAGACACGTCAACAAAATTATTGAGGGGGAACATTTTTTATAAAAATTCGACGCCCCCCCCCCCCTCAACCACCTGACTCCGGGGGCGGTAACCCCAATATTCTTAAATGGAACAGGGGGTCGAGTGATACCTCATTTTAAAGGGCTTTTAATTGTGTACATTTTGACGTCCTACTTTTCAAATTTGACGTTACCTTGCCCTTTTGAATGTTGAAATTCAAGATTTTAAATAATAATACTTTTTATTTTTCAAAAGAAAACAGAGTATATTTTCGTTGGCTAATTATTTTAATGAAACTAATAAATATTGTACATTTACGTAATAACTAATTAACAAAAAAGTAAACAAATTAAATGTAAAAACTGAAACTTCTTTTGCAACAATAATTAGGACTAAAACATACGATGAACACAAAATGTTCCTAATTATTATTTAATGAACTGTTCGAAGTGTTCACCATTGACTTCTAGACAATAATACAGGCGCTGTTCAAATTCTTGACGAACATTTTCAAATGTCTCTCTTGTTATAGCCCTACACGTAGCTGTAATACGATTTCGTAATTCTTCAATGTTTTGGGGAACGGTTTTATAAACTACCGACTTTAAATGGCCCCAAAGAAAAAAGTCGTTCGGACTAAGGTCAGGTGACCTTGCAGGCCATTCTATTGGCCCTCTTCTTCCTATCCACCTATCTGGAAATCTATTATTAAGCCAATCCCGGACAGGTCTGGCGTAGTGAGGAGGTGCACCGTCTTGCTGGAAGTGAAGGTACTCTTCATTAATTATTGGGTTACCATACTCGTCCCTCTGATTTTCGACTTCTTCTGTTATAAGGGCATCAATTGCTTCTTCCAACATGTTTAGATAAATCTGCCCCGTCAGATTTTCATTTAAAAATAAAGGGCCTATCACAGCATTGCCGAGAATTCCCGCCCAAACATTAATTTTCTGGGGGTACTGCGTATGACCCTCTCTAAAAATATGTGGGTTTTCATCACTCCAATAGCGGCAGTTGTGTTTATTAACAGTTCCGTTTAGAAAGAATGTGCATTCGTCTGAAAAGCAGATGCTTCGAACCAGATTTTGAGTTCTGTTAATAAACTGGGTCATTTCTTCACAAAACTGAATCCTACGATCTGGATCGTCTTCATTTAATGCTTGTAAAATTTGAATCTTATATGGATGGAATTTGTGAAGCCGCGTTACCTTATGGACTGCTCCAACAGATACACGAGTGACAGCAGAAACCTTTCTTACTGAAGTAGATGGATCCGCCGCGAAATGTCCCAAAACTTCAATTTGCGTTGCTTCGTCTAAAACCCTTGGACCAACACGTTTTAAGTTGGTTACCGCCCCGGTAGCTCTGAATTTTTGAATAAGTTGCATCACATAAACGTGTGATACATTTTTATCGGGGTGTCTCTCATTGAAAACAGTGGCAGTTGTCCGTGGAGACTCATTATTTGCACCATAAATAAACACAATTTCTATTCTTTCTTCTAAAGAGTAAACCATTGCTAGAGAAATTGTCTAAATCGAAAACGAATAACTGTAAGAACAGATACTATTTATGCTAAATCAAAAATTGGCAATGACTGATATTTGACTAAATGTCTAATTCGTTTTAAAATGTCATAATCCAAATAATGAGTCTCCACGGACAACTGACAAAAGCGTTCTCGAAACAAATGAAGAATTACGAAATCGTATTACAGCTACGTGTAGGGCTATAACAAGAGAGACATTTGAAAATGTTCGTCAAGAATTTGAACAGCGCCTGTATTATTGTCTAGAAGTCAATGGTGAACACTTCGAACAGTTCATTAAATAATAATTAGGAACATTTTGTGTTTATCGTATGTTTTAGTCCTAATTATTGTTGCAAAAGAAGTTTCAGTTTTTACATTTAATTTGTTTACTTTTTTGTTAATTAGTTATTACGTAAATGTACAATATTTATTAGTTTCATTAAAATAATTAGCCAACGAAAATATACTCTTAGTTTTCTTTTGAAAAATAAAAAGTATTATTATTTAAAATCTTGAATTTCAACATTCAAAAGGACAAGGTAACGTCAAATTTGAAAAGTAGGACGTCAAAATGTACACAATTAAAAGCCCTTTAAAATGAGGTATCACTCGACCCCCTGTTCCATTTAAGAATATTGGGGTTACCGCCCCCGGAGTCAGGTGGTTGAGGGGGGGGGGGGGGGGGCGTCGAATTTTTATAAAAAATGTTCCCCCTCAATAATTTTGTTGACGTGTCTCGGCGATTTTCAGAAATATGTCTCTTTACGCAGATAACGTGGGTGGTAAGTTTTAAAATGAACACCCTGTATAAAAATGAATGTTTGTCTGTCTGTCTGTCTTTCTGTCTGTCTGTATGTCTCTTATGCCTTCCTAAACCGTTCATTCGATTGCGATGAAATTTTGGGAAATGGTTGGACGCATGCCCGCGATGGTTTCTGAGTGAGTAAATCTTATACAGGGTGTTCAAAAAGTCTCGGTACGGCCGATTATCTCAGCGGGAAAACATTTTAGAGAAAAATGTTTAATACAAAACTTTAAGGATTTTCCCTTGGCTACCCAGTGGTCGTATTGGATTTGACCTTGACCGTGACCTTTAAGGCAATATCAAATGCCTTCCTAAACCGTTCATCCGATTGCGATGAAACTTTGGGGAATGGTTGGACACATGCCCGCGAAGGTTTCTGAGTTAGTAAATCTTATACAGGGTGTTCAAAGAGTACCGGTACGGATGATTATTATGCCTTCCTAAACCGTTCATCCGATTGCGATGAAACTTTAGGGAA
Organism: Xiphydria camelus; assembly: GCA_963678675.1. Taxonomy (NCBI): domain Eukaryota; kingdom Metazoa; phylum Arthropoda; class Insecta; order Hymenoptera; family Xiphydriidae; genus Xiphydria; species Xiphydria camelus. Next base: position 15,623,579 of record OY783191.1, read on the forward strand.
TGGTTGGACGCATGCCCGCGAAGGTTTCTGAGTTAGTACATTTTATATAAAAGGTGTTCAAAAAGTACCGGTACTGATGATTATTATGCCTTCCTAAACCGTTCATCCGATTGCGATGAAAAGTTGGGGAACAGTTGGACGCATATCCGCGAAGGTTTCTGAGTTAGTAAATCTTATACAGGGTGTTCAAAAAGTCACGGTACGGCTAATTATCTCAGCGGGAAATAATTTTAGAGACAAATGTTTAATACAAAAATTTTAGGATTTTTCTATGGCTACACAATGGTCATATTGGATTTGACCTTGACCATGACCCTAAATGGGAACCCTTATTTTTGATAAAGGAAATGAAAAGAGAGGGAAATTTTACGTTCAAATTTGTCCTTGACGATTTTTTTAATGTGACCTTTATGGTCAGCGGAGGTAAAATTGAGGTCAAATACAGTTCGGCTTCGTACCATGAAAGCTATGGGCCCTATAAAAATTCTTTCTGATAGTAGGGTTTAGGATTTTTCCGTGGCTATACAATGGTGATATTAGATTTGTTAAATCTTTGGTTATATCTATAGATGTCTGCTAAAAATTCGTCACATGACGGCCAAAATCAATCCACAATCCACCCGTGCGAAGCCGGGACGGGCTGCTAGTATAAAAATGAATGTTTGTCTGTCTGTCTGTCTGTATGTCTCTTATGCCTTCCTAAACCGTTCATCCGATTGCGATGAAATTTTGGGAAATGGTTGGACGCATGCCCGCGATGGTTTCTGAGTTAATAAATCTTATACAGGGTGTTCAAAAAGTCCCGGTACGGCCGATTATCTCAGCGGGAAAACATTTTAGAGAAAAATGTTTAATACAAAACTTTAAGGATTTTACCTTGGCTATCCATTGGTCGTATTGGATTTGACCTTGACCGTGACCTTTAAGGTAATATCAAATGCCTTCCTAAATCGTTCATTCGATTGCGATGAAACTTTGGGGAATGGTTGGACGCATGCCCGCGAAGGTTTCTGAGTTAGTAAATCTTATACAGGGTGTTCAAAAAGTACCGGTACGGATGATTATTATGCCTTCCTAAACCGTTCATCCGATTGCGATGAAACTTTGGGGAATGGTCGGACGCATGCCCGCGAAGGTTTCTGAGTTAGCAAATCTTATAAAAGGTGTTCAAAAAGTACCGGTACTGATGATTATTATGCCTTCCTAAACCGTTCATCCGATTGCGATGAAAAGTTGGGGAATGGTTGGACGCATGCCCGCGAAGGTTTCTGAGTTAGTAAATTTTATACAAGGTGTTCAAAAAGTACCAGTACTGATGATTATTATGCCTTCCTAAACCGTTCATCCGATTGCGATGAAACTTTGGGGAATGGTTGGACGCATGCCCGTGAAGGTTTCTGAGTTAGTAAATCTTATACAGGGTGTTCAAAAAGTACCGGTACGGATGATTATTATGCCTTCCTAAACCGTTTATCCGATTGCGATGAAAATTTGGGGAACAGTTGGACACATATCCACGAAGGTTTCTGAGTTAGTAGATCTTATACAGGGTGTTCAAAAAGTCGAACTATACTTGACCTAAATTTGACCTCCGCTGACAATAAAGGTAACATGAAAAAAATGGTCAAGGATACATTTGAACGCGGAAAAAAATTAATTTGACCTTGATATAACCTTGAAGGTCATGGTCAAGGTCAAATCCAATATGACCATTGGATAGCCCGGGAAAAATACTAAAAGTTTTGTATTAAAAATTTTTCTATAAAATGATTTCCCGCTGAGATATTCAGCCGTACCGGGACTTTTTGAAGGTCAAGTACAGTTCGGCTTCATACCATGAAAACTATGGGCCCTATAAAAATTCTTTTTGATAGTAGGGTTTAGGATTTTTCCGTAGCTAACAATGTGGTGGACGGACAAAATCAATCCACAATCTACCCGTGCGAAGCCGGGACGGGCTGCTAGTATATAAGAAAAGTAAGTGTGGTTATTCTGTACGTTCCCATAAAACTCTGGAACCGATAATCGTAGCCCCATAGGGGTTATAGGGTATGGTAGCCCTACATCCCCCATCGATGAAGAAGTTTTTGTTTTGGAACTGCAGGGGTTGGTTCAGAAGATATAGGGGTTAAAAGGGTGCCGCCCACCAATCGACTTCCAGCGACTATCTCAAGTGCTCTACAGTGTCATACAATTTTAAAAAATATCGCGAACTCTTCCAGAATATTCCAAGCTGTTCCAAGATGTTCTAGAATGTTCCAAAATATTCCAGAATATTCCAAAATGTTCTGCGATGTTCTAAAATGTTCTAGAATATTCTACAATGTTCTCAAATATTTTAAAATATTCTAAAATATTTTAGGATGTTCCAGAACATTCCTGACTTTCCTGGATCATTCTGGGCCATGACAGAAATTTCCTGTTCTGAACGTTCCAAAATGTTCTAGAATGTTCCAAAATATTCTAGAATGTTCCAGTGTTCAAGTACATTCTAGATTGTTCTGAAATGTTCCAGAAAGTTTTAGAATGTTTCAGAATATTCTAGAAAGTTCTGAAATATTCTAGAATGCTCCACAACTTTCTAGAACGTTCTAAAATATTTTCGGGCCCACCACCACCACCACCTCCTCCTCCTCTGCATCTGCCAGCTTGCGTTCGGGCCCTCTTTCTGGAATGTATAATAATAAAGTTATATAAATACATATTATTCTAACAAATAATATAAAAAGGAAATGATGAAGATTTTACTTACCTTGGTTACCTTCTGAGTCAAGCCATGTCAAGTCGGACTCGAAATTTCCACTAAATCGCGGATTTCGAAAATAATAACTCTATTACGAAGGGAGTATGGCACTTACGTTACCGTATTAATATTTCGTGAAAATTCCGTTATTTGTTAATGTTATTAACAATCAAACTTTGAAGCGCGATTAAAATGAAAAATCGTTTTCTCTTAATCTACTTTAGACAATTACTTAAAATTTTGCACACTGATAAAGCAATGTTTACACTATCGAATAAATATTTGCTTGAGGTGAAATTGTTTTAAAAAATGAATTTTGCATTAATTTTTTTAAAACAATTGCAATTTTTCATGCGTTCTTCACGCTATAAAAAAATGGAACTTACATAAATTCATGCGGCAAACGTTGGCCTTTTATAATCTGCAAAGAGAACTTTGTACTTTTCCTCCATTCCGGAGATACGAAATTGTTTGTTACGCGGTGCGCTCGTAGATCGCGTGGCGCGCTCCGCTACTGGCATCCGCGGCATCTTGATGGCCGCGCAAACTTGAGCAAAAACCGTTTGAACTTGCATGAACATGATTTTCCGAGTTTGGCAAACATACACAGTTTTCTTGTCAGTTTGCTGATGGTGCTCGTGCGGTATACTTGCGTAAAAACTATTCGGTGTTTCAATATCATTAAGTGAAAATGGTTCGACCGAAGGAATGTTGTAATCCTTTGAAAAAGAAAGGTCATAATTGTGTTCGTCATAAGTTGTTCCTCGCGCGTTACCGCCAAGTGGAATAAAAAATTCGAAGAATACATTGATCGATATATTTGTCAGATATGTCGTAAAGACATGTATAATGATGTTAAAATTGCTTCAAATGTAGAAAATGAAGACCCAAGCACGAAGTGAGTTTACTAATTATTACACAGGTTTACAAAAAAAAAAGTCCGGACTATTTGACCGGACCATGGTATTCCGAGGTATTTTTGCGTCCTGAATCCGATCCCGAGGTCATCTGAGCCCCATCACGTCAGAAAAATGAGATTTCAAGGTCATTTAGAGGTTAAAATGACCATTTTTTGGAACTGGATCCGGGACAATTTCTCAAGCGACCTGTTGAGTTGAAGGGTGGCTGTTTAGGTCTTGAATACCTTCCAAACATTGGAATGGAGTCCTAAATCTCGACCGGGACTATCACAGAACCACCCCAGTGGATAAAATGTTGCCATGATCGTTGTATCTCGCGGATTACGATCTCCCTGTCAAGGCATCCAATTCCGGCGATCCGTTCACTGTGACAGTGGACCCAGCACTGACCGTAATGGCTTTAGAACCTTGGAGTCATGCTCTGGGTGCTGCCCAGGGCAGTCCCATTTCCTTATTTATTTATTTCGAAATCTCGTTTTTCTGACGTGATGGGGCTCAGATGACCTCGGGATCGGATTCAGGACGCAAAAATACCTCGGAATACCATGATCCGGTCAAATAGTCCGGACTTTTTTTTTGTTGTAAACCTGTGTTATTTTTATATTTTATTGTATAATTAATTGCTATACTGTAACACCTTCTTTAATAGTGAACCACGAATAAACTTCCAAGTAATTATAACTGTTCACTGTTCAAATCCAATATTTACATTCAGTTAAAAATTCAATTCGTTCCCTGGAAGGTATTACAGTATAGCAATTAATTATCGGTATTAACTATCTTGGGTCTTGGGTGCTTGGGTCTTCATTTTCTACATTTGAAGCAATTTTAACATCATTATACATGTCCTTACGACATATTTGACAAATATATCGATCAATGTATTCTTCGAATTTTTTATTCCACTTGGCAGTAACGCGCGAGGAACAACTTATGACGAACACAATTATGACCTTTCCTTTTCAAAGGATTACAACATTCCTTCGGTCGAACCATTTTCACTTAATGATATTGAAACACCGAATAGTTTTTAAGCAAGTATACCGCACGAGCACCATCAACAAACTGACAAGAAAACTGTCTATGTTTGCCAAACTCGGAAAATCATGTTCATGCAAGTTCAAACGGTTTTTGCTCAAGTTTGCGCGGCCATCAAGTTGCCGCGGACGCCAGTAGCGGAGCGCGCCGTGCGATCTACGAGCGCACCGCGTAACAAACAATTTCGTATCTCCGGAATGGAGAAAAAGTACAAAGTTCTCTTTGCAGATTATAAAAGGCCAACGTTTGCCGCATGAATTGATGTAAGTTTCATTTTTTTATAGCGTGAAGACCGCAAGAAAAATTGCAATTGTTTTAAAAAAATTAATGCAAAATACATTTTTTAAAACAATTTCACCTCAAGCAAATATTTATTCGATAGTGTAAACATTGCTTTATCAGTGTGCAAAATTTCAAGTAATTGTCTAAAGTAGTTTAAGAGAAAACGATTTTTCATTTTAATTGCGCTTCAAAGTCTGATTGTTAATAACATTAACAAATAACAGAATTTTCACAAAATATTAATACGGTAACGTAAGTGCCATATTCCCTTCGCAACAGAGTTATTATTTCCGAAATCCGCGATTTAGTGGAAATTTCGAGTCCGACTTGACATGGCTTGACTCTTCTGCTGGAGGTCCTTGGACGCCTGGAGCAGGATGCTGTAGTTGCGGGGCGGGTTGGGCAATATTTTGCTGCTGCAATTCTTGCAATTGAGCAGCCAATTGCTCCAATCGCGCCCTCGAAGCTGCCGCATCCTGCTCAGGACGTACCAAGGACCGCCGCAACAGTTGAATTTGCCGGTTGTCAAGAGGTTGAGGAGCCTGACGTTGATGGCCAGGAAAGCCATGCTTTCCAACCTCCTCTCTATCCTCAATTTATTGCTGCTAGGAGCTCATCTTCTATATCCATTTCCTGTAATAAAACGATTACAATTAATTGTAGAGAAACAAACAATATTTCACACGATTTATTACTGATTATATTATTAATAATATACAAATTAGTTATCTACTTACATTCATTATTGTTAGCTTCGTGTTAGCAACGTGTCAACAGTTTGAAAACAATTGAACATTTGAAATTGAATTTTGCAACTAGAGCGCACTCAATGATAAACGGAAAATGTCGGTAAAATCAGCCTAAATGGCTGATTTAAAAATTATGAATGATAAATAAAATGATCTTGTAATGATTTTATAATTAATGTTTCGATAATATTTATATTTTCCCCAGAACAATTCGTTCGTGAAAGAATTTCCAGAAATGACTCCGTATGTCCGCGGGCAAACCGATCAAAGTCATACCTATGGCCGATAACTTGAAATTTAACTTCGGCAGTCGGTAAGGTATAAATAATCCGATAGTCGATAATACAGAGTCATGTCATTTCCTTCTTTTTTTTAAGCTATTTTGACAGTTTGATACATTTACTGTCACCATATGAAACGAGCAATTGAACATACGAGTATATGTATAATCGGCATAAACCATAATATATGTTATTCCATGGAAATAATTGCAGCAATGGAAATGCTCGCTATAATTTTCTGAATTCAAGGAAAAAGAAAAAATATTTTAAAAGTAATTAGGAAAGGAGATACAGGCATTTGAAATCATACATATATATTCTCTCACATACATTTGATGGTGTATGCGTGCGGTCGCATTTGTGTACGCATTTCCGATCATCACTGAACAGTCGACGATGAAAGCCGGAATATATCTCACACATTCAATGGCGCGTGTCTGTGTTTGATCTATGTATACACATTTCCGATCATAGCCGACTGTTGCTGAAGATTGCCGGAATTTTGGTGACATTTTGACACATAGATATCGGCCGAGAAATATAAAATCCTCGAGTTTTAGGCGGGAGGGGCGTAGCTTCGCGTTATTAAGGATGAATCTCTGATAATATGTAACTTATAAAATTTATTCTGGTCTCTATCAATAGAGAATAATTAATTTATATGGCGTAACTAAGCATAGTTTTGGTTATAACCATATATTTATTGAGAAAATTCGATGTAAAAATTGAGAGGTGAAGGGGGTAGACATTTTTCCTGTAAAGATACATGGGTGCTGCTATGCTGCGATGAACGAACATGCCGCGAGACACTGCTGTATTTCTTGATATTAGGAAAAGAGGGGGTCATACCCATTATTAAAAATTAAGTGTTAAGTAAATTATTAAGTGTTAAGTTGTTAATTGTCAATAACCCTATTTCTTTTAGTAAAAAAAAAGTCAATTTGCTTCATGCATCAATTTCACTATGCTAAACCTAAGATTCCGAAATAAATTATAATAAATTTAATCTCATATTAAAGCATATTAAATTGTTTTTCAAACAGCATATTTCTTTTTTTGATCTGATGAATAGTTTCTAGAAAAAATATATGTAGTTAAAGTCAAAAGTTTACAATGGGCCGATTTCTATGCACGCAAGTTTATTTAATATTGTCGGTGTAATACCCAATATGTACCTTCAAATTGTTATTAAAAATATTATCCAAAGATAGCTCTACGAATCATGGTAGAATGAAGATATGTTACGATCATCGACTGTTACATCTTTTTATGAAAATGAAATGTGGTATAACATTCTCTGCATTGAGTGCCTTATTTGGAATACATAGAATGACTATATCATGAGCATTTCATTCTACACTGGTATATTTGACAGTTGAGTGCCAACATTTCGTTATATGGCCTTCGAGAGAATTAATTGATGCGACTGTGCCAGAGGTTTTCAAGGAGTCTATAACAATTGTCGAGCAATAACTGACTGAGCGAAATTTGTGGTTGAACAACCACCTACAATCGGACAAAGAGTTCAATTTTATTCTTCTTACAAAAAAAAAGGCTTTCGAGTAAAGGTCTTCATTGCTCATACTCCATCTGGGTTGATTTCATTTATGTCAAAATGTTATAGTGGCGGAGCAACTGATTCCCAAATAACAACTGGCAGTGGTTTCTTGGACTTACTCGAACCTGGCAAACTCATCCTAATGGATAAGGGATTTCCACGGATAAAGACAAAACTCGATGAATCAGGACGTGATGTTTTAATCGTAATGCCACCTTTCCTACGTGGCATTGTCTTTATAAAAGAGTAGATTAATGAGACTTATAAAGTTGCTAAAGTTCGAATTCATATAGAAAGAATTATGCAAGGAATTCGTACTTATAAAATTCTCAATAAGTTTACAACAGACATGCTTCCCTGTTGCGACTATATTATATTCATATGTTGGCTAATAGTTAACTTACAACGACCAATAATTAAAAAATCAATATAAAAACTGCAGAATAATTTAATGATCATTCATTTAGAAATTATGCTGCATACATGGTTATTGTACTTCATTTTGTTCTTTTTAAAGACTCTAATGTAACATAAATGTTACAATATTACAGAACAGTATATTTTTTATAAACTATTTATACTTCGGTCCTTATCACAGTCTTAATCAAATATATATTGCACACACAAACACACGCGCGCGTATGATTCTAGATTTAACGATTGTTATCATTCACGTTTTCTTTATCACTAATTAGTAGCTATCTTAGGTAGTCTGCCGTGTTAAGTTAAAATGGCGTATCTCTACAAAAAATCATTTTTCAGTTTATTCAATTGTATACAAATCTGACGCGAGTTCTGTCATCCTGTTAAGTTAAAAAAGTCGTATCAGGCCCAGAAAGAATAAAATAGGGGAAGGCGGGGCACATTTGGACGCGGGGCACATGGACTTTCCATCTAGATGTTTCCTAGTCGATTACAGATTTTTATTTGTACTTTAAAAGGCAGTAAATTTAAACTGTCCAGATGTGCCCCGTGTCCAAATGCGCCCCGCCTTCCCTATAGCAAAATATAGAAGGCTTATCTACACTTCTTGTTAGTTTATTAAGCTAAATGGGTGAAATCAAACAATGTTAAGTATAAAAGGCAGATCTGCATCTGTTACATGCAGATACGCCTTTTTTACATAATATTTTTGGTCTTGATTCGCAAATACTTCAATTATAAGCGATTTAGTTTAGATTGCTACCACCAGGGACCTATAACACAAGCCATACAAGTGTAACAAGTGTAGGACTTGTAAGAAATTCACTTGTAGTTACAAGTCCTTAAATATTCTGTAACACAAACTTCACCGCGACACTTGTAGGAAGTAGGGAAAAGTCCTACAAGTGTAGCTAATAATTTACAAGACTTGTAGAATATGTAGAAGTCCGCTATATAAACCGGCCTACACACGGTAATGCAAAATTGCAATTTACCTTTCAGTTTCTACAGTTAGCGTGTCCCGGTAGCTGTCAATTCGGGAGATCGAAGCGTCTAATTTCGAAATCTTGAATTTGTGAATAATGGTGAGTAATTTGTAAAGTGATAAGAAATAATCATACGGGTTTCTTCGATGAAATTCCCCTAGTGTGTAAAAATCTGAATGTGATTATTTCTTATCACTTCTACAAATTATTTACCATTATTCACAAATTCACGATTTCGAGATTAGACACTTTGATCTCCCGAATTGACAGCTACCGGGAAAGCAGACGTTCGACACTTTTCGCTCTTTTTGCGAAAAACGCAGCGCACTCTTCTGAAGCCAAATTTAATTATAAATGACTCCAGCGGCACCTGAGCGGTATACGTAGTTCGAAAACAAATGAATAACAGAGCTATCAGTTTTGTGACATAAACAAGTAGATAGGCTATGAGAGTTCGGCGTCACCCACGTGACCAAAAATGGCGGGAAATTTGAATGTTGCGGAATTCTAACTTACCGACGGAGTGTGGATGGGTTGTGTGCTTTGTTACCGATGGAACTCTGACTTACCGACGGAGCACGGGCGGCCATTTTTAATTTCACCCCAACAGAGCTCCACCATTGGTTGAACCCCCACCACCGGAGCTCTACCATTGGTCGAACCCCCACACCCCGACCTCACCCGCTCGCAACGCCATCTCGCGGATTCAGAACTCACCGGTAGCGCCATCTCGCAGACCCCGATCTCGCTCGCAACGCCATCTCGCGGATCCAGACCTCACCTGTAGCACCATCTCGCGGATCCAGACCTCACCGGCAGCGCCATCTCGCGGGCCCCCACTTCCCGCGTGCATCATCTCGCAACGCTACTACGCTCCCCCTTCCCCTCCCCTACCCGCAGTCGACGTAGAGCGTCACGGCTCGGTTGCATGCTTTCAGGGGTAGCTGCTACCGATGGAACTCTGATTTACCGACGGAGAAAAGCAACCATTTTCAATTTTACCCTGACAAAGCTCCACCATTGATCAAACTTCCGCTCTCCGACTTCACTCGCAGCGTCATTTCGCGCAATTTCAACGCTACTGAAGAGTTCGAGCTTACCGACAAAGTGGCGTTCTGGTTGCATGCTTTCAGGGGGTCGAACCCCCACTCCTGGACCTCACTCGCTCGCAGCGCCATCTCGTGGGCCAGCGTGCATCCTCTCGTAACGCTACTACGTACTCCCTCTCCCTTCCCCTCTCGCGAGCGACGAAGTCGTGCAGGTTCGGACGTAGTGTGCCACAACCCGGTTGCATGCTTTCAGGGGCAGCCGGTACCGACGGAGCTCTAACTTACCGACAGAACAAAGCAACCATTTTGAATTTTACCCTGACAGAGCTCCGCCATTGATCAAACTTCCGCTCCCCGACTTCACACGCAGCGTCATTTCGCGCAATTTCAACGCTACTGAAGAGTTCGAGCTTACCGACAGAGTGGCGTTCTGGTTGCATGCTTTCAGGGGACCGAACCCGCACTTCTGAACCTCACTCGCTCGCAGCGCCATCTCGTGGGCCCGCGTGCATCATCTCGCAACGCTACTACGTACTCCCGCTCCCTCCCATCTCGCGAGCGACGAAGTCGTGCAGGTTAGGACGTAGTGCGCCACGACCTAGTTGCATGCTTTCAGGGGCAGCCGGTGCCGACGGAGCTCTAACTTACCGACAGAACAAAGCAACCATTTTGAATTTTACCCTGACAGAGCTCCGCCATTGATCAAACTACCGCTCCCCGACTTCACTCGCAGTATCATTTCGCGCTACTGAAGAGTTCGAGCTCACCGACGTTACCGACTGAGAGGCATCAGTCGGTAAAGAGGTACGCGCGATTACGTTACCGACTGAGCGGCATCATACGATAAAGAGGTGAGCGGTGAACGGTCATTTGGAATCATCGACAAGCAATCGCTCCTTGAAACGCAATGTTTGATAAAGAGGTACGCGCGTGCAAGTTCGCACTTGCTCCGAGCAATTTTGCTATCAAATTTCAAAGGATATGCCGCTACTACGCAGTTCCTACCAACCCGAGCGTCTTTCCTGAACGATGACTCAGTTTCACACGCCATTCCCGAGCGATGACGTCATATCTTCTCGACAGGCACGAATACGTTTACCTCCCCCACCTCACCCCCGCCGCAAAACGTCTTTACTTAAATACCGCACGTCACCGCGGTCACGCCATTAGTCACATCGTGCTCACGAAACGACAACATGTCTTCGGAACAGTGCAAGGATATTGTGAATACCCATCGAGAGGCTTTCGAGCTCATCGCTCGCAAGAGTGTCGATCCCATCAACATCACGCGATGGATCCGACAAGGGGTCAAGAGTTTGCGGCTGCTCGGACGATTGATGCGCCGAGAAGGAACATCGGTCGCCGGCAAACAACGGTACCTGGCCGCCATTCGACAGGTGAAGAGTTATAATCGAAAACTCAACAGCTTGCTCGTGAGAGGTGGACGTCTTGATCAGCGCGGGCAGAGACGCAGCGATCGTGTCTCGTGGGAGGATCTCCAGTCAGCGTTCGACGGACGCATCCGCACGGGTGTGATCGTAAACCTGCGAAATCTGGATCCCACCGCCTTCCTGCAGGACGCGCTGGCCCTCTTCACACCGCGCATCAAGAACGCACTCAAGAGGGAGAACGCCTTGAAGGTGAATGCTGTACTGGAGGGCGAGTACAGCATCTTCAAGAATGACGAAGAGATCGTCGAACTGAAGACCTTCGCCACGAAGAACGCCCCAATCCTGCAGACCACTGATTTGAAGCAGTGGTTTGTCGAGAATGTGCGAGACACCTTTCTCCGGCAAATGGAGGAATTCCAGGAGCGGGACTCGGGTTGGACGTTGCGAGTCGTCATCAACTTGACCGTCAACGTAAACCGGTACAACCCAATGAGAGGCAGCTCCTACCTCGAACTTCCCGGGTTTATCAAGAGGAAGGAGGCCTGTGTCAACGTGGAAAACACCGACGACCAGTGTTTTAAGTGGGCACTCCTTTCGGCACTACATCCCATTGATCGGCGAGATAATCCCAAACGTATGTTAAAGTACAAGCCGTACGAAAACGAGTTGAACTTTGCGGGCACAGACTTCCCAGTGACGCCGAGAGAGGTCCCGAAGTTTGAGAAGCAGAATGAGCTCTCGATCAACATCTACATTCTGTTGAAACGCAAAGAAAAATTTGCGGTCGCACCCATCCACGTCACCTCGCACAAGAAGACCAAACATGTGAATCTCCTCATGATTCAAGATCGATACGTCGACGAGGAATCGAATGAGGAGGAGGTGAACGAGGATGATGAAACTCACACCATCTACCACTACGTGTGGATAAAGGACCTCTCTCGGCTGGTCAGCGCACAACTCTCAAGATGGAACAGAAAGAAGTATATCTGCGATCGTTGCCTCCATTACTTCGGAAGCCTCGAAGACTTGGGCAACCACGAAGTCGACTGCGTCCAGGTGAATCGGTGCAAGGTCAAGATGCCTGCACCGATGCACAGCACCTTGAAGTTTAAGAATTTCAACTTCAAGGAAAGGGTGCCATTTGTCGTCTACGCAGACTTCGAGTGTCTCCTGAAGAACGTCGACCTGCAGCAGACGAGCAAAACGAGAGTTTGTCAAGTCCACGAACCGTTCAGCGTGGGTTACTAAGTGAGGTGTAGCTACGACCACACGCTGTCCCGCTATAACAGCTTTCGGGGCCCGAAACCCGCTGAATGGTTCGCGCGTGAACTTTCTGAGCTGTACGAGCAGGTCGAAGGAGTCCTCGAGCACACCGTACCCATGGAACCGCTCACGGAGGAACAGGAGAGGGCTTTCCACATCGCCGAGAAGTGTCACATTTACGGGGAGTCGCTGCTGGATGTGAAGAGAGTTCGGGACCACTGCCATCTCACCAGCAGATACAGGGGTGCAGCGCACCAGGACTGTAACCTGAATTATCAGGATTCGCGCACCATTCCCGTAGTCTTCCATAATCTCAGCGGCTACGACAGCCACCTCATCATCAAGGAGATATCCACCTGCTTCGACGGCTGGATCGACCTCTTGCCCTTGAACATGGAGCGATACGTCTCGTTCACGAAACATCTAAAGGGCAGCGACATCGGTCTTCGGTTCATCGACTCCTTCCGCTTCATGGCATCGTCGTTGGAGAAGTTGGCGTCTTACCTCGCGGAGGCACCGATCACCAAGAGCGAGTTCCCGCAGATCCAGACCGAACAGTTCGAATTGTTGAGGCGGAAAGGTGTCTTCCCCTACGAGTTTCTCGACGCGTGGGCCAAGCTGGACGTCACGGAGTTACCGACCCAGCAACAATTTCACAGCCGTCTCAACGGCTGCGGCATCTCCGATGAGGACTACGAACACGCCCAGAGGGTCTGGCGTGAGTTCAACGTGGGAACTCTGGGCGAGTACGCGGACCTCTACCTCAAGACTGACGTCCTGCTGCTGGCCGACGTTTTCGAAAACTTTCGTGACAACTGCATCGAAGCGTACGGTTTGGATCCAGCCCATTACTACACCACACCCGGCCTCACATGGGACGCCATGTTGAAGTACACCGCAATCGAGCTGCAACTGCTCACCGACATCGACATGCTCATGTTCGTCGAACGGGGCATCCGAGGCGGTGTCAGTCAGTGCAGCAACCGTTACGCCCGAGCGAACAACACGTACATGAGGGACTACAATCCTGAAGAAGAGATGAAGTACCTCATGTACCTACTATGACGTTAATAACTTGTACGGCTGGGCGATGACGCAACATCTCCCGTACGGTGGCTTCGAGTGGGTAGAGAACCTCGCCGGTGACTTCCAGTGGAATGTGTCCGACGACTCGCCCATCGGATACATACTTGATATGGACTTGGACTATCCTAAAGCCATCCACGACATCCACCGAGACCTGCCGCTGTGTCCCGAGCAGATGAAGCCACCGGGCTCGAAAGAGTCCAAGCTTCTGACGACGTTGTACTCGAAATCACGTTACATTATCCACTACCGCAACCTCAGGCAAGCTCTTGAGCACGATCTACGGCTCACCAACATCCACAGAGCCCTTAAATTCGACCAGTCACTGTGGCTCAAGAGCTATAGACTTGAACAGCGGTATGAGGAAACGAGCCCGCAATGAGTTTGAGAAGAACTTGTTCAAACTCATGAACAATGCGGTGTTAGGTAAGACGATGGAGAACGTAGGCAAACGTGTTGACGTCAAACTCGTAACTAAGTGGAAGGGTAGGTACGGTGCTGAAGCACTCATCGCCAAACCCAACTTCCACAACCGAATCGTTTTCGCAGAAAACCTCGTAGCCGTGCAACTCAATAAGATCGAGGTTCTGCTGAATAAGCCGATCTACGTGGGGTTCTGCGTACTCGACTTGTCGAAAACTTGCGTTTACGAGTTTCACTACGACTTCATGATGCCGACCTTCGAGAGCAATTGCAAGCTGCTCTACACGGACACCGATAGCCTCATCTACGAAGTGCGAGGCGGGGACGTCTATGACGTGATGAAGCGTCATATTGGGCGCTTCGACATGTCCGACTACCCCACCGAGAACGGCTTCGAGATGCCTCTGGTGAACAAGAAGGTGGTCAGCCTCATGAAGGACGAGTGCAACGGTCAGATCATGACGGAATTCGTCGGACTCCGCAGTAAAATGTACAGCGTGCGGGTCAACGGCGAGGACCGCATGAAGAAGGCCAAGGGCGTTAAGTCGTCGGTGCTCGCGAGAACCATAGATTTCGAGGACTACGTCGCCTGCTTGAGGTAAAATACCATACAGTATCGCTCGCAGTACCTCTTTCGATCGAGGCTACACGAAGTGCAGACTGTGCAGCAGACCAAACTCGCGCTAAGTCCGCACGACAATAAGAGGTGCCTGCAGCCCGACACCACGGACACTCTCCCCTGGGGGCACTGCAGAATAACTGATGTAAATATGGATGTGTGTGGATGAGTAAATGAGTGTGTGTATGGAATAGGGTTACGATTGTAAATATAGGTAGGATTACAAATGTAAATATTGTGTGTGTGTGTGTGTGTGTGTCATGGAATTACAACTGTAAATATAGGTAGGATTACAAATGTAAATATAGGTGTGCGTGCGTGTGTGGATATAAATATAGGTGTGGATATACTTAAGTAAAACTAAGCGGCATTACGAGAGAGAGCCCTCAAGTACCGCAGCACTAAAGACTACCAATCGATTGCTCTGCTCCATCCGAAGATTCTCCTCGTATTTGCAAGGAGAGTCACGCGTGTCGCCTCTCACCCCTATAAATGAATATAAATATGGATTTGTGTGTGTGTGTGTGGAGGAATAAATGAATTATTTATTTGTCCAACTGTTGTGCGAATCATTGAAACCCAGCCACTTTACAGTCTATTTCCGCGTCTCTTGAGCACCCGCTCCACGAGGTAGACATCGGGATGTTTGACCGTGGTGAGTTCCTCGTCCGAACACGTTGATGCTCATGGTGGTACTGACGAAGAGACATCGTGCGATCCCACTAATAAATGATGTCGGCTTCACGCAATTCCTCGATGATGGATATGATCTCGTTGGAGTGACTAGAGTTACCGGCAGCCTGAGACGCCAGCAGCAGACGAAGGCGATCCACGAGTTCGTTGGGATCATCCCAGTACGTGTAATCCACACGTTTGCCACTCTCGGTGACCATGTATCATGGCAGTCTCGCTCCTCCGCGTTTCGGCGACTCAGCGTGGTAACCGATAGCTCTCGCGATAATGCTGTTGAACTTGATGCTCTTGCTATCGCGTATCAGTCCACTCTCGGTATAATACTTTCTGTGCGCATTCGTGGCGAGGATGATTTTTCCGTAATTGTTCAGATCATCCCGACTCACGAGGGTCTCGTCGGGCGTCTTCTTGAGCAGTAACTCGATCAGACCTCTGGTGTTCGGATAAACTACGTCACCCACGCGAATGAGATTACGTTCGAAGACTATCGGAGAATTGCCAATCATCAACCGCCCTTGGGGTAGCTCGCGCACACCGTAAATCGTATCCTGATCTTTCTTTTTCAACTTGCTCAAGTACACCTGCGTCAAGTCTTCCTCTTCATCCTCCTCCTCCTCCTCCTCCTCCTCCTCCTCCTCCTCCTCCTCCTCCTCCTCCTCCTCCTCCTCCTCAACGTCACCCGTTATCGTCCGGAAGGATGCATCGTCTTCCTCCGACTGTGGCTCCTCCTTCTCCTGCTTCGGTTCAGTCTTAACGGGTGCCACGGACCGAACCAATTTCTCCAGGGGAGTCACCATAGGTTTGAAGACTTCATTCATCACGCGTTCGGTCCTCCCTCTGCCCATATTTATCATTCGATGCTTTCGTCGAATCGCCTCGCTAGCTTTTACGATTTGACGTAAGACATCCTTCTCCTTGCGTATCTCACTGTGTATGTTGACGCGATCGGATGCAAGAGTCAACTGATCAACACTTCAACAATCACTGCACATTTATCAGGTTCACGAAGCAGTCAAAACCTCGTCTGATCTATTTCCGCATCTCTTGAGCACCCGCTCCACGAGGTAGACGTCGGGATGTTTGACCGCGGCGAGTTCTTCCTCGTGGAGAACATCAGAGATACATCTGGGGTATATCCTCAGAGATACATCTGGAGTGTATCCTCAGAGATACATCTGGGGTGTATCCTCAGAGATACATCTGGGGTGTATCCTCAGAGATACATCTGGAGTATATCCTCAGAGAAACGTGTTCGTGCCTGACGAGAAGCTATGACGTCATCGCTCGGGAATGGCGTGTGAAACTGTGCAGTAGCTGAGCGATAAGGTATAACGCACGGGTCGGTTGGAACTGCGCAGTAGCGGTATATCCTTTGAAATTTGATAGCAAGATTGCTCGGAGCAAGTGCAAACCAGTACGCATCCCAAGGTCTGTCAACAATTCCAGGAGTCGGAAGCGAGCGGTAGCGTAACGGGTCGGGGAGGTTGCGGCGGGGGTGAGGTAGGGGAGGTAAACGTGTTCGTGCCTGTCGAGAAGCTATGACGTCATCGTTCGGGAATGGCGTGTGAAACTGCGCAGTAGCGGAGCGATAAGGTATGACGGCATCGTTCAGATAAGACGCTCGGGTCGGTAGGAACTGCATAGTAGCGGCATATCCTTTGAAATTTGATAGCAAGATTGCTCGGAGCAAGTGCGAACACGCGCGTACCCCTTTATCAAACATTGCGTTTCGAGGAGCGATTGCTCGTCGGTGATTCCAAATGACCGTTCACCGCTCACCTCTTTACCGTATGATGCCGCTCAGTCGGTAACGTGATCACGCGTACCTCTTTACCGACTGATGCCTCTGGGTCGGTAACGTCGGTGAGCTCGAACTCTTCAGTAGCGCGAAATGACGCTGCGAGTGAAGTCGGGGAGCGGAAGTTTGATCAATGGCGGAGCTCTGTCAGGGTAAAATTCAAAATGGTTGCTTTGTTCTGTCGGTAAGTTAGAGCTCCGTCGGCACCGGCTGCCCCTGAAAGCATGCAACCAGGTTGTGGCACACTACGTCCGAACCTGCACGACTTTGTCGCTCGCGAGAGGGGAAGGGAGAGGGAGTACGTAGTAGCGTTGCGAGATGATGCACGCGGGCCCACGAGATGGCGCTGCGAGCGAGTGAGGTCCAGGAGTGGGGGTTCGACCCCCTGAAAGCATGCAACCAGAACGCCACTTTGTCGGTAAGCTCGAACTCTTCACTAGCGTTGAAATTGCGCGAAATGACGCTGCGAGTGAAGTCGGGGAGCGGAAGTTTGATCAGTGGTGGAGCTTTGTCCGGTGAGTTCTGAATCCGCGAGATGGCATTGCGAGCGGGTGAGGTCGGGGAGTGGGGGTTCGACCTATGGTAGAGCTCCGGTAGTGGGGGTTCAACCAATGGTGGAGCTCTGTTGGGGTGAAATTCAAAATGGCCGTCCGTGCTCCGTCGGTAAGTCAGAATTCCGTCTGTAACAAAGTACACAACCCATCCACACTCCGTCGGTAAGTTAGAATTCCGCAAAATTCAAATTTCCCGCTATTTTTGGTCACGTGGGTGACGCCGAACTTTCATAGCCCATCTACTTAAACATCCGCTTTTGCACGCACGCATTGGTTCTTCATGCAAATATGACAGTTATGAAGAAAGGACGGGTTTTCTCGGTCCGACTTTCAAAATAGGTATTCAAGGATGTGTATCCTTTTTTCCCCTTTCTCCTCTAACTTTCACTAGGAATGGAGCTGTTATCGGGCCGTTTTGTATGTCCGCAATTTTGAGTTTCCTTCCCGAGCCCCACGTGCAGTGGAGGGCACGGTTCTTAATTGCGTTGTCTCTCTGCACTGCGAACGCGTGTACATCATTTCTGCTTTTTTCTTCCACTCCTAGTATTTCGACCAAAACGCTTCCTAAAATGCTAATACTGACACTTGTAGGAGATTCTACCCACGGTTTTAGTTAGGTGAAAATTATCTTACAATTGTAGTAAAATCGGTAACACAAACTTACAAGTGTTCACGTTGAGTTACAGAACAGCTCTACAAGTGTAGAAAATTCTCCGTAATTATAAGTTCGGCACATGTAGCTACAAGTTGCGGTGTGTTACAGAATTTTGACAAGTCTACAAGTAAAATTCTACAATTGTTACAATTGTAGTACTTGTGTTATAGGGCCCAGAGCGTAGCATTAAATCTAGGTTATGTTACATGAAAACGAGTTAATAGGTGTTTTGTTTTGTGGGTAAATACATGTTTTAAAAGTAAGTAACCTATTTTGTAATTTCACATATACGAACAGATCTTGTCTAAAATCTCTACATATTATTTTAGGTCCAATAAATATATTCTTGTTTTGTCTAAATTGCAGTGTTCCAATATGAATCGTACGAAGAGGTTAATTTCATTAGCACTGAATGAACAGTAATCTGATGCAGTAAAAGAAATTAAAATGCGGTTATCCCTGAAGAGAAAGAGAAAATTACAATCCATTGACGAAGATTATAAGCCCTGTTCTCAATTATGTTTCAAAACTAAGAAAATAAACATAATATGTGGTACTGTTGTGTCCCGGGTCAACCCAAAGTGCAAGTGTGGATAAGTTGGCTGATGATTTTAAAAATATACAGGAATATATCATAACGAAACTATTAACACATTCAATACGACCGGCCACTATAGCGGCCAGCGGTACAGGCATAAAGATTCTCACTATAGGTGCTATTGAACGTGTTAAAAATTTTAGATAATGTTATAAGTATTGCGAAAGAAAAAAAAGAGTAGGAAGAATAGGGAAAAAAGTAGTTTACCTGATTCTGTGATGATCCGGAAAATAAAAACAGCTAAGTTGTGTTGTGATAGTGGGAACCAATGAAGCGAAAATCTTGATGTTTTAGATGCCGATTCTGTGTTATCTTACGAATATATGAAACAGGAAGTTATAAATATTTTCAATAGTGCAGTTGATATAATTGAGAAGAAGGATTATACGAAAAAGGGTGAACCTAGAAAAATAAAGAAGTATGATATAACCCCTAAAGAAAAAAAGTTAGCTAAAATTGAGAAAACAAAGGAAAAGGATGCAGTTCAAGACGGGTGTAAGACAATTTGTAAAAAAAACTGTTAAAAAAAATAAACGATGAGAGACGTAAAGATATAGATAAACAGTTTTGGGAGATGGATAAATTATCTAGAAACAATTTAATAATGTCTACTAGGTACTCTTAAAACTGAAACTAAGCGTAAAACTACGGTAAATTGAAGACGATCAAATACAATTAGGTATTATTTAAAAGATGAAAACGGTTTAAGTCACGAAGTAGGTAAAGTTTTTTACCTGAGAACTTTTGGATATAGTGAAAAACAAGATAACATTGTAAGAAACGTTTTGAAGGCCCCCGTTTCCTCATTACAATAAATAAGCCTGCCCGCAGAAAATCTAATAACAAACAAATTGATAGAGAGTTGATCATTCAGCATATTAAGTCGTATAATCTAACAATATCCCACTATAGAAGAGAACATGCACCAAACGTCTGTATCTTCCAAACGATATTACCATTACAGTCTATGTATGATGATTTTAAAACAAAGCACTCCCAGTTTTCTTTTTGTCACTCAGTGCCAAATACTCGGTTTCATGGGCGTCCTCAACTCATGTGAACTCACACACCTTTCACACACCAATTCGTGAAAAGTTGCGCAGTGCGTGAAATAACCTGCGCAGGGCGTGAATAACCTGCACAGTGCGCCTCGTATTTGGCACTGAGTGACAAAATAGTTATTTTCGATACGAGTGCGTGAAGCGCATGTTTTTAACGAGTGTGAAGTTTGCCGCACTCGCTTCGCTCGTGCGACAATCACACGAGTTAAAAACGGCGCGAAACGCACGAATATCGAATTTGACTTTTTGTCACCAAAGTGTCAAAACCGAGGTTGGAGTGTGGGCGCGGACGGGGTCCGGGGTGGCGGCACAGAGGGGCGTTGGGGGGGTCGGAGCCCCCCCCCCCAAAAAAAAAGATCATAAAACATTTTTTAAAGAAAAGAAAGAAAAAAATCAACACATTGAAAGTTAGAGTAAAATTATAAACTTTTATCAATATCAAAAAAAAATTAAATATGCATTTTTTGGACAACAACAAAAATCAACAAATTCATAGTTGGACACTGATAAGCAATAACGTGCCAACCAACACTGGTTCCATTGTTGAATAAAATCGGGATCCATTGTCACGGGTTTTTATTTATTTCACACTATAAAACTACAATTCACCGTTTTGTGGTAATATGTACCGGCTTTCTGTCTCACCGTTTTGAGGTTATGTGTACCGGCTTTCTGTCAACTGTATAGTCTCTCGGCGCATGCGCAGTGTTGGACATTTGGTTGGATTCACTGACTGCTAACTTCACAACTATTTCTCCAGTGCAGAAAAAAATGTTCACACACTGCGCAGGTACTTTCACGCACTGCGCAGGTTGTTCATACACTGAGTAGCTTCAGTGCGTGAAACACGATTTTACAAGCGTCGAGGACGATCGAAAAACCGAGGTTTTTGACACTGGGTGACAAAAAATAGAATTCATCATTCGGGTGTTTCACGCCGTTTTAACTCGTGCGGTAAACTTCACACTCGCTAAAAACGGCGCTTCACGCCCTTATGACAAAAATATCTATTTTCATATTACATCTATCGAGAAGTTGTAAGCTCATTAAACATATCGTTTAGTCGATTGGGTCATGAAGAATGTTGGAGTTGTGTGAAATTCTTCTGGTCATACGAAAGATACAATTAATGAGAATATTAGTTGTGATGACTGCGTTTTATTTAATAAGCATTGCAAAAAGTACAGGCAAGCTCGGAGACTTTATAAATATGATGCAGAAAATCAGGATGAAAATGATCCTGTTCTGTCAGCTGATCTCGAAAAGGTAACTATAGTTTTCAGTTTCGATTTTGTTTTTCATTTTATGTAATATTGTTTTAGGTAATTATGCTTCCGAGATGTGATACATTTAAAGAAGTTTAGTTTACGCCCAGAATAATAGCGTTTAATGAAAGTTTTGTTATTACTGGTAAAAAAAGCAAGCAACCGCTGTAATATAGCACGAAGCAATATCTGGGAGAAAAAAAGAGGACATAACAAGTGCATTTTATGCTTTCTTGTTGTCAATTCGTGATGTAAAAAGTGTTACCTTATGGCTAGACAATTTTTGTAGCCAAAACAAATACTGGAATTTATTCTCATTTTTTATTTATATAATGAACTCTGAGGTGTTATTTGATTATCTGACAGTAAAGTATTTTGAGCCAGGACATACATTTATGACAGCCGACCACTTTCACCATCAGGTGGAATAATCTCTTAAACGAATGGGAAAGGTTTGATTTCCAGGATTTCACAAATGCTGTACACAAGGCAGGAGCTAACGTTAATGTCATTATCATGTCAGTTAACGATATTTACAACTGGGAGGATTATATCTCCCAGTACAAACTAAACAAAATTCAAAGGAAAAAACTCTATTTTATAAAGTTCTGGGAAAATCTTCCAGTTAATAGCAACGATAATAATAATTTAAGTGATAGTGACTAAATATTTTTTTTAGATAATCTTTTCTTTTTACTGTATACGAGTAGTTTCACCAAAACATTGTTGTGTAACCTTGTTCTCATAATATACTTAAGTACTTAAGTTCGTTTGTTAATTTAATAATTAATATTTACCAGAGCTGTAGCACTATTTAATAGTCTATTTAATATCTACCTACCTACTGAAAATATATAAACCATTATTATCACAGCACATTCGTTTATTTTTCTATAAATAAATCAAATATCACTTTTGCAATTATCTCAGAACTAATTTAGTCTAATTGTGAAATAGGCCAAAGATTTTTATGTATGTCAGCATTTTATCATTTATTTTGAATGTCATTATCAGTGTGTTGCACGAAAAAAATTAGAAAAAACCCTAATCTGAAAACTGTAAAAATGTCAGATACGCCCTTTTAATTTAACACGGCAGTAGTATTTAAATAAGAAGTTATTTAATTTTTGAATTAAACTGCTTGGAAATATTATAGTTCATCTTTCAACACAGTGACTAAACAGCTGCCCTTTGGTGACCTGATATACAAATCACAAACAGTTAGGGCCGATTCCACCAACTCTGATTAAATGCTTGATTACCTAATCACGATTATATTTAATCAGCGTTCTAATCATGATTAACTGCAGAATTCGTTCCACCATGAATTTTTAACCCCCGATTATCTAATCATATACCCTCTTCGCAATAAGTTTTGGTTTTGTTGTAACGGTGATTCTGATTGGTTCATCAACGGAACTTATAATGGAGTAGGAGAAAAACCTGACGTGCGCTCGTGACGTGTTCAACTGACGCGCTGCAAGCCGAGCTCAGTGAGCTGCCGAAATCTTCAACAGAATTTAAAAAGGAACCAGTTGCATAATAGCGGAGAGCAAGCAGGAGTTGTACTCTGGGTGCAATAGCGTGGTTTCTGAAATGTGCACTCCCTTTATTTAGTAAAGATACAGAAAATTCTACGCGATTTTTAACGTAATATGATAATGTTGCGATATTTAAAAAAATAGATTATATATAATTTATAAGAAGTAATTTATCTTTCTGTAGCGTGTTGCAAATTATGTACAATTTCCAGAAGCAAAGCTTCAACACTGTCTTTCGATAATCGAAAACGCGCAATAAAATCGAAATCATCCAAAGTTTGGAAATAATTAATTCGTTCCTTAATTAAATGTGGCCTTCTATCAATTTCGATACCATTTTCATCATCAGATGATGATAAAATATCGTCGTAAAATAAATTCATGTCCGGTATAGTATTGCACAGCAGTGAAACTTCGACTTTGAGGCTATGTTAATCCACGTTAATCACTGGTTAAGTTCATAATCGGCCAAAAATGGCCGATTAAGTTCAACGGCGATTATCTCACTTTAATCATGGTTTAAAAATTGGTGGAACGCAAGAGCTTGATTAAATAAAGCTAATCGGGAATTAACAATTTAATCAGAGTTAGTGGTTTCGGCCCTTAGTCTTATAACGTACATTAGCATTTGGCATTGTGTAAAATATAAATGACTTTTTTTATACACGTTTCCTTCGTACATTTCCAAGTATAGAATATTAAACACTCCCGTAGAGTCTTATGAAATACCAGCTTTTTAACCTTTAGAGTCCGGGGGTGGTCGATAAATCGACCAGCAATCAGGTCGGGGCCTCCAAATAGGAAATTTATAGATTTTATTTACAAATTTTACGTCTAAAAAAAAGTCGATTTTAACTGAAATTTCCCCGGGCTTAAAAGGTTCCAATGAATTGAAGCAAACATCTCGGAAATGCTAATAAATATGGCAAAATGGATGAAATGTTGATAATGCAAAGTATATTGAATTGTCAAAAGATATGAAAATGGAAACGTCTCGGCCCTTAAAACCTTTTAAGTCCAGGGAAATTTCAGTTAAAATCGACTTTTTTTAGACGTGAAATTTATAAATAAAATCAATAAATTTCCTATTTGGAGGCCCCGACCTGACTGCTGGTCGATTTATCGACCACCCCCGGACTCTAAAGGTTAAGGCACATGTTGATGGACATTTAAAAATAATGACGTCGACGTTATATTCTTTGCAATAGTCTTTCAATGCATATTTTTCGTGCTTTTTTCCATATTCTTGGGATTTAATTGGTTTAACAGAGAGTCAGGCTTAAAGAAATCGTCCACCAAAGTAATACAATCTTTTCATGCTCGTGTTTTTATAGAATTAGTCTTTTTTGAAGCATTATTTGAAACATTGAAGCTAGAAGAATGAGGATTCATTCTTCTAGCCAAAAACCATTCATTACAATAATTTTGATCTTGTGTACGTTCGTACACAAGTCAACAATTTTCTTATCAGTTAGTTCAATATTATCAAAGTAACAATTACGTATCTTTGCATCACACTCAGAAATATCAATATTACAAACATATAAAGTATTCTCACGAAAGAGGTTAATCAAATTAAGCGCAGATACTTCACAATTGATGTCACCAATTCTTATAGTAATTACAGAAAGTAAATCGGAAAAGAAACGGTTCGCTGTAGTACCTCAGTGGACAATCAATGTGAGCGACATTAATGTATTAAATATCATAAGAAGTTTTTTTTTAACTTGTAATAAGTCTTTATACTTACTTCCTTTTAAAAGAATCAGTGACCACCATTGGTTAGGCATACATTTCTTTGCCTAGTTATTTATGGGAAGGTTTCCCCACTCTGCTTCTACTAATTTTTTTTGTCGAACTCCTGTCTGAAGTGTTGTAAATAAGAGCATAAGGGCCGGTTTTACCAACACGGTATAAACGCGGTATAGCGCTATACTGAGAATAACCAACAATACGCCTTATGGTTATTCTCAGTATAGCGCTATACCTCGTTTATACCTGTTGGTAAAACCGGCCCTAACTGTGCTTACAGTTCTCTGCTGCATGAGAAATGCAAGTGCAAGATGCCTTATTTACGTGATGTTTGTGATCAATTTGTAAGCAATATCTTTTCATTTCAAATGATGTAATTTGAAGGTTACGTATATCGCCTAATGAAGACGCCTGGATAATTTCTTAACCATTTAACCGTACTAATAATGAAATTCTCTGATACATTTAAAATAATACTTCTAATTGTACTTGGTAAGGTGTACATACATCCTATCGAGGTGTGTCTGACCATAAAACCCCTAATCAGACCTAAATTATCTGGCGATTTTAGTTCTTCTAACGTGAGGACTTTTTGCTAAGGCTTTTCCCCTTTTTAATCCCTTGCGGATTAAAAGCTATGTTATACGTGATGCTTTGGAATCTTGTTCGTAATACCAACTTCATTTTCTTTGGCCGTATCGCAAGTGGTAACTAGATTTGTGTCAGTTAGCCACTAATTTGATGGCTCAACAGACTTACAAATGGAAATCTAATAGAGGTATCTTTATTTATAGAAGAAATATCTAGTGATAATTGCACGTAATTGTTAATAAATTGATATACATACCCTTATCCCTTAATGCCCGTACCACATGAGGCTAATTTTACTCGCCAGGGAAGGAATTTCAATTACCACTATCTCATTATTTATGAAATTTCGGCCTGCATTCATATAAAACTTTGTTATAGGTAAAAATGTACCTTTCAAAAAAGTATTATATGAGCCAAAAACTCCGGATTCCCTGGCTAATATGACATTTTGTATATCGTATTTTTTCGTAATTGGTTGTAAATTTTATTGTAGATATTTGTAATTTTCTTTTACAATTTATACGCCAAATATTATGGCTAACTACGAGTACAAAAAGCATTTCAATTTTTACAATAAGTTGTAGTTATTAGCGTAAAACATTGGAGGTGTGTTTCGTATTTTGTTCTGTAGTTAAGTAGTTGCAGTTCTTTTCCACTGAGGCGGTGTATCAGCTTAATCCTAATCTTGTGCACAAGGTGGACGAAGTAAAAGTAACTACCGAAGTAATTAAGTACTATATATCGAGTATCGAGACCACCGCGAGATTGATTCTAAGGATGACAATGAGGAACTTGCATGATTTTTTTTATTGGCTTAAAAAATATAGTAAAAAATTACAATTTCAACGGTATATAAACTTATGGTGTTAACATGTCGGATACCTTCACAAATTTGAGTTAGAAATGTAGCGTTTGAAAGAGCCGCGCAAACAGCGAGAAGCAATGTGTGACGTCACGCAACAGTAAAAGCACTATCGGCCAATCATACTGCATTCTAGGGCGGGACGTAGTTAGGAGCACTCGACAGTCATTGGTTAAAATTGAGATTTAGCCAATGATCATCGAATGTGTGACGTCACGCAACAGTAAAAGCGTCTAGGCCAATCATACTGCGTTCTAGGTCGTGGCGTGGTTAGGCGTTTGAGGCACGATTAATTAATTCTTTTTCTCCAATATAGTTACATATTATTAAAAAATACAGTGCTCCCTGGTTTTTATAACACGATAGCTTCGTTCAGTAAAATTTTGAAGGAAAAAAAAATTTCATGCAAGTTCCTCATTTTTAGTATTTTGAGAGCTCATGATATCGTTATTTTTCTCGCAATTATATGAGCCGTTGAAAGCCAGAATGGTGTAAGTCACATTTTATGTAAGCTGAGATTATTTGATTGCAAAGTTAAGTACAATTTGAAAAATCTGTCTAGATGATACAAAACAGATATGTACGATTAAAAATATCTGATTGTATCATCTAGACAGATTTTTCAAATTGTACTTAACTTTGCAGTCAAATAATCTCAGCTTACGTAAAATGTGACTTACACTATTCTGGTTTTCAACGGCTCATATATCATATTATTTCTAGTTAAAATTCAATTAAAATTTATTTTCAAGATATGGTACGATCTGTTAAAAAGAATTAAACGTCGCAAATGATTCAAAAATGCATTTGTATACTTTTTATGATGTGAAACATCTTTAGCTGCGTTGCATAGGGGGTGAAAGCGAAGGAGACTGAGACGTCGCCTCGATTCAGGCGATGCTTGTCTGTGTGTGTGTTTGTGTACATTCCTCCCACTCTACTCTACGCAAGGTTTGCTTGCGCATCTCCTGACAGGTCAAACGGCTTGGGACGAGACGTCATCTCTAGTAAGGCGACCCCACTTTGTTTGTTCTACGCTCCTCTCTGCTTTGCCCAAACCTGACTCACGCATTTTACGACGCGCAGTGAAACGACGGCTTTTCAGACGAAAAACTGGAACGAAAGCGAGAAGAAAGCAACTGCGTATATAACTGAACACAATATTGATAAACGTGCTGTTCCTATTACACGTAGAACTTCAAGCGTAATCCTCACTCATAACAAAACGATCGTGGCGAAAAGAAATCATTTTCCTTTGATACCTGGATGCGCTATGACTATTGACAAGTCTCAAGGAGGAACATGTGACGAAATAGTTTATGAGTATAACAAAACACATTCTGTCCAGTTGTTGTATGTAGCTCTATCGCGAGTAACGAGCATTGAAAGTTTGCAAATATGTACACGTAATAATGATTTGAAATTTTATCATGGTAGAAGAACTGATCCATCGGTTTTGTCTTTGCAACAAGAATTTCAAAGATTATAGTTAAACAGACTCTCAACACTGCAAGGGCTAATCACAGATTTGATAAAGTCAAGGGAGGGATTGTCGATATACACCGTCAACTGTCAAAGTCTCAGGAAACATGCTTCAGATGTAAACGATTCTGTTGTCAAGAAACAGTGACTTCTTATTATTATGTGAAACATGGCTTCCTCAGAAAGAAAACGTTCACATACCCAACTTTGATTGCATTGCTATATTCAAACGACAAAACATTACAGCTGCTGGGGTAGCTATCTATCAGAATAGGGACAACATTAAATGTTACTACATCTCACATGGACCTTCGAATAAGAAATACAAGGGAAGTTGATGTTAGTCAATCAGCTGTTGGCGATTTATGTGCTACTGTAAATTGTGATGGGCGACGGAAGGGAACTCGTTATGGTTGTTTTGTATATCTCTCCAAATAAAAAAATTTAAAATATCATAAAATTTATACACCGACAATTAATTGTTTACAGCCCGGCAGATTTAGCGATATTACAAGACAATTTCCATAAACTTCCATTCATTTTAGCAGGAGATTTTAATGTAAACTTTTTGCCGATGAAGTATCATTACCTCTCTCTAATTTCCTTCAAAACGAGTTTCAATTGGTTATGAACAACCATGCGAAAGATCCTACAACAAGGTATGGAACGATCATAGATGCAGTGTTTTCAAGATATCGTGAAAACATTACATCTAACATGTTCGTCACATATTTTAGTTATCATCGGCCCGTTGTAACTTTCGTAAAATCTAACGTCCCAACGACACGTAGCACTGCTATTGTAACAGAAGTAACAGATCAATAATTTGATTAAAAATTGTTGTCGACGAAAATTAAAATCGTTTTTTTTTTATTTCATTTCCCCTATCACACATCCCACACTGTATTCTTCCACTACAATATCATTCAGATTGTTCGCATCTACCAGGCGTCCCGTGACGGCTTCTGTTTCTTTTACACGGTTGCTCTATAGCAATGAAGAATTCTAATGTGTTATATTTGAATCTCAATAGACAGGAAGAGGTGACAAGAATTGCTTGAAAATGTCTAAGAAATATAGATTCTCTTTTGCATTGACGTATGAAAGATCTTAAACCAAAATTTTACCATGATCTTACTACTTAATTCAAATGAGATATTTTCTGAAGACGAATGCTCCAATTACGATGTATAATTATAACCATTCATTCGTTTGTAAACATTTGAAAACTCATGGACAGTTAATTTCGTAATTGATTACGAATCACGGTTCATTCGATTACGAATGAGTTTGAAAATATCAGAGGTTGATAAAAGATAGTGGTAATTTTGAAAGATACATACATGGATCACTCTATTCCATTTAAAGGGAAAGTCTAATTCTATTATTTCCCCTGTTTATAGCGGGCAGTAGAGATTCTTACAAAGAACCTAGTACCCACGTAGCTGCTGAAAGATATTCTCCTGTTCGGCGCGCCTCGGAAGGTTCGGGACCACCTGGTCCTGGTATTCAAGCTCTTCAACAAGAATATCAACAACTTCAGAGGTTAGCGTCTCCATCGCATAGCCCTGCCAGCATTCCGGGATCACCTGTCCATGAAAGAGGGGTAGCCGCTATTACGCAAGGTATGTATTAGTACAACTTTTGTGACCTGCACTTTCGGGAGGAAGTTTTTTTTATTCTAATTTTCCTACAATGTAGACAAGAGTTTATTGAAAATTATAAACAGGCCATTTTAATAGTTTGTATCTTTTATCTGTTTTAACCCGCTGAAGGTCATCTCCTTATATGGCAGTTCCCCTTAAATAACAGTAAATCTGTAGAAACTATAAATTGCTACACATCTAGGATGGCCCCCAGAGGGTTAAAGGTTGTTACTTCAAGTGAATACACATGCATATACAGAGTTTAATGGCTTAGAGGGCTGAAACAGGAGGAGCCTAACTCTGTTTAGGCATGACTTCGTATAATCCCCTTTCCTCGCAACCCACTCGGCTGTCAACTCTGTCAAAATGAGGGAATCGTAGGAAGTACAAAAATCTTTTCCCTTTTTTATAGACGGTCTGTTCTAACTGCCAAAGACAGAAAAGGTATGATAAGAATAGAATAGAAGGGATTCCCCAAATGGGCATCTTATCGAATACTCCAGTTCTAGAGCCTCCGTTGGACAAATTCTAACTCGGAGCCGTATTAAGTGACAAAATCCCAATTAAACATCATCATTAATAAACGTACTCTGAATAAACAGGAACAGAGTCGTTATTAGACAGAATCCCTTTTAACCCTGAAAGACGCGCGCTCGTAAAAATCACGTTAGCGCACGACACGGAGTACAATTTTACCCCGCATTGATTCTTCTGACATATTGCTATAATTTTTTTCTTAAATGTTTACAATACAGTACGGTAGTTCTATACACCTTATATAAAAACTTAACGATATAATTGTTTATAATAAGCGGGGAGAAGTATTTAAATCTAGATATTACAGTATTCATTTCAAATATCATACCATATCCTTTTCTATCAATGTTTGATTTATTTTCATATAAAACTTTTTTTTTAGGTCAAAATGCAGTCATGAAAAATGTATTCTACACAATTTAGTCAAAAGTTTATAGGTAACGAGATAATTATGTTTGAAGTAAGTTGGGTTGTTGGCTGACTAGCCTAGTTCTATCTTATATATATACCGTATGTCCAATGGCTAGTCGAGCAGGTGCAGCGACCTGAATTTTCCTAAAACTTGACTTCGGCAGTGTTTTAGTTAAAGGTGGCTTTGGAAGATGGCGCGCATACGAGCGAAACGTTTGAAATATCTAATTTCCCGATAGGTAAAAGCGGGAGGTAGATAAATGCGGGAGATCGAAGTATAACCTCAAAATTGTGAATGTTGGAATAATGGTGAGTAATTGTTTGAAACGATAAGACATAATAATTCGGGTTTTTTTTCGATGTTCAACTAAATAACACGACTGATACCTAATTGCAGAGAGAAGCGACTGGCAGTCGTGGAGGAAGGGACTACCGTCAACGTGATCCTCGTCAGAGTGGTCGAGCTCTGCCTCGGCGACGAAAGGTGCAATGAAAATGAAATGAAAGCCTGAGTCAAGGTGAAAATTGGAAGGCGTGGAAAGAAAACGCGGCAGAGTCGCCAACAGAAGGAGTGAGTAAAGTGCGAAAGAAAAGTGCAGTGGCGCCGAAAAACGTCGCATGTAGAAGACAGTGACGAACAGCAGCAGCAGCTGGTCGACACTGCTCAACTCCGCACCAGCTCCTGAATGATATCTCGCCGATCGCGATACGCGGCAGCTCCTGTGGACAACGATTCCAGATACTCGAGTCGTAGTCGCAGCAAGGACAGCAGCAGCAGCAGCGTCGACGGCAGGGCCACCGTTGGAAAGCGAAGGCAATCCAAGACCGACTCAGATAGCTGTAAGAGAAAGACACATCGGCGGAAACATAAAATATCGAAGCAAGACTTGCAATGAGAGTGTGGTAAGAGGAAGAAGAAAAATGACAGAGACAAGGCGACGAGACGGAGGAGGAAGTCGTCACCACGAAGGGTTCCTGAAACGGTAGCAGTACTAGCACCGTGCGAACAGTTCCAGAGAACAGGCCGTCTACACCCAGTCGTAAATCATGCCGAATTCCTGTGACACCCGACAGCGGCATCACGTCAGGAGTGTAAACGGTGGAGAAGAACGGGAGCCTCACTGAAAAAGGAAGAAGCAGTGTTGGCGGTGGTAGTGACAGCTAAGGAACCCTTCGTGGTGACGACTTCCTCCTCCGTCTCGTCGCCTTGTCTCTGTCATTTTTCTTCTTCCTCTTACCACACTCTCATTGCAAGTCTTGCTTCGATATTTTATGTTTCCGCCGATGTGTCTTTCTCTTACAGCTATCCGAGTCGGTCTTGGATTGCCTTCGCTTTCCAACGGTGGCCCTGCCGTCGACGCTGCTGCTGCTGCTGTCCTTGCTGCGACTACGACTCGAGTGTCTGGAATCGTTGTCCACAGGAGCTGCCGCGTATCGCGATCGGCGAGATATCATTCAGGAGCTGGTGCGGAGTTGAGCAGTGTCGACCAGCTGCTGCTGCTGTTCGTCACTGTCTTCTACATGCAAAGTTTTTCGGCGCCACTGCACTTTTCTTTCGCACTTCACTCACTCCTTCTGTTGGCGACTCTGCCGCGTTTTCTTTCCACGTCTTCCAATTTTCACCTTGACTCAGGCTTTCATTTCATTTTAATTGCACCTTTCGTCGCCGAGGCAGAGCTCGACCACTCTGACGAGGATCACGTTGACGGTAGTCCCTTCCTCCATGACTGCCAGTCGCTTCTCTCTGCAATTAGGTATCAGTCGTGTTATTTAGTTGAACATCGAAAAAAAACCCGAATTATTATGTCTTATAGTTTCAAACAATTACTCACCATTATTCCAGCATTCACAATTTTGAGGTTACACTTCGATCTCCCGCATTTATCTACCTCCCGCTTTTACCTATCGGGAAATTAGATAGTTCAAACGTTTCGCTCGTATGCGCGCCATCTTCCAAAGCCACCTTTAACTAAAGCACTGCCGAAGTCAAGTTTCAGGAAAATTCAGGTCGCTGCACCTGCTCGACTAGCCATTGGACATACGGTATAGGGCCCTATTTCACCGGGATAGTCCGGGAGGCAGCGACATTTTTACCGTGGTCATTTCACCAAGGCTGGTTTTCATTCACATGATAGATTCCATACTATGTGTGAGCGAAATGCTTGTCAGCTGCCGCACCGGCGGTGGGGGTGAGTACAGTAAAGACTCAAACGTGTAAAAAAAACTAGAGAAATAAAGTGATATCACCAAAGTTGAATTTTTGTTTATGGTTTATTTACATTATGTAATTATAAAAAATCGTAGTCAGCTGGACATATTTCGAGGAGAAATGTGTCAGCTGGAACAATAAACATGTAGCGCGCCGGCTAAAGAGGCTGCGACTTTATCGACTTTTCCCCCGCAATTCGGCTAGCTGACTTTTATTTATATTTAATACAAGTAATACTGGTTCGTGCGATCAAATTTCAACTTTAGTAGTATAAAGAGACATTATATTTTTTTGCAACAAAAGATTCGATGGTTTATTAACATTATGTAATTATAAAAAATCGTAGTCAGCTGAACATATTTCGGGGAGAAATGTGTCAGCTGTTGACGTAAACTTGCGCAATACAGACGCCACGCAAACTAATACCACCATACGTTAAATTAAGTTATGTGATTGCTAATTCATTATATTTTATGAAAAACATCGTCAGATAGGTGTATGGTGGGGGTCAGTCCGTCAGCTGGGACAAAAAACATGCAGCGCACCGGCTAAAGAGGCTGCGCATTTATAATTTCAGCTGACGACTTTTCCCCCGCAATTCAGCCAGCCGACTTTTATTTATATCTAGTACGAATAATAATGGTTCGTGTAATCAAATTTCAGCTGCAGTAGTATAAAGAAACATGAAATTTATTGCTACAAAAGATCTACCAGAGATCCGCACTTCAGCTGTACAGCATGGCTTTCAGATATTTACTCTTACATTTATGAATATCGCATTCTATACAATTAATCTTCTATTGATTTCTATAACTTATTGATGTGTAAACATCTATGCTATGGCTCTACGGTGGGACCTTCCTGGGAAATCGAGCGTCAGACGTAAGCCGTGTACATGTGACTGCGTCAGTGTGTGTGTGGCACTACTGCGCATACTATTCGCGAAAGCTGGATTATCTCAACGGGAAAACATTTTAGAGAAAAATGTTTAATACAAAACTTTAAGGATTTTCCCGTGGCTACCCAGTGGTCGTATTGGATTTGACCTTGACCGTGACCTTTAAGGTAATATCAAATGCCTTCCTAAACCGTTCATCCGATTGCGATGAAACTTTGGGGAATGGTTGGACGCATGCCCGCGAAGGTTTCTGAGTTAGTAAATCTTATACAGGGTGTTCAAAAAGTACCGGTACTGATGATTATTATGCCTTCCTAAACCGTTCATCCGATTGCGATGAAAAGTTGGGGAATGGTTGGACGCATGCCCGCGAAGGTTTCTGAGTTAGTAAATCTTACACAGGGTGTTCAAAAAGTACCGGTACGGATGATTATTATGCCTTCCTTAACCGTTCATCCGATTGCGACGAAAATTTGGGGAACAGTTGGACGCATATCCGCGAAGGTTTGAGTTAGTAAATCTTATACAGGGTGTTCAAAAAGTACCGGTACTGATGATTATTATGCCTTCCTAAACCGTTCATCCGATTGCGATGAAAAGTTGGGAAATGGTTGGATGCATGCCCGCGAAGGTTTCTGAGTTAGTAAATCTTATACAGGGTGTTCAAAAAGTACCGGTACGGATGATTATTATGCCTTCCTAAACCGTTCATCCGATTGCGATGAAAATTTGGGGAACAGTTGGACGCATATCCGCGAAGGTTTCTGAGTTAGTAAATCTTATACAGGGTGTTCAAAAAGTCGAACTATACTTGACCTAAATTTGACCTCCGCTGACAATAAAGGTAACATGAAAAAAATGGTCAAGGACACATTTGAACGTGAAAAAAAATTAATTTGACCTTGATATAATCTTGAAGGTCATGGTCAAGGTCAAATCCAATATGACCATTGCGTATCCCGGGAAAAATACTAAAAGTTTTGTATTAAAAATGTATTTAAACAATGGTGGACGGACAAAATCAATCCACAATCTACCCGTGCGAAGCCGGGACGGGCTGCTAGTAAGTTATAAATCTAATATAATAATAATAAATATTTTATTATAGAAAAAATTTAACTTCTTTATGTCGAACTACGACGTCATATTCCCCAATTAAACTCGGACCGCAGATAATTGTAATTTATTTCTAACAAATAGTATTAAATAGTTGGATAATAATAAATAACATAATTAACTACAATAATAATTATTATCGCCATTAAAATTGCAAGGAAGATAGACTCTTTTGTAGTTTAAAAGAGTCTATCTTCCTTGCAATTTTAATGGCGATAATAATTATTATTGTAGTTAATTATGTTATTTATTATTATCCAACTATTTAATAATATTTGTTAGAAATAAATAAGTTATAGAAATCAATAGAAGATTTATTGTATAGAAGGCGATATTCATAAATGTAAGAGTAAATATCTAAAAGCCATGCGGTACAGCTGAAGTGCGGATCTCTGGTAGATCTTTTGTAGCAATAAATTTCATGTTTCTCTTTATATTACCGCAGCTGAAATTTGATTATACGAACCATTATTATTCGTACTAGATATAAATAAAAGTCGGCTGGCTGAATTGCGGGGGAAAAGTCGTCAGCTGAAATTATAAATGCGCAGCCTCTTTAGCCGGTGCGCTGCATATTTTTTGTCCCAGCTGACGGAAGACCCCCACCATACACCTATCTGACGATTTTTTTCATAAAATATAATGAATTACCAATCACATAACTTAATTTAAAGTATGGTGGTATTAGTTTGCGTGGCGTCTGTATTGCGCAAGTATACGTCAACAGAGCTGACACATTTCCCCCCAAAATATGTTCAGCTGACTACGATTTTTTTATAATTACATAATGTAAATAAACCATCGTGTGGTGTATGCGGGCACAGCACGAGCGAAAGCGATATGGCGAGTGCATGCGTGAGTGGGGGGAGACCCTTGTAAAGTGTGTGAGACGTTTAGTTCGACGGTGGCCTGTGCCGAATAAACTTGGAAGGACAGCCGGAGTACCTTATTGGCCCACAATTCCCTCAAACATCACAGTGGCGACGAGGATGGGATCCTTGAGTCGGTGTGATAGTGGTTATCTAAAAGTTCCGATGGGTGATAACGAGGAAGAGCACAGGGATACGACTGGAAGTAAGGAAAAGGACGAACTCAGTGACGAAAGTCAGGAAGAAGTAGAGTGCGTGAGAGAGGGAACTGGCAATAAGGAAACAGATCTCGTGGATATATCGATTAAGCAAAGCGGAATTACAAGTCAAGCTCGCGGAACTTTCTGTGCCGTTCGACGACGGTGCGACCGTTAATCAATTACGCAAGCTATTAGTGAAAAGAGTAAAGGGCACAGCACGTGGACAGGAGTCGCGGGTGAGGGAGGACGTACAGTCGGTCGCAATGGCTCCAGGGGCAAGTAATAATAATAATAACCAGAATGTTCTGGTCAAGTTTAAGCTGGAAGAAGATGATTGGGAAATTTTCGTGGAATGGTTGGAATTTCATTTTATTGCTTGTGATACCCCGGACACAAAAAAACCGGCGGTTCTATTAACACGGTTAGATGTGAACGCGTATAATTTACTCCGAAACTTGGCGGCCCCAAGGAAATTAAAAGAACTCATATTTGATGAGTTAAGCAAATTAATGCAAGACCATCTGTCACCGCCTCCGTCGGAGGTCGCGGAGAGGGCAAAATTCGCGAAGAGCAAGCAAAAGCAAGGGAAACCTATCGCGGATTTCGTGGCGGAATTGCGATTGGCCGCGCGATATTGCGAATTCTCGAATAGTGACGAAAGGCTGCGCGATCAGTTTATCGCGGGCGTACGTGACAAAGCAACGAAAGTCGAGCTGTACAGGCAAAAACCAAAAACATTCAGCGACGCGGTAACGCAAGCTACGAGTTTCGAGGAGGCCAACAATAATGCCGAAACACCGGTGAGCACACCGACGAACGCCGGGGTACACCACTTCTCACGTGGGGGACGCGGCGGCAGAGGCTGGAAGAATACAAGAGGAGGCCGTGGCCGAACGACGGAGTCAGCGATGCCAGAGCAACGAAGACAACAAGGGGCGAGTACATCAACAGGAGCGACGGCGTTCTGCTTTTGCTGTGGAAGATCGGGGCGTGAGGCGTCGGAGTGCCGTTATAGGCATTACCCGTGTCACAGATGCGGTCAAAAAGGGTACTTAAAAATAAGGTGCAGCAATCCGGCGAAAACATTGGCTATTGGCAAGATCGAGGCCCCAGAAAAAGAAGAAGAGGACAACGAAGTAGAAGAGAACAGCGAAGACGAGTTCCAGAACGACCATCCCGACCAGAAATTTGGCTTGACATGCCGGTTGTCACATCAGGCCCTGATCAGGCATACGCCCGGCATGCCGGATCCGGTTTACCGTAGCTGCGCCGGACCCGGCCCTGATCAGGCATACGCCCGGCATGCCGGATCCGGTTTACCTTAGCTGCGCCGGACCCGGCCCTGATCAGGCATACGCCCGGCATGCCGGATCCGGTTTGCCGTAGCTGCGCCGGACGCGGCCCTGATCAGGCATACGCCCGGCATGCCGGATCCGGTTTGCCTTAGCTGCGCCGAACCCGGCCCTGATCAGGCATACGCCCGGCATGCCGGATCCGGCTTGCCGTAGCTGCGCCGGACCCGGCCCTGATCAGGTATACGCCCGGCATGCCGGATCCGGTTTGCCGTGGCTGCGCCGGACCCGGCCCGGGTAAGGCATACGCACGGCATGCCGGATCCGGTTTGCCTTAGCTGCGCCGGACCCGGCCCTGTCAGGTATATGCCCGGCATGCCCGATCCGGCTTGCCGTAGCTGCGCCGGACCCGGCCCTGATCAGGCATACGCCCGGCATGCCGGATCCGGTTTGCCGTGGCTGCACTGAAAAAAAAAAGATTAAAATTTATTCTGTTAGAAGGATAATCTGAGTACGAAAAGTAAAACAGATCAAAAATTATCCTTCCAGGGTATACAATTTATCCTACCTTAGAATAATTTTCGATCCACTTTACCTTTCGTACTCAGATTGTCCTTCTAACAGAATAATTTTTAATCTTTTTTTTTCTCAGTGTGCGCCGTACCCGGCCCGGGTAAGGCATACACACGGCATGCCGGATCCAGTTTGCCTTAGCTGCGCCGGACTCGGCCCTGATCAGGCATACGCCCGGCATGCCGGATCCGGTTTGCCGTGGCTGCGCCGTACTCGGCCCTGATTAGGCTAATCCACGGTAAACCTAGTCCAGTCAGTCAATCCACGCTGTAGCGGCCTGACGCCAGATGGCGCCGACCCTCTCGGCTCTCGGTAGTAAAACGGCGGTACAGTACTATATACCTAAGAGGACCACAGAGCGTCTAAGGCAGGAGTCGGCCTAGCCTTACTGACGAGTTCACCGGCCGACTCCGGGTCGAAATGATGAACTCACTCGTCTGCCACAGCGATTTTTGAAAGCGATTTTGTTTATATATAAAAATAAACAATTATCGTATGGGAAATTTAGAGTACCCGACCAGAAATGTCGATACTTGTCACGTCAGGACCGAATAAGGCAACCTTATCCGGCCCTGGTCAAGCATGTAACGCGTTGTCACATCAGGGCCGAATCCGGTAACCGGATCCGGGCCCGACCAGAAATTTCGATACTTGTCACGTCAGGACCGGATAAGGCAGCCTGACCCGGCCCTGATCAAGCATGTAACGCGTTGTCACATCAGGGCCGAGTCCGGCAACCGGCTCCGGGCCGGATCCGGTTACCGGATCCGGGCCCGATTAGAAATTTCGATACTTGTCACGTCAGGACCGAGTAAGGCAGCCTGACCAGGGCCGGGTAAGGTTGCCTGATAAGGGCCTGACTTCCAAGATCCGGCTGCCTGATCCGGCCCTGATGTGACAAGTATCGAAATTTCTGGTCGGGATGGCCTGTACGCATTCGAGACGGTGTGCGGCGTCGATCAGCGAAGGTCGGTAAACCAAATCCGCGATTGTGTGGATCCGCAATTCGTAAATATTTTGATAAACGGAACACTAGTTCGTATGGAATTAGATTCGGGAGCAGCGGTAGCAACAATGTCAAGGAAAGATAAGTTTAAATTGTTTCCGAAAGTCGCGGTCGAGGAACAAAAGCAGGAATTTCGTGTCGTAGGCGGAGCGCTTACAAAGCCGTCGGGAGTGATGCGCGATTTAGAAATCGAGTTTAACGGGGTAAAGGCAAAGGGCGATTGTTATATAGTCGAAGTAGAACCGCCGTTACTCGGTCGGCCGTGGTTAAAAAAATTAGGACTGTGGCCGTGGCCTGGCGTGGCTCTCGGAGCAATCGATGCGGTTGAAATCAAAGAAGAATTGGGGAAGTTAATTGAGAAAAAATTTCCGAAATTGTTTGATGATGAAACAGGAACCTTCACAAAAGGTAAAGGGTCAATTCAAGTAAAGCTAGGAACTCAGCCAAGATTTTCGCGACCACGGTCGCTGCCACTCGCGTTAATTGACAGAGTTAGCGAAGAAATCGATAGCTTAGTGGATAGGGATATTCTTAAACCGGTTAATAGCAGCGAGTGGGCAACACCGATTGTCCCAGTCCTCAAGAAAAAAGACGGATCAGTGAGGATCTGCGGAGATTTCAAAACAACGTTAAACCCCTCATTAATCGTTAAACAATATCCATTGCCGAGAAAAGAGATGTTATTTCGACGGTTATCGGGCGGAGTTAAGTTTACAAAAATTGATTTAAAGCACGCGTATCAACAAGTCTTGCTCGAAGAGAATAGCCAGAAATTCGTGACGATCAACACGCACAAAGGGTTGTTCCGCTATACGCGCATGCCGTTTGGTATATCATCGGCGCCGGCGGAATTTCAAAATATTATGGATAAACTCATAGCGGACCTCCCGGACGTGCAATTTTTTTTAGACGACGCGCTTGCGACTGGCAAATCGAAATCGGAGCATTACAACCATGTAATTAACCTTTGCCAACGACTTGAGGAATGCGGACTGAAAGTAAAGAAAAAGAAATGCTCCTTTTATAAAGACAAAATAGAATATTTCGGATTTATTGTCGACAAAGAGGGGGTGCACCAGACCGAGGAAGCTATTCGGGCGATACGCGAGGCACCGAGACCGCGAGAAGTTAAACAATTACAGTCGTTTCTGGGCGGCGTAACGGTGCATGATGCGTACATCGAAAATCGAGCGCAAAAATTGCAACCATTGTATAAATTGCTACAAAATAAAACTAAATGGGAGTGGTCAGACGAATGTGAGAAAGCGTTCGTCAGAATTAAGAAAGAAATGGTTTCGCCGAAAGTTTTAGTCCATTACGACCCATACCTCGAACTAATATTATCATGCGACGCGTCGGCGTATGGCGTAGGAGCCGCGTTAACACAACGAGACCGAAACAAAAGAGAACGACCGATTGCGTTCGCATCGCGAACTTTATTGACTGCCGAGGAAAAATATGCTCCTATACATAGGGAAGCGGCAGCGATCCTATACGGGGTGACGAAATTCTACATTTATCTGTACGCGCGACACTTTATTCTTCGGACGGATCACAAGCCGTTAACGCTCATTTTTGGACCAAAAAAAGGTATCCCAATTATTGCGACAAATCGGTTGCAACGGTGGGCCTTGTTCTTAACGGCGTTCCAGTATACGATTGAATACGTAACATCCAAAAAGAATGCGTTAGCAGATGCATTGAGTCGACTACCTATACCAATAGCAGCGACCGATAAAGTCAAAGTCTCGGGAATTTCGCATCTTAAAGCATTGGAATCTGGAGGGCTAATCGATTCAAAAATTGTCGCGAAGGCCTCGAGACGCGATTTAATTTGTAACCGGGTTAAACGAGCAATCCTGGAGGGTTGGCCGCGAGAGATACAAAAGTTAGATTCAGAATTGAGTAAATATTATAGCCGTCGAAACGAGCTAAGTATTGAGGGAGATTGTCTATTATGGCCCGAGTCGAAGATTTTGACCTGTTCCATTCCGAATAGACCTGCTTTAAGGTCTGTTTAGACCTGGGTAGACCTGGTAGAGTCTCAGAGAATACCTGTAAAGGGATTTTCCTCTAAAACACACACACACACACACACACACACACACACACACACACACACACACCTGAGTTGTCCTGATATGTAAATATGGCCTTCACTGTCCCTAATAAGTCGGATATATTCTTTCAAGCTAGTCGATGTCCTAACACGTGCTGTTAGCTCTTTTTCGTATAATTTAAAATTCATAGATAATCAATTAAACATTCTGAACGGAAAATTATTTATAGGTAGCCTTGAATTGAAAGGAAAGGGGGGGGCAATGTATTAGCAATTTTATTAATTCCTCTTTCTCTATAATGTTGATAAATAAATAAATCAATCAATCAATAAATAAAAATATACACATTTTTGTGAATGAATAAAATATAGATAAATAAAATAAAAATTTAATTTTCTTCATTGGAAAAGAAATTATTATAGCCGGAAAGGGAAGGAGTGAGGAATATGATGTTCCTATTTTCTCAACTCATTTCCCTTTCAACGAAAAGAATATAATAAAAATCTGACTTAAAATTTACTATCATTTTCATAAATTAAGTTATTTAATATATTTAGTGGTTTTCAAATAATAATTAATTAATAGGGAACTTGCCTGTATCAGATTTTTAAATACTTTCGGTATTTATCCACTCTTTAAACCTTAACAATAGGTATTTGTAAAAAAGAAAATGATCAGTTATCTTGTTTAAATATTTTGTGATAGTTTGTGTTTAATTAAAGTTTGACATGTAGCGACTCGTCATGCTTTGGCGGTCTGACGCCAGATAGCGCCGACCCTCTCGGCCCTCGGCTCGCGGCTCTCGGCCCACGGCTGTCGGCTCTCTCGGTAGTAAAACGCCAGTAAATTTCTATATAAGAAGACCACAGGGCGTCTAAGCCAAGAGTCGGCCTAGTCTTACGGTCGAGTCCATAGGCCGGTTCCGGGTCGAAATGGTGAACGTAATTTTTGTTCGTTCGCCACAGACAATTTTTGAACACGGTTTTTCGACACGTGACGTTCATGACACTAAGTGTGTTAAATACAAATTAAATATCTGCATATTTATTTACCATATGTCCCATAAGAAGCGCAATAAGCGACATTTCGGCAGTACTATCTTCGGCAGTATTTACCGACGGTGCACATGTACCGACTCATGCACCGTCGGCAAATACTGCCGAAGGTAAATGTCGCTTGTTGCGTTTCTTATGGAACATGCGGTATACGTGGGACGAAGGTGAAAAGGGTGGGGGAAACAAAATTCAGAAGGCCTTCTTAGACCTGGTTAGTACCTGCGATAGGATAATAACGGCTTTCCCAGGTCTACTGTGAAAAGTCCGTGTTAGACCAGTTTGCATCTGATATTCACCGTAACTAGGCTATGAAAAGACAAGCAAGGTTTACTTTCTACATTTCACGAAGACCTGGTTCATTCCTTTTAGACCTGAAAACGTTCATTCTTAGCAGGGCTTACCAGGTCAAAATATTCGACCCGGGGGGGCGAGCGAGTTGTGATACCGCGAGAATTGAGAGCAGCTATTCTGGAGGAGTTGCACGCCAGTCATTTCGGGATTGTCAGGATGAAACAGATCGCGCGATCATATGTATGGTGGCCATCACTCGACAGCGATATCGAGGAGATGGCGAAGTCGTGCGAAGCATGTCTCAAGAAGGGTAGAGCGCCACCACGGGTAACCTTAACGCCATGGAGATGGCCGGAACAAGCTTGGTTTCGAATACATGCTGACTTCCTCGGCCCATTCCATGGACTCATGTTCCTAGCGATAACACAGGTTTACAAAAAAAAAGTCCAGACTATTTGACCAGACCATGGTATTCCGAG
Source organism: Xiphydria camelus (assembly GCA_963678675.1). NCBI lineage: Eukaryota > Metazoa > Arthropoda > Insecta > Hymenoptera > Xiphydriidae > Xiphydria > Xiphydria camelus. The sequence continues at coordinate 15,665,887 of OY783191.1, forward strand.
GTATTTTTGCGTCCTGAATCCGATCCCGAGGTCATTTGAGCCACATCACGTCAGAAAAACGAGATTTCGAAATAAATAAATAAGGAAATGGGACTGCCCTGAGCAGCACCCAGAGCATGACTCCAAGGTTCTAAGGCCATTAGGGTCAGTGCTGGGTCCACTGTCAATATGTCACAGTGAACGGATCGCCGGAACTGGATGCCTTGACAGGGAGATCGTAATCTGCGAGATACAACGATCATATGGCAACATTTTATCCACTGGGGTGGTTCTGTGATAGTCCCGGTCGAGATTTAGGACTCCATTCCAATGTTTGGAAGGTATTCAAGACCTAAACAGCTACCCTCCAACTCAACAGGTCGCTTGAGAAATTGTCCCGGGTCCAGTTCCAAAAAATGGTCATTTTAACCTCTAAATGACCTTGAAATCTCGTTTTCCTGACGTGATGGGGCTCAGATGACCTCGGGATCGGATTCAGGACGCAAAAATACCTCGGAATACCATGGTCCGGTCAAATAGTCCGGACCTTTTTTTTTGTAAACCTATGTAATCGATGCACACTCGAAATGGCCGGAAATAGCAAATATGAAAAACAATACGACCGTGGAAAAAACTATCGAAGTTTTTAAAGAAATATTCGCGCGCCACGGATTGCCGTATCAATTAGTGACGGATAATGGGACAGCCTTCACAAGCGTCAAATTCCGAGAATTCGTCGAAGAATTGAAAGTTAAGCATACGTTTACGCCACCTCACCATCCGGCGTCGAATGGGGCGGCGGAAAACTTGATCGGTACTTTTAAGGACAAGGTCGAGAAGATGATACGCAGCGGCGATAGCTTAGATGAGGCGGTAAAAAAATTCCTCTTCGACTACCGAACAACTCCCCACGCGACGACCGGAGCCACACCGGCTTCCTTATTATACAAACGAGAATTGCGTACGTGTTTTAGCCTACTGCGACCACGTATCGCGGAGATAGTGAATAAGCAGCAAGCAGCGTAGATAAAAAATAGCCCGAAAGGCCGTAATGTAAAGTTTGAGGTAGGAGAGAGAGTGCGAGTAAGAGACTATGGCAAAAATACCTCCGAGTGGTCGAGCGCGATCGTAACCGAAAGCAAGACGCCGGTAACGCACATGGTCCGTATGAGTGGGGGCATGAGCAAGCGACACAGTAATCAAATACGGAAATGTTCGCAAAACTCGCGCGAGAAGCTGCGAGCGACTGTGAGCGATCAAACCGAAACTATTGTGCCGCGACGATCAAAATTATTATTGTAGTTAATTATGTTATTTATTATTATCCAACTATTTAATAATATTTGTTAGAAATAAATAAGTTATAGAAATCAATAGAAGATTTATTGTATAGAAGGCGATATTCATAAATGTAAGAGTAAATATCTAAAAGCCATGCGGTACAGCTGAAGTGCGGATCTCTGGTAGATCTTTTGTAGCAATAAATTTCATGTTTCTTTATACTACCGCAGCTGAAAGTTGATTACACGAACCATTATTATTCGTACTAGATATAAATAAAAGTCGGCTGGCTGAATTGCGGGGGAAAAGTCGTCAGCTGAAATTATAAATGCGCAGTCTCTTTAGCCGGTGCGCTGCATGTTTTTTGTCCCAGCTGACGGACTGACCCCCACCATACACCTATCTGACGATGTTTTTCATAAAATATAATGAATTAGCAATCACATAACTTAATTTAAAGTATGGTGGTATGTATTAGTTTGCGTGGCGTCTGTATTGCGCAAGTATACGTCAACAGCTGACACATTTCCCCCCGAAATATGTTCAGCTGACTACGATTTTTTATGATTACATAATGTAAATAAACCATCGAATCTTTTGTTGCAAAAAATATGTCTCTTTATACTACTAAAGTTGAAATTTGATCGCACGAACCAGTATTACTTGTATTAAATATAAATAAAAGTCAGCTAGCCGAATTGCGGGGGAAAAGTCGATAAAGTCGCAGCCTCTTTAGCCGGCGCGCTGCATGTTTATTGTCCCAGCTGACACATTTCCCCCCGAAATATGTCCAGCTGACTACGATTTTTTATAATAACATAATGTAAATAAACCATAAACAAAAATTAAACTTTAGTGATATCACTTTATTTCTCTGGTTTTTTACGAGTTTGAGGCTCTACTGTACTCACCCCCACCGCCGGTGCGGCAGCTGACAAGCATTTCGCTCACGCACAGTATGGAATCTATCATGTGAATGAAAACCAGCCTTGGTGAAATGACCACGGTAAAAGTGTCGCTGCCTCCCCGACTAGGACGCCATGGCAGCGCAACCAGTTGCGCTGCCAAACCAACTGTATACCGTATGTCCGTCTCTGTACTGGCCAATTTGAAAGTTACCTTCGGATAGGCTTGGTCGGTAATCGAGACATTTATACCGTAATTATAATTATTTTCGTAATTTCCATTATTCACAAATTCACAATTTCGAGGTTAGACGCTTCGATCTCCCGAATTGACATCAACTCTAACTGCCAACTCGACTTCTACCGTATTAAATGACTCGAGTACCGACCAAGCCTATCTGAAAGTAACTTCCAAACTGGCCAGTACAGAGACGGACATACGGTACAGCTCTATGGAGGGTACCCCACCTGGCGTCCGCTTGGTTGCGCAACCAATTTGGTCGGGCTGCCAGCGTCGACTGGTGAGCGGAATGTCTGTGGCGCGCGACCGCGCTGGTCGCGCAACCAGTCAAATGTATAGTGCTGTATGGCATCTCACTTACTCGTATGTACATCAGCAGTGCTATCTCTTCAACATTCATTTTGAAACTGCTGCCGTTTCTGGCGTCTTATCTGGCGTCTGCTCTGGAGTCTCGTCTGATAGCCTATAGACACCACGGTTGCGCGACCAGTCGCGACTGGTTGCGCAACCGTGGTGTCTCGGTGAAATAGGGCCCTTATGGTTTTCAATTCTGAATTATGAGTATATAGACTTAAAATGTGAAACTGCATCCTTACGCGGATATATTGTTATCTGGCAGACATTGTGGAACTGAAATAATTGTTTTGTTTATTAACCCTTTCGCTTCGGCAGTTCAGTCCGCCGAAGTGCCGTCACTGAACAGATGGTACTTGTATACACATCATATTATGGATGCCGGATATATCCGTCGCTCGTACACACAGGTCGTCGCGCGGATGACAGATATATCCGTCGCTCGAAGCGAAAGGGTTAAAAATAACGCATTATGCGCGAACCATTACCATTTTTCCAAATCATTATAAAGATCTTATAAAAAAAACTCGGCAAAGTTTCGCGCAAAAATTGATTTACGCGAAACCCTAACTGTTGTACATTTACGGAAAAATTCATTTTTAATAATCTATTATTACCAGTCCTAGAACCACAACATGGGGTAAATGTAACGATCTTTGCAACGTGGGGTCGCCGGCGACTCTTTTTATGTTAGGAAATAAAGCAAGAAAAGTGATTCGAAAAATTAGGGGCATTAAAAATTTAACATTTTTAATATTATGTATTGTAATGTTTTAACCAGTATTACAAGAAAAACTGAAAACTGGCTAATTTATAATAATCAAATATTAAAGTATAGTCATTTTAAGCTCTGATAAAAATAATTGTAGAAAAAAATTTGCTAATTATTTACATTCTTCACATATGCTAAAAGAATGTTCTGCACACAAGGTTTTTCCACATTGGGCACAAACATGCCTTCCTTTCCTGTCGCGGCCCAAGGGCAGAAGTAATACCGCCGAGGGCCCCTCTGTACGTTTTGCTGAGGCTGTTGTTCGTCGAGTCCCAAGTAATCACAAATCAGTCGCCTTAACTTGTTTGGTAATCGCTGATTGGTTGCCCTTGAGGTCATATGATCTGCTACTAAACTATTTGCTAATTACTTCAAAACCGTATACCAGGACATTTTTTTCTCACAATGTTTATGGCGGTATGACACAAATGAGTTAATCCCTGCAGCATCTAATATGCCGAAAACAATTCGCAGTGGCTATCTCCTGGTTTTCCTTGCGACAGTTTTTGAATGGCATAACTGGTCAAATGTGTCAACCCCTCCTTTTGTTGAGTTATAAAACAAAATAATTTCTGGCTTTTGTGTTTCTTTATCGACTTCATCCTGAAAGTACATGGTATTAAGTAAAAGAACAGATTTTATCTTGCTCGTTACGTGAAAAACCAGAGTTGAGTTTTTATCAAAAGCGAATGCGGTTGATAGAACCTGGTGGCGTTTTACTTCTAGGAACTGAGGCGAGATTTCCTTTTTGTTTTCGCGCAGCGTACCAACCATGGTAATTTTTTTTCTAGCGGTTTTTTTGCTACCTCGTACGAAGAAAACCAATTATCCATTGTTACGTTGCGATTGGTTCCTCTAATAGTTTAAGTCAGTTTCAGAACATATTGAGTTGGTATTGAGCCTAATCTGGGGTCTCTGTGTTCTTTTCCAACATACGAGATAGCAGAGCACATATACGCCGTTTTAGCAACACACATCATTATAATCTTGAGGCCGTACTTATCCGGCTTATTAGGAAAGTACATTTTAAAAGGACATCTTCCCCTAAAACTCAGCAAGCATTCATCGATCGTAACGTATTCCGAAGGAGTGTAACTACTTTCACAACCTTTCATAAAAAGGTTCCATATTTGCCGTATCGGTGCAAACTTGTCTTGAACTTTTCTCTCTGCTCGGGTGGTTTTGTCATCGAAACGCAAATGCATTAGCAAGAACTCGAAACAATTTTTGGACATTGTGCATCTAAATATTGCTACACCAAATGTTTGCTACCACATATCTTGCAAGGAGAGATGGGCATCCTTCAAAACACCAGCAAAATATAGGAGCCCGAAAAATGCCAAAATTTCTTGCTTAGTCGTTTTGCCAGTATAGCGCAGTTCTGTCGTAAATTTAGCTTTTCGAATTATTATTATTATTTTGTCATTTTAAGATAATGGCGAAAAACGTTATCTACATAATCAAATGTGTTAGCTAGAATTGGGATCTGACATGAGGGAGGAGCTTAGTTCGAAAAATCCAATACCGCATGTCCGAGCCCAAACCGCTCAAGCGCCGATACCTATGGCCGATAACTTGAAATATGTCTTCGGCGGTGATTGCCGACGGTTGAAAATTTGATAGTTAGAGATGGCTTGAGAAGAGTGCGCTGTGTGTACTGCGTGAGAGCGAAAAGTGTCAAACGTCTGATTTCCCGATAGCTGTCAATTCGGGAGATTGAAGTGGTTCGTCTATTATTCAATACTTCGATCTCTCGAATTAACAGCTATCGGGAAATCAGACGTTTTACACTTTTCGCTCTCACGCAGTACATACAGCGCACTCTTCTCAAGCCATCTCTAACTATCAAATTTTCAACCGTCGGCAATCACCGCCGAAGACAAATTTCAAGTTATCGGGCATAGGTATCGGTGCTTGAGCGGTTTGGGCTCGGACATGCGGTATGGTCGAAATGAGTATACTACCGACACAGAGTCTTATGGGAGTGAAGTCATTATTTATTGTTTTGGCACGCGCAGGGCTCCGCGAATCCTTCCCAACTTTCACTAGACTCGCGGGAGGACATGAGCACCCTTTGCCCTCCGTTATCGTCCAGGGTTGACCTCCCATAAATATAAATTCAGCCTTCGAGACGCGCATATGCCTGTCCCTGGACGGGCGCATCACGTAACGTCGACGTATCTGCGCGCAACCCCGGAGTCTTTTTCACGTTTTTACTCTTCCACTTTCTAGAAACTTTCTTCTCACATCGTGAAATGGAAAAAACCTGCTCTTATGCTGAAGCATACCCCCCCCCCTTGCGAGCCGTTTCCCAGCAGTCGTGAAAAATTCATTACCTATCGTGTTCGTATTTCCTCCAGCTCCTCACTTACGCAAGCATCGCACTCATTCTAAGTGTTCCCGGACATTCGTTGTTAACCCGAAAATAAAATCTACGTATTTAGCAAACTACAACCCTCTCTCTCCAGTTTCTTCGCTTCTGTCTACTTCTTCGTCGCAACAGCGTTCTTTCCTGGATTCCGATTCCATTCCCTTTCTCTCCTCAAACTATTTTATGTTTGGTCTTCCGAACATTTACGAATGGCTTTAACTATGAACGCGATTTCCTCTTGGGCAGGTATCTTACACCTTCCATTTTTCTATTAATTCAACATATGAATAAGGTATAATTTTTAATAATATAATAATGTTCTGTTCGCTCCGAAGTTTTTGAACGTACTGGACGCTCTTCGATTAGGAGCTTGTATGACTTTTTTAGTTTTCTCTTACGACCGGGGGTGGGAGTGCTAACTACGCAACGCGAAGAAATTTCCAGGGAAATGCGGAAGGCAGGATTAAGTGTTGTAAATCCCGAGGAAACTCCAGTGCTCGGTTCCTATGTCCCGGCCGACGTACACGTACATGGGACCCTATGGCATTGAGGAACTTTCCCGGATCTAATTTATGACTCAAAGGGTCCCAAGGAGTGTCGAATTTTTCCCTCGCACCGGTCTAGGGCCCAAATGCGAGAAGCATTTGGGCGAATACGCGACATACATACATTAATCCAATGCCAGTCACTCGCTAACCCACTAAACGGTATACTAGGAATAGTTTTACTTCTCGCCACCAGACGGCGTATCGAGACATGTCAGATCCCAATAGTGGTGTAAGTTATAACTTCGTTCAAAGGTCCAGAGAATGGTATCACAAATACGAACGGCAAATTACAAACGGCTACAAACGGCAACATTTCTATTAAATTCTTCTGTTTCTTGAAATGACTTACACCACTTTGCCTTTTACCGCCTCATTTGTATATCTTACAATGATATCTATCTATCATTTCGGCCGTGAAAAAAAGTTCCCATAGATCTTTCTCATTGTTGGCATTTTTAGCCCCACCTTTTGGGCCAGGCAAATGTAAAACAATATTATTCTTAGAAGTTCTTACTCTCTTAGAGACTAAAGGTTGAGCATACTGTGGCCACTACGTCCAAAAAATTTTGCGCGATTTTGATCCACACTAGCGTCTTCCTCTATATCAACATCATTTGACTCCATATCTGACGAATTCAATCCATCTTCCGTATTATCATCTGGTAATATACCATCTTCATCTTCACTTTCCTCTTCTGATAGTTCAGGTTCCATATCACTATTACTATTATCCTTATAGAGCTCTCTGAATAGCTCATTATTATTAGTAAGGCAGCGATTATTGGGATTCATTTCAGATATTCTGTCAGAAAACAAAATCTAAATAATGTAACAAACACATTAAAAAAATAAATTTAAACTCACCAAAAATAAAATATCGTTAACAACAACGTGGGGTCAAATTACTTTTTTGACTCGTTTGAAGCGTCTGAGTAAATTGCACCGCGAGGCCGTACGTTCACTGCAAGAGGTAAGAGGGTACTGAAGGTATACTGACGCATAGCCTCCTATATCTGCAAAGCGCTCGTGTAGAAGTGAAGAAAGCCGAATGCCCAGGGTCATTGGCGACCCCACGTTGTGGTTCTAGGGCTAGTAGTAAATATTTATGTTTGAAATAAAGTAGTCTCAAATTCGTGGAATAGTAATTTTATCGACATCGCAACGAAGAAACAGGTTTGTACACAACTCTCCTATAGTACTGTAAGTCATCGCGCGGGGTAAAAAAATATCCAATCTATATATAATAAATAAAAATGTAATTGTACAAACGTAGAATATCTAAGATCTCCGAAAGTTCTGCACCGATTGCTTTCAAATTTTGACACAACATTGCAGTCGAATACGCGCGTGTTTTTATATGCCTACTATTTATATACCTACTCTCTTAAGGGGGTAAATAAATAAAAATTTATCTTAAATCTTCGAAAGTTCTTCACCGATTGCGTTTAAATTTTGACACAACGTTGCATTCGAATATACGCGCATATTTTTATATACTTATTATCTATCTGGGTGAATGCCCCGAAATGAAACAAACAGCTTTCCATTTTGGTCACAAAAAAAAACAATATTTTTGAAAGAAAACTAGAATAGAAGCTTGGTTTACCAATTAAAAACAAATATTTACAGGAGACAGTTCATTTTTGTCATTATTTTTTATTTTATTTAGCTTTTCTTTAAATTTAGCAGCAGGGAAATCATTCAAAAAGTTAATGGACTTAACCAAATTCGGTATAGGGTTTTTTTTTGGGTCGCTGATCACGAATCTGAAGTCGGATTTCAAAAATTCAAGATGGCAGATCCAATATGCCGGACGAGATTTTCGAAAATCGACGGATTTATGCCAAATATGGTATAGGTGCTTTTTTTGGATCGCTGATCACGAATATGGTTATATTTGCAAAAATTAAAATTTTCGAAAATCTCGTCCGCCATGTTTGATCCGCCATTTTGAATTTCTGAAATTTGACTTCAGATTCGTGATCAGCGACCCAAATAACCCCCCTCTATACCAAATTTGGCATAAATCCGTCGATTTTCGAAAATCTCGTCCGCCATATTGGATCCGCCATCTTGAATTTTTGAAATCCGACTTCTAATTCGTGTTCAGCGACCCAAAAAACCTCCCTCCTATGCCGAATTTGGTTTAAGTTCATTAACTTTTGAAAATCATGATCTCTGGCTGGTTTTTTGAGATTAAACAAAAATGTTATGTGATGGCCAAATTCTGACACCCCGGATTCGTGATCAGGAGGCAAAATTAATATGGATAATATATATCGCATCAAAAGTATACCCTACTTACGAGCTTACCTTTCATAATGCTCATTTCTCTGTAGAAACATCATTCCCCTGGAACTGTTTTTCCAGGGGACGACACCAGGGGAATGACAAAATATGAGGTTATTTTCAATTAAATTTGAGCGAGCTAAGCATCATTATAAGGCTTATACCCAGACATATATTAATATTAACCTTAGTTATTTACTTCTAGTTCACAACATAATTTCAATATTCACTAGAACTATTACTTACCAGGGGAATAACAGTTTCAATGTGACTACAACTGTGCATCACTTGCTACTTACTCTCACCTGGTAAAACAAAACTCTGGCTCCATTTCCCAGGCATTAATGGAATTTTAACATGTGCAGGGGAATGACATGCATATTGTGGACACGCAAATTTAACATTTTTTTAGACTTATTAAAGTAACTTTTTTATTTATTTATCTACTACGACTTTTAAACAGAGTTTTTTGTAGGTAGATCTTAATTTATAGCTGCTTAAGCATACCAAATACTCTTTCACTTTATGTCTAATGGCTGTAAAGCGAAGGAGATACAAACCAGGGGAATGACAATTTACACCTAAAATATGAAATAAAAACGGAATTTTTTATAGAACTGTAAAAAATATAATCAACGACCCAATAAAACAAAGGCAAAGAGTGCTTAAAACAGATATATAACACATTAGAGTTTAAACCCAAGAACAGTGCACCACTGATATTGCATATTGTGCACTTTACAGGCAACCACCCATCTATACCTCTACTCCCTTAAGGGGGTAAAATAGAGAATGAGATTATTTCGTCATTCACGCGGATGAAGTCGCGAGGGGAAAGCTAGATATCACAACTGTGACAGATAAAAACATGCGTTTAAACAATTTCTATATCTGCACAGACAATGGAACAACAACAAAAAATGATCGCATATAGGTATCAGTAAAATCGTTTGACCATTGTCCAAAACACATCGAGCAGCACACATTTCATCAAATTCTGCTACATGTAGGTACTGCTAAATCTTCGCTTTGTCGTATTTCCCGATCAACACAAATTTAAGTCACTTGATACATTTTGTAAATGCCATGATATAAACATTAACGTAACCTAAAAAAACTGTAGAGCAAATAGCCCAGGCGATAGGGAGTTTTACCCTAAAAAAAATTCAGGGAGTTTTGAAATTTGGTAGTTCGGCTCAGTTTCACATCTTGAACAACATACTAAATTTTCAGCATGATAGTTCTTATAAAAATTGTAGAGGGTATAATTCTCTACAAGTTTTGTTTAAAACTTTTTTTTCTCAAACGAATAATTTTAGAGTTACGCTTAAGTAAACTGGAGCGCTTTTCTTACAATTGCATTCACGTACTGCTACGTACTGAAATAAATGCTTGCCTGAAATACTCTACTTTGTAACGACGCATAAAGACGTTGAATTTAACTACAAATATGCGTATTCAACTGCAAAACGATCAATCAGCTGAGATATCCTCACATCAATTGCTGGAAATTGGGAATGGAAAGGTACCGATTGATCTGACCTCAGGACGATTTTCATTGCCTCATAACTTCTGCATTTTAGTGACATCAAAAGAAGAATTGGTTGAACAAGTATTTCCCAATATTCAAACCAACTATAAGAATCACGATTGGTTGAGTGAACGAACTATTCTTGCGGCCAAGAACAAAGACGTCTACGCACTAAACAATATTATTGAGTTTAACATTCAAAGCGAGGCAGTCACATACAAGTCCATCGATACTGTTGTGAAAGCAGATAAAGCGGTTAATTAACCAACAGAATTTTTGAATTCACTCGATCTGCTAGGGATGCCACCGCATGTGCTGCAATTGAAATTCGGCGAACCAATTATTATGTTGTGAAATATCAACCAGCCAAAGCTTTACAACGGCACGCGGCTTGCAGTAAAAAAGTTAGTGAGCAACGTCGTAGAAGCAACAATCTTTACAGGACCTTTCAAAGGTGAAGATGTCCTTATTCCTCGCATTCCTATGATTCCCGGATATGTCATTTTAATTTAAGAGATTGCAATTCCCAATTCGATTGGCGTATGCAATCACCATCAACAAAGCTCAGGGCCAATCTTTAGAATTGTGCGGTTCAAATCTAGACACGAATTGCTTCTCACATGCACAATTATCCCTTTGCACTCGAACGGCGCCGCTGCGGCGCGGCGCTCCCCCGCTTTGCACTCGAATGACGCCAACCCGGCGTCCCCGCCAGGCGCCGTAGCGGCGTCGCTCGAGAGAGAGAGAGAGAGAGAGAGAGAGAGGGAGAGAGGGAGAGGGGGAGAGGGAGAGAGGGAGAGAGGGAGAGAGGGAGAGAGGGAGAGAGGGAGAGGGAGAGAGGGAGAGGGAGAGAGGGAGAGAGGGAGAGAGGGAGAGAGGGAGAGAGGGAGAGAGGGAGAGGGAGAGAGGGAGAGAGAGAGAGGGAGAGGGAGAGAGGGAGAGAGGGAGAGAGGGAGAGAGGGAGAGAGGGAGAGAGAGAGAGAGAGGGAGATGGAGAGGGGGAGAGGGAGAGAGGGAGAGAGGGAGAGAGAGAGAGAGGGAGAGGGAGAGGGAGAGAGGGAGAGGGGGAGAGGGAGAGAGGGAGAGAGGGAGAGGGGGAGAGGGAGGGAGGGAGGGAGGGAGGGAGGGAGGGAGGGAGTGAGAGAGGGAGAGAGGGAGAGAGGGAGAGAGGGAGAGAGGGAGAGAGAGGGAGAGAGAGGGAGAGGGAGAGGGAGAGGGGGAGGGAGAGGGAGAGGGAGAGGGAGAGGGAGAGGGAGAGGGAGAGGGAGAGGGAGAGGGAGAGGGAGAGGGAGAGGGAGAGGGAGAGGGAGAGGGAGAGGGAGAGGGAGAGGGAGAGGGAGAGGGAGAGGGAGAGGGAGAGGGAGAGGGAGAGGGAGAGGGAGAGGGAGAGGGAGAGGGAGAGGGAGAGGGAGAGGGAGAGGGAGAGGGAGAGGGAGAGGGAGAGGGAGAGGGAGAGGGAGAGGGAGAGGGAGAGGGAGAGGGAGAGGGAGAGGGAGAGGGAGAGGGAGAGGGAGAGGGAGAGGGAGAGGGAGAGGGAGAGGGAGAGGGAGAGGGAGAGGGAGAGGGAGAGGGAGAGGGAGAGGGAGAGGGAGAGAGAGAGAGAGAGAGAGAGAGAGAGAGAGAGAGAGAGAGAGAGAGAGAGAGAGAGAGAGAGAGAGAGAGAGAGAGAGAGAGAGAGAGCAAAGAGTTAAATGTTGCGTGTTCTAGAGTCGGCAAACCAGACAATCTACATCTGCACAGACAATGGAACAACAAAAAATATTGGACACTCACAAGCATTGTGAAATTAAACACTTTAGAAACGTACGCTTTCTCTTTTCTTTCTTTTCCATTTAACGAGACTGAGCTATAGCGACGCGTGGCAGGGTAGAATAGAATAGAATAGAATCATTTATTGCAGCTAGGACCAATAGGTCCTGTAGGCAACCCGTTTCCGGGGCAAAAACCCGATGTTATATGAGAGCACCACAACCCGGCGCCTCCATCGTAACAAACATCTTACAAAATGAAGAAACTTAAACCAGATAACGCTTAAAACTACATTACAAAATAAACAGTCTTCCAATAGTAAAACATCTAAAGAATGTGTCAAAATTTCAAGTCAATTGGAGCAAAACTCTTAGTCATAGGGCCGAAACCACCAACTCTGATTAAATTGTTAATTCCCGATTAGCTTAATTTAATCAAGCTCTTGCGTTCCACCAATTTTTAAACCATGATTAAAGTGAGATGATCACCGTTGAACTTAATCGGCCATTTTTGGCCGATCAAGAACTTAACCGGTGATTAACGTGGATCAACATAGCCTCAAAGTCGAAGTTTCACTGCTGTGCAATACTATACCGGTCATGAACGTATTTTACGACGATATTTTATCATCATCTGATGATGAAAATGGTATCGAAATTGATAGAAGGCTACATTTAATTAAGGGGAACGAATTAATTATTTCCAAACTTTGGATGATTTGGATTTCATTACGCGTTTTCGGTTATCGAAAAACAGTGTTGAAGCTTTGCTTCTGGAAATTGTACATAATTTGCAACACGCTACAGAAAGATAAATTACTTCTTATAAATTATATATAATCTATTTTTTTAAATATCGCAACATTATCACATTACGTTAAAAATCGCGTAGAATTTTCTGTATCTTTACTAAATAAAGGGAGTGCACATTTCAGAAACCACGCTATTGCACCCAGAGTACAACTCCTGCTTGCTCTCCGGTATTATGCAACTAGTTCCTTTTTAAATTCTGTTAGAGATTTCGGCAGCTCACTGAGCTCGGCTTGCAGCGCGTCAAGCGACCACGTCAGGTTTTCCTCCTACTCCATTACAACTTCCGTTGATGAACCAATCAGAATCACCGTTACAACAAAACCAAAACTTATTGCGAAGAGGGTATATGATTAGATAATCGGGGGTTAAAAATTCATGGTGGAACGAATTGTGCAGTTAATCATGATTAGAACGCCGATTAAATATAATCATGATTAGGTAATCAAGTATTTAATCAGAGTTGGTGGAATCGGCCCATAGACCTTTAAGTCTCCCCTCCTCTAAAGTGGCCCGGAGACGATCAATAATATTGTCAATAATATTGTCAATGGTACTCATTGATGCATCTAATTGATCGTGTAGGAAGCGATTGATGCCATTGTCAATCGATGGACGGAGATTGATAGGAAATTTGATTGAAGTACATTGACGGGGACCATTGCCGCATCCCAATTGATGGTGTAATCGAGATATTGACAATCGTTCGGGCAGTTGCACAAGACGGCCACGCGATGACGGATACGCCGCCGAGCTCCGTGGAACCCAGAAACATCGCGGAACACTTTGTGTTGCTCTTAATAACCCTGTTTCGTGATCACTCAGAGTTGTGAAAAGTAAAATCTAAGGATTATATGAAATATTGAAGTGTTCATTGGATCTCCATCAATCGCTATTGCAATTGAAATCATCAATTTTATTGACAATATTATTGACCGTCTCCGGGCCACTCCATCAATCGCAATTGATCAATTTTATTGACAATATTATTGACCGTCTCCGGGCCACTTTATACTACGGAGCGGCAAGAACTCGGCGCTTTAAACGCTTTTTTATCGAAACCAATTTTTAAAAGCCCGTGGATATCGTCATTTAAAAACTACTGCACCGATTCTTTTCAAATTTTGTACACACTTTCTACATATAAAATACCAGACCCCGACGTTTTTTTTGTTACATTAAGGGGGGTTTACAGCAATAAAATGGCGGATTTTTCCGTGAAAAATCGCAATTTTGTCTTCAAACAACCACCAAAAAATTAAAAATGGAAAAAAAAAATTTTTAACCGTTGGGGTCTAGAAAAACATCTGTTTTAACTAAATTGCTTTGATTTTTTGATTTGACATAATTCTACGCTGAAATATAGTGTCCACCGCAAATCATCTTTTCTAAAAGGCATCCTCGAAAATGCTTCGTCACCGGCTTATTTCTCAATATTTTTCTATAAAAAAAATTACAAAATGTTCGAATGATGCTTTGTAACATGCGAAACATTAAAATATATCTACTTCAACAATAGCTTTAAAAAAATCGTAAAAATAGAGTTTTTTCCACCCGTTATACCCCCCCCCCCCTTAAATTTATAAATTGAGGCAGCGCGAACAGTTCCGCCTTTGTTATTTGGCATAGGAAGTTTGAAGATAATATCATCTTTTGGAATATAGGATTCGTCTTTTATTTGTGGAAATACAAATATCTGATTTTCAGTTATCTTTAAAAAATTTATGAACCACTCACATTCAGTTATTTCAATGATTTGTTCTACAAAAAATTTTTATGTTTTCTTCGTAGCAAATCTAACAAGTACGAAATCATGTACTTCGATACTATTGGGATCTTCAAATTCTTCATCGTCGAAATCAATTGGACTGTCATCTGATTCTTCACACCATATTTTCAATGTCACTCTCCGATGTGTCTTCCTCAAATACTTGTCTGACATGTTTAAACGTTTTTTTTTCTGTTTCTGTTGGTCCTTTTCTCTTGAAGCTGCTTTCTTTTTTCTTTCTCGTTTTGTTCATTCTCTATTCGAGTCTTTTCTGGTGTCGATGTCAGGATAGCAGAATACTTTTTCTTTCTTCCCTTAGTTGATTTTGGTCTATTTGCTTTTGGATAAGGCATTACTTGTTCAGGAGTTAATTTTATATCAGAAATTATTTTAATCTTTAGTCCATCTGTGGTTGACATCCTATCTATATTTGGTGATGGAACAGCGGTTGAACTTGTAGCCAATTCTTCTTGGACATTAGGTTCAACATTAATGTTCGATGACGGTGAAGGAGCCTATGGATCTTCGATATCGGTAACTTGAGAAGCCATAAAATCCTCGTCGGAGAAAATATTTTGATTCATAGGATAGTAGCCGGTTTTAACCCCTCGTCACTCGCTAGAAACCTACGACCTTAGGTGGTCGCATGGCGAGCACTGAGCCGCCGTGCTAAACGGAGCACGCTGTTGCCACATTGACGTTCAGTGATACGCGCGAGTAGGACGAATGTAAGTGCGTGGTGGCAACACTGTATCTCGAGCGTTTGTCGGAGAGCTACTCGCACTGGCTGGCTCGGCGCCGCTTTTCCGTTCGCTCGAACAATTACAATTTTTTTTAGTTGGGCAAGTGTATTTTTTGAAAAATTATAGCCACGGGCCGTTTCAGATATGTTTAAAGGAAGCATTTATATTTGTTTCGAATTTTTCTAATAGTAAAAAATATACAAAATCACTTAAAATCTTAAAACGGCGACTCCGCGCTCATATAGCGAGTGACGAAGGGTTAAGGAAACCAGATGTAATATTCTGTCTACTGAAACATTCATTAAATGCAGAAGCGCTTAAACTTGCGATATTATAAATTGTAATTACTGTTCCAGGATGATTAGATATCCAACTATTAAAAGCGTCTCGGCATCGAGCTTTAAAAGGCCTAAATACGGATACGTCCAATGGTTGGAGACGATGTGTTATGTGAGGTGGAAATGTTAGCAGAGAGAACTAACCCATTATCTCTACAATATATTATCAAATCAAGAGAAGCAGTTTTGATGATTTCTCAGGAGAGCGATTTTAAATATTTTACGATTTTTAATTGTGAATAAGTCCTGCAATTATTTTTATAGCTTGGTGATTTTTTATGTATAAAATTATGCGCTTGAATGCCTTTTAAATCACACGTATGGGCCTATCCTAAGTTAGGCCTACTATACGTGAGATTTAAATTTTGATTATTTTGAGATACGACGAAAAGTATATACGGGGAGCAAAAGTATAAAATGTTGAGGTACGCCGGGTCGTGAGATAAAAATATAAAGCTTAAGAGCAACCTATTGGCGGTCTTAACTCAGTTTTCAAATTTTCTGAGATACGCCCTTACGTGATTAGACCGACGATGTATTTCTTTATGTGCTTCATAATTTCATGAAACGCTGCATTTGTCATCCAACTACTAGGCGATGAAAGTCCTATACTTCCCTCTGGTGCCCCAGTTAGAAAAACTTCTTTGTAGCTGTTCGCGCCGCTGTTGCGCGAACGGCTCAGTAATCGCTAGATTCACGGTAGCGTGGGCCGGCGGCCTACGTGGCATTTCCGCGCGTCTCGCGTCACGTAAATTACCCCCTCCAGCGGAGGAAATCCTTCCGAATTCTCGTTACGCGTGCTCGCGTAACTCTCTTGTCTCCGAACAGTCCTACTGGACAGTCGCGCGTTACAGTAGTGCTCGTCCCGAGTGCCCGACACGTGCACGACCTAATCGCGGTTCGTCGCGTAACATTCGCGTGCAATCGTTCCCGATCCTGCGTCGATTCGTGTTCCGGGTAACGCGTAACATCGCGTCACTAGTGCGCGTCCTCGCGTCGGAATCGTGCTACGGGAGAGTCGCCGCTTATCGCCTACGTTCGCGATCCAGTGCACTCGCCGCGCATCGCGTAACTTCGCGATCCACCGTACACGCCATTTCCGTTCGCAGACCGCTCCGAAGCAATCGTAGAGCATCGCGTGCTTGCGCGATCTATTCGTATCCGCCGATTCCGTCAAAGCATGCTCCGGAATAGCCGGCATACACCACGCGTTCGCGTTTCTCCTTATTCGCCACGTGCGCCGATTGCTCGCCGCGTACCTGCGACTCGTCGTGATCGCCGCGTGCGCCGAATTTTTCCGCGTGCTCGCGCGTATATTATAAGTTCGCGTCATTTGTATACTAGAGAGCGTCTTCCGGCGCGTTCTCTTGCTCTCTTGTAACTCTCACTTGTTGACGACAATAATATTTCACACGGAAACTGCGACCCGCCTTTGAATTCCCTCACCACCGTCCGATCCAATTACGATCCAGCGATCTCAACAACTTTCCGCCGGAACAGTAGCGGACTCTGGAAAATACATAGGCAGGTGGAATAACGTTTCCATCAGCAATTATTATGATTGTGGTATCGTTTTATTTAGTCTTGATGCATATTCATACGCAAATTTGCGAAATTGAAAATTTTATTTATTGAAGTTTTTATATATTAAATCATATATTAAATCAAAATAAATCATTGACAGCTGTTAAAGAGTAAAATATACATTTTAAGAAAAATGGTCAATTTTCGATGACCAAAAAAAATATTCCTAATACCGGATAGGGTATCCAGTATTAGGACAACAATATGAAATTAGCCATCGAGGCAGAAATCAACCTAACCTATTCAATATATATCTCAATGATCTCCCTACTTTTCCGAAAACTCAGACCGCACTATTCGCTGATGATACGGCTGTATACTCCCACTCATTCAGGGCCGTCGTCGCGGCCAAACAAATACAAATTCATATGGGTCTTCTGGAACAATTTTACGCAATGTGGAAAATATCTCTAAATGCATCCAAAACTGAAGTAATTGTATTCGCGAAGAAAACAAGCCAAATCAAAATAGTGCAACCAATCAAAGTCTACGAACATACCATAGAAACTACCAAATCTGTTAGATACCTAGGTGTCCATCTTAATCCGAAATTAACTTTCAAAAATCACATCAAACAGTCACTTCGCAAGGCTTATGCCGTCCAGAGAAAGGTATATCCGTTATTGGGGTTAAGAACTCTCCATTGTCTATGCATAACAAAAGACTAATTTACAAAATGTTATTAAGGCCGATATTATTATATGCGGCACCAGTGTGGTGTAGTGCTGCAGCGACAAATATCAAACTATTATACTTCAATTATTTCAAAATAAATGCCTAAGACTAATTACCTCAGCCAATAGGCATACTAGAATCACAGAGCTTCATGAGGCTGCTGACTTACAATATTGTATATCCAACTATATCAGACAACTTGGTGATAAATTTTATGAGCATCAACTAAACGACAATTCATTACTTAAATACCTAACTAGCGTGAGGGGGGACACAATTTACCTTTCCCCCTAAAGCATAAGCTCCCGTATCAAACATTACAAATTTTCTCCAAATAAAATAAGGAAACGCGAAAAAAAGAAACATACGAGAAAACACTAGATCTCGTAAACTCTCTAAATTTCCAAAAATAGGTTTTTGCCAAGCCGGCCTTTCCTATATAGCAATAATATTATATAAGATAAATAGCACCAAATCCGTGATCCACACATCTAATTGTACCACCCAACCCTTAATTGGTACGGAGATTACGTACTGCGGGCACCGTGGCGGTTGGGGAAGGGGCTGGAGAGTTAGATATCGCATAAAGTACAAGTGTACATAGCGTATACATAAAAGGAACAATCGTGTAGGTTGAGCTCAAGAGTGTAGGAACTACAAGTACGAAAATATTCGAAGATGCAATTTATGCGTTTATTATATATACATGCATACTTGTACATGTTGTCACTGTAAATAAATATTTTATAAAAAAAAAGGTAAGTCTTACCACGCGGTGGACTCGCGGGTTCGATTCTTGCTGCGGGCAGTTTTTTTTAAATTTTATTTATTTCTATATTGTGAAATAGTCATTTCTATTCCAGAGATATAAAAAAATGTGCTGAACAAATTAATTTTGAGGAGAAAGTTTGAAATTAGAAGTATAACTCATCACAAAATTCTAGGTTTTTGACAGAACTCATTGTCAGACTTCTGTTATGATTCATTTAATTGTTGACTTAAGAAAATTATTGTTTAACTAGAAATCAATGAACCTATATTCTATTGAAATTCGTCATGCGTAAGATATTTTTTTTGAATGCCTTTCCTTGACCGTCCCTTGGGGTGAGTCCCTAGACTTGTGGGTACCAACCATACCTTTTTTTACGTGTATGAGTCATCTTACGTAATTATTCCGTCTCACAACAAACGGACTTCAGCACCAGTTCGTATCACTTAACATCGTTACACGATCATAAATCACTTATTACTTCTAGTTAATTTCGTCATCTAATTGCTAATTGCCTCGGTCCCGTACTTTTCCGGGAAGGAAGGTATCAAATAGATCGCACCAAATCATCTCCCGCGATAATGTTAATTACCGCTTAAGAGGAGGAATGACGAGTGCAGTCGATGGCTAATTGGAGTAAACTTAATGACCAGCTTTTTCAGGAATTCTATTCATTATTGATTCCTACGATCGAGAACGAGCATCCGGCTTTCTCGATCGAAATTCGCATCCTAGCATTACTTGTTGTTTGTCGTCAAAGTTGTTTAATCGTGAGCTGTACTGGTCATCTGTGAATATTACTTTGTCGCATTTGCAAACGATTTTCATTTTAAAATGGCAACGGAAAGTGGAGCTTCGTGCAGTGAACAAGTTCATCATCAATCTGTCGATGAAAATCAAGCAGATTTTGAGGAAACATTTAAAATCACTGTTACAAATGCTCTTCGCCATGCAAAAGCATTGCTTGAGAAAAAAGGCCTTATTTGCAAAAATCCGTCTTCATCCATTAGCGGCGCAGCAATAGCAATGGGAGAAACATTGTATGACGTGATACTTGACAGCGTCAATGAAGGATTTTTAATTGTAGATGAAGATCTCATTATGGCAGGAGAGCCAGATGAGTAACAATATGAAGAGGTATTTATTGATTCAGCAGCTCATTTCTTATTTATAATCTATTAAATATTGTGACTTAACCCAAACTTTTTGTTTTTTCCCAGAGTACTGATGATTCAATGGATATATATTGCGAGGATTTTGATCCCCAGGATTACGAGGAGCCACCGCCAGAGTTCATTCCTTTGGACTACAAGGCTAAAGCTGTTGCACTCGCTGCGGCTCATCCAAAGTGGAGCTTGAAAACACTCAAAAGACATGGATTGGGTCGACTAACCAGAAAAGATGTCTTGGCCACATGGAAAAAGGACGTTCTAGAGGGTGGTACGAAATTTGACAAACATTCGAACGGTTTCAGGAGGCCAGAAGTCTTCTGCAACAGGTTACGACGAGGAGTGTGCAGCAATGGGCAAGTGCTTTTCCCTACATCTCGGAAAAGTTTACTTCCTGGTGAGTCCAACTTGGGTAAAACGTTTCAAGAGGAGACACGGCATCAGACAGTGAAAGGTCACGAAATTCGTCAGCAAAAATGACATTGCTACGCTAAAAGAAACTATGGCAGCAGCGGAGAAGTTTCGAGTTCAGACGAGGATTATGATGCCACGATACGACCCTGACCTCATCATCAACACGGATCAGACCGGATGCCAGTATGAAACTACGTATAATCGATCTCTATATTATAAGGACGTGAAAACCGTACTTGTCAAGAAGCAGAATCTTTTCAAAACAACACACTCGTACACTGCACAGTATAGTTTAACTGCCTCATATAAGTTACTTCCCTTCGTTTTTCTGTGCATGCAGGAGCCGTCAAATCAATTTGGCCCACAGGTATTAAAAAAAATCGAACGTTTAACAGAAGAGTACAAAAATGTTTTTGTCACTTGTTCTAAATCGGGCAAGCCTACCAGACAATTGTATACGCAATTCCTGAAGAGCACTATGCAGCCATATGTCCAAGAAAACAAGTTTTTATTACTCGTTGACTCCTGGAGTGGCCAAGTTGATAGCACCTTGTATGATGATATCTTCACAGATCAAACTGGGGAAGTAACTTGCACTGTCAAGATTATTCCACCAAAATGTACTCCTCTCTGCCAGCCTTGTAATGTATATTTTTATCGTCAAGTTAAAAATCTCATCAAAAAACAGCAGAATGCGCCTGATTTGTTAAAATACCAACGGGAAATTTCCTCTCGCGAAGATGCCATAAAGATACACTCAATTATTCATCACAAATTAAGTGCTCCTATTTTTTCTGATATGATTAGATATGCTTGGTTTGCGTTAAAACTCACGGACGAACGGCCGTTATTTGTTAATGTTAATGACGTTTGTTTCCCCTTGACTCTTGCAAAAAAGAAATGTGAATGTTCAAATGTGTCTTTTATTAAATATTCTTGGTGAGAAGAACATGTTTGCTTTGTATGTTTTTATGATAAGTATCACCCGAAAAATTGTAAACATAGCGCATTAGAGTGGTCATCCGAGTCAGAAACCGACACAAAAGCGATTAAATATTTTTGTATAATTAGTATAAATAATAAATTATAATTGAATGTAAAAAACACCTTTTTCCTTCGATAACTAAATTATATATTATAGAAATAAGAATAAATCAAAACATTTAATACTAGAAAATATTTTTCGTTTGAATGATTTTTCCAATTTTCATTTCCTCTTTAAAATTAATTTTTTCAGCACTTTTTTTTACATCTGCAATAGAAATTACTATTTCACAATATAGAAATAAATAAAACGAAAAAAAAACTGCCCGCAGCAAGAATCGAATCCGAGTCCACCGCGTGGTAAGATTTACCCTTAACCACTGCGCCACCGCGCCGCTATGGAAACTGTCGTTTAAAATCAGACCACTATCGTCCGGTCTGGCAGCGTAAAAACTAAAATACTGTTTATAAATAAACGAAGCCGCATTGGCAGCAATCGCTTTAGGGGGTTGTTTGTGACCCTTTTGGCTACCGTTTAACCAAATCGCCGTTCAAATCGGTATCCCATGGGTCGAGCCCTCCCCTTGTTAGACATAAAATACGTCTTTCAGATATTTATTACTAAAATCTAGTTTTTCATAAAGAATCGAGTTACGTACTTCGAAAATGCAGCAATTATAATATGCTCTATAGGTATTAACATTAAGATTCTCGCTGAAACTTCTAAACGATAGATTCTAATGAATAAATCATAATATATACAATTTTATTGTTATGTTCAGGATTAAGTGGATTGACTACCGCACCGGTTCAAGGTAGTATAGTTCATGGGACGCCTGCACAACCACCATCAACACCTTTGGATTTAAGTCCATTAAGACACCATCGATCCCCCGCAACAACGCCAGTTAGCTATTCACCTAGTAATAGTCCGGCGCTGGATATGATTCAGGAAGAACATCCTGTAGACGTACCAAGAGTAAGATGTATTTTGATATTATTTTATGGTTTTAATTTGGAGAATATTTGTAAGGAACAACAGGAATAAGTTTTTTGTATCGTATGTGCTCTAGCCTAAATTTCCAAATGAAGAGTGGAAGTATTAAAGGTGCTAAGTGCCATTTTTTCTGAAATTTATTTTTGTACATTAAAATGATCTATGTGCCAATGCTTGATGAAATGCGCTATGTGCTAGGTTCATAATCAATACCTTAAAGTGCAACTCAAAGATGGCGCGAGGGATGTACCACAGTAATGCCTACGTGCTAAGTGCCAATAAATCTGTTATATGATTTTGGCACTTATTGTTAGCACCTTTAATATTTCCACTCTTCAAATATAGGCTAGTGTAACTAAAATAAAAATTAATTCATATTTCCGTGTAAGTGATTTGGTATAGGACATTCGTTGTATTTTGATGGCTTCTGGCGATATTAATTTATCTCGATATAGTTTACTGAAATAGCTTTTTCTAGTGTTACCATCAAAAGCAGTTTAATTATACTTGTATCTTCCATACAACGTCACATGATTTGCATGGCTACCCCCTTGAAATATTTGAATTAAGGTTCGAATCGAAAATCGCCGTAGGAATTTTTTTGTAAGGTTCCGGTTTAGATAAATTTTAAGAATGGCGGAGTTCACCGTGCCTCAATTTATTTATGAGGTCCGTGGCTCCAATGGCACATATAACGGAGGTCAAAGGAGTGCAGCCCCTTAACGCATTCGATTAAGTAGAAATGAAGGAGAGGCCGGAAATCAACTAAACAATGTTTATTTTAGTTTTAGATTACAGAAAATGCCAGATCACAACTGGCTAGAAACTCGTGGCGCATAACCTACTCTGATACCCTAAGCGGGACTTGAGATAAGCGAAAACGTGAGGCGCTTCGATTGTCTACTAGCATAGGCGTGTCAGCTAGGCGCAAAACTGCTTGAAAAGCGGCGGAGCGAAGCCGCTCAGCGGTGATAAAAATCCGCTTTTCAGCGATGATAAGAATTCACTTTTCAGCGGTGGAACGTAGCTACTTTTCCGTGGAAGAGAGAATCCCGCCACAGCGGCAGAACGGAAGCCACTTAAGTGGTGGAGAGAATCCACTTTTCAGCTGCGGAATGGAGCACGCTAACGCCAATAGGCGAGTACTTATGTGGAGAAGCGGAGGAAAGTGATTCCCATGGCAGAGAAACTGCAGTGTTTAACGTTGATACCCCAAAATGCTTCGAGAGCCGAAGCGCCATCTACGTAGCGGGCGCTGATTTCGCGAACTGAACCGGAGCCCTCTTCCTCTCACCACGCACCCCGAACTTTACAATCTTTTTTAGGGTCCACCCTCGCCCACTCACTAGCTTGTTCAGAAATAATATATTATTGTCTTGGAGCGTCTCGAGGGCAACGCCAACTCCAAGCAGCCATATCGTATGTTTTCAAGGATGGAGCACATAGGAAGTATATGAGTGCGTTTTAGAACAGCTATGCCTAATTGAAGCATAAGAGCCTCTTTGTCGCTCATTTTTCTGTCTTTCTCGAACTTGTCCAGTTTGAGTGTACGCCAGAGAAATTCTTTTGCATTCACCCAAGTTAATCGACGTTCTCACTCGCACTCACACGTCTCCTATATGCCTCATCCTCGAATACACACGGTATTTACTTTTTTTCTTCCCCTGCACGACGCGTGATATCATATGATTTATATATACACACCATGCGACCAGTCTGCCCACTGCGTGCCGGGCGCTGATTTCGTGAATTTCGGGTAAAATAGATTAGATGTTACCATACTAATAATGGAGTTAAGTTAGGTTAAAAATTGAGTTTCTTGGAACCTATTTCGCTCCCGATTGCAATTCGTACCTGAGAACGTAAATTTAACATCCCTCATCACGACAGTCGGGATTTAGTACTTATCCCCCGAGTTCAAATTCCATCCCAATTTGAACAATCATCATACTAAAATGGAATTTAGCAAAACTACTTTTTAATTAGATGTCTGTATGAATTCCTTCTAAGACATTTATTCTTCCTCCTTAGAGTTCAAAATTCATTTCCTCGAATTCAAGAAGAAAAGAATATTCAATTCAAATTCAAGAAGAATAGTACACTGCATTTCCGATTTTAGCGCCGTTCAATTTCAGCGACGATGTCTACTTTCCTGACCCTATTTCGATCGCTCATAGTAAGGAGAATCTTACTCGTGCTCCGCACTCTCTAACATGAATCGCATTCTAGACAGCCAAAGATAAGCGTTAGACCCTGACCCTCACGATCTGTTGCAATTCTACTGCATTCCGGCTGTAATAATGCAAATACAGATTCTCTATCTATCATCTGTAAATACGTGACCATCGGAAATTTGCGGCAGTGTATAGCAAGAACACCAAATGCTTTCTTATGTGATGTTGCTAAGCGTAGATAAACAAGAGAATGTAGCAAGCCCGTAAATATAGATCTTGCTCTTTTTCTTACGCTTTGTGATTATCAGAGATAAAAAACGGAACTGCAGCACAAAGCTGCAAACGCGTGGGCTCGCAATTTGTTCAATTTTCTTATATTCTATAATGGTCAGATGCTTGCACCAATCTGTTGTAAGAACTACCGCACTTTTAAGCGGTGTTATTAATCGTAGACAAACAATAGAAGCATATACGGAGAAAAGAGCACTTTAGAAATGCAACACTTATTGCCTTACTGTTTAGTAAAAGATTGAATTACTATAATACTTTGTACAAAGTGATATACATGTATCTATATGTATTTTAAATGTAAATGTTAAATGCTACTATACCGTAGGTTAATTCTAGGATGCTCGGGAAAAAGAGTACAAGTCAAAAAATGGTATTGCTCAGAAAACACCTTTATTTGTTTGTATTGAAACACAAACTGTTGAAAAAAGGTATAAAATGAAAATAACACTTCTCATAAGAACCGTTAAATGCATGTAGCACACAAATATCTTTAGGAAAGTAGAAGAAAATTGTAGAATCTCATATTGACCATTTCTTGGTTTATACTCTTTTTCCCGGGCATCCTAGAATTGAGGCTCCCGATGCAAGAACCGGTCGAGCGGTCGAAAACGCTTAAAAGTATTGTCCACTTCGGAAAAGTGGCTGATGGAAAAAAAGTTGAGAAATATAAAAATATAAAAATACGTACTTATAGAGGGCACAAATACGCATATTTTAGTGTAATTTTACTTTTCTAACTTTTGTGGTTTTTAAGAAAAAAATTAAAAACTATTGAATTTCGATCACTCAAAGTCGACGATTTTCAATCTACTTTTAAAACATACATCGCCATATCTCGAAAAATTATGTACGAAACGTCACAATTTTTTTTTCTCGAACTTATTACACCCAAGCGATGCCAAAAAATTAACAAGCACCGCGAGAAAGATTCATTGTTTATAAATAATCACTGTATAATTATTTAACGAAAAAGTCGAAGTTTCAAAATTTTCGACCTGTGGGAAACATTTTTCTATTTATTCTTACGACAAAGTGTAAGCGAGAAAGTTGTAGATAGATGTTTTATGAAGTTTTCTACGAAAAATAGGGAAGATTTAGTGACATTTCACGGGTTTTACGATAGTTCATGTATAAAGCGTGCGATCCGCGTTCGCTCGATTCTCGCGCTCTGCGCTGCTGTTGCAACAGCGCTGGAATTCAATACCGTCTTGCCGGCAAAGCAAGACGACACATGTATTTTACATCGCCAAAAATAAATCATTTCAAATTTTGATTTGAATAATTTAGGTCTTGACGTCAATTTGTTTGTCAAATCGTGTCTCGCTTCTACAGCCGTGGGGGCGTGCGAAGACAAAGAAAACGTTGCACATTTTTCTAACTGCGCGGCGTGCGTTTATCGACTAGTCTCGACTTATTGAGACGTGAAAAGCAACTATTTCATAATATTAAAGGGAAAAACTTATCATTCTCCTTTCGACGTTCAGTCGGATACGTTCGTTGGTTTTTATCTTCTGTAAAACAACGTAATTTTCCTAATCTGTTTTTACGTTATACAGTATTTTAAGTAATAACATTATTCAGTTTTCACGAAATAAATGATAAGATAAAAATTTATCAACAACGCCTGATTTCATCTTGTAATACTACAAAACCCATAAACATATTGCCAAATTATTTCGAAAATTCAATAGTACGAATATTATGTTATATCGACATTTTGTACAATATGTATCGTTCATATTATCAAAAAGATTTAATATTATGTCTAACTACAATATTTACGCAAGCGCACCTAGATTATTCAAATCAAAATTTGAAATGATTTATTTTTGGCGATGTAAAATACATGTGTCGTCTTGCTTTGCCGGCAAGACGGTATTGAATTCCAGCGCTGTTGCAGCGCAGAGCGCGAGAATCGAGCGAACGCGGATCGCGCGCTTTATACATGAACTATCGTAAAACCCGTGAAATGTCACTAAATCTTCCCTATTTTTCGTAGAAAACTTCATAAAACATCTATCTACAACTTTCTCGCTTACACTTTGTCGTAAGAATAAATAGAAAAATGTTTCCCACAGGTTGAAAATTTTGAAACTTCGACTTTTTCGTTAAATAATAATACAGTGATTATTTATAAACAATGAATCTTTCTCGCGGTGCTTGTTAATTTTTTGGCATCGCTTGGGTGTAATAAGTTCGAGAAAAAAAAATTGTGACGTTTCGTACATAATTTTTCGAGATATGGCGATGTATGTTTTAAAAGTAGACTGAAAATCGTCGATTTTGAGTGATTGAAATTCAATAGTTTTTAATTTTTTTCTTAAAAACCACAAAAGTTAGAAAAGTAAAATTACACTAAAATATGCGTATTTGTGCCCTCTATAAGTACGTATTTTTATATTTTTATATTTCTCAACTTTTTTTCCATCAGCCACTTTTCCGAAGTGGACAATACTTTTAAGCGTTTTCGACCGCTCGACCGGTTCTTGCATCGGGAGCCTCAATTATTACTACCGTAAAATGGGGTGAAATTGTGCCACCTGTGGTGAGAATGTGCCACAAGAATTTTCTACATATTATCTTTCAATTTGGCGGCTCGAACTTGAAGTAGTGGCACATTCTCACCACAGGCGGCACAATTTCCTCCATTTTACAGTATTAAAAAATATGAGAATCATTGCAATATTTATAATGAAAGTTTGGGATAAAAAAAGCAAAAAAATACATATCGTTTGGTTTTCAATGCAGTATTTTAATACTAAACAGTACTATTCGGTAAATATAAAGAATACTATCACATTTTGAGCGAGCAGTAACTATTATAAAATAGTTTGAGCATTTTTTGTCATATGGTTAAATTACGATTTTTAAGCTGTTGAGAGAAAATATTTTTATATAATAAAAACATGTAGCTAAACTTATTAAACAAATGTAGTAAAATGCAATTGCTATGTCATATTTAAAAATCTACTATATCGGCTAACAGTATTTTTCGAACAGTTTTATAAATATTGTCGAACTAGTTTTCCGCCCGTGATTTCACGCGTTGATCTCGAAATAAATAGAAATTCTCGTACAAATTTCATCCCCTATTTGACCCCATCAGAGATAAATTTCAAATAATCCTGAAACTCGTCTTTCTTCATTTCTAACCAAAAGGCCAAATATCAATTTTCATAGATTTAACTTCAAAAATTACGGATTTTTTCATACAAACTTACATCCCGTATTTGACCACCTTAAGGGAAGAATTTCATAAAATCCTTTCTTAGTGGATGCTTACGTCACAAAAGAAACTTACTGTCCGAATTTCATGTAATTACATGAAGCTAATTAGCTTCAACAGTTTCAGCTCGACGTTGATAAGTCTGTTAGCCGATCAGAACATGCTCCTTTTTATATGTATAGATTATATTGGATACCTCCATCTTTTGTATAGCTAAATGAATATTACCAAACTATGTCGGGAATCTTTGCTACCATGTACAGATGTACATTCGCTCAACGGTAGTCAAGCAAATATTACTAAACAGTTTAGTACATCGTAATTAGTACCTGTGCGCTAGCCACAAGGAGGTTTCCAATTCTCGCGAGTAACGAACAATACTAGAGCGCTTATAAACCCCACGTTTTGCTGAGAAGTCAGAG
Organism: Xiphydria camelus; assembly: GCA_963678675.1. Classification (NCBI taxonomy): domain Eukaryota; kingdom Metazoa; phylum Arthropoda; class Insecta; order Hymenoptera; family Xiphydriidae; genus Xiphydria; species Xiphydria camelus. The sequence goes on from OY783191.1 coordinate 15,694,270, forward strand.
AAACAGGACTCCTTAGGAAAACATTTAGATGCTTGTAGAAGCAACTTTAATCAAATTTACAGCAGAAAACGCGCAGGTGCCTGCGGAAGTTACTGTCGAAAGATTTTCAGCAGAAAATGTTGAGATACTCGCAACATATGCCGTCACCAGATTTATGGAAGTCACTGTCGGAAGATATGCAGTAAAAATATTCAGATGCTTATGAAAAATGCTACTATCAGATTTGTGGCAGAAAATGCTCAAATGCTTGTAGTAAACTCTGTGTGTCATTTATGAGACAAATGACGGCAGTAAGCGGTATAAGCCTGCTGTAATATTCTTACATAAGATTTGTATATCATCCACGCTTATTTTGTTATCTGGTACGTGTTTCCTTACTAATGATCAGACATGCCTCAAGACGGGCATCCGATTTCAGGGGTAGTCCTCCTATGGGCGCCGTACAGTGGGCTAGATCTGGAAAAATGTGGACAAAAATATAAGGGGTCATTCTTTACATTTAAAATTTTGCAGACGGCTATTATTTACGCCCCTGATGACGAATCCGTTTCCGCATTTTTTAAAAAACAAAATGGCGGTCCAATATATCCAATATATGGCAAACCCTCTTGTAGAAAATGAGGATTATGGATTTTTTTGGGTCATTGATCATAAATCTGTTTTCATATGCTTCAAAATCAAAATGGCAGATCCAATATGGCAGACCCTTTCGTGAAAAACGTATCAGATTTTTAAAAAACTGCAGATTATGGGTTTTCTTGGGTTGCTAATTTCGAATTCGTTTTCGTATGTTTTAAAAACAAAATGGCGAATCCAATATGGTGGAACTCCTTTAAAAAATTTCAGTTTTTCCGAAAACTGATGTCGAACTATGACGGCGTTTTTGCTTATTTCTCAAAGAGGGAGCCTCAATACATGCTTTATCAAAAGGTAAGATAGGTAGCTGTCAAACCTGCGCGTATGTGACGTACCGAAACTACGTACTTTTGACGTTTTCATATTTACATTATTCCTTAAGTAAACTTGTTCCTCGTAAAGTGCTACCCACAAAAACAGATTCTCTGTAAAAAAGGCGGAATTTTCATTCAGTGCCAACAAAAATTGATACGTAAAATACTCTCCAAAAAAGATTTGAAATCAATTAAGATCGCCATGTTCAAGAGTTATATATAAAAAGTAAAAGACATCATTTGAAAGGGAAATTATTGTAAATCAAGTGACTACAAAATTCGACTAAAAAAATTTATAAAAAAATTTTAATAAAAAAGAACTTGCCGCGTTTAAGTTTTCATATTTTGTTCACTATACCGAATAATTGGTAGTGCTTGGACGGTGTTAGAGTGATTCATAAATTGCACTGCCGAAGTCAAATTCAGAGACATTCAGAAGGCCCCCGCCTGATCGGTTTCTCGTACGACATTCGGTATACTGGTGGTATCATATAAGTGTATGAATTTATTTAAAATCATAAGTGCATAAACATCGAGTATAATTCTGTGTCTGAATTTTTTATTTTGAAGGGAAAAAACGCGGCAAGTTCTTTTTTATTAAAATTTGTTTATAAATTTTTTTAGTCGAATTTTGTAGTCACTTGATTTACAATAATTTCCCTTTCAAATGATGCCTTTTACTTTTTATATATAACTCTTGAACATGGCGATCTTAATTGATTTCAAATCTTTTTTGGAGAGTATTTTACGTATCAATTTTTGTTGGCACTGAATGAACATGCCGCCTTTTTTTTACAGAGAATCTGTTTTTGTGGGGGGATTTCACTACTTTTTGGAATTTATTCATGAGGAGAATACGTACATGTAGGAGAATAGCTTTTTATTACTAAGTGTATTATTGCAGAACGAGTAGGTTAGAAGATTTTCATGAAGACTCACGATTTTCTGACATGTCATCTCGTACAGGTGCAACCGAAGAGGATCTAGCTCATGTCCTGTCCGTAAAAAGATGACTCGATGGATCGGAGAATGTCTGGCTTGTCACCGAGCGCCTTTCACCCATAGTACTTTCATTGCAATATGCGATTTTCGTTTAAACTATTCCTGCTCTAAGTAACTTTTACTTCTTTCAAAGCATTTACCTTGTACGAATTGTTGATCGTAGGGGGCAACGATCAATGATTGTGACTAATCGTAGACAAATTATTCCTGCGATGATGTTCCAGTTGCACACCAATTGCCTTTTAGTTTTAATAGACGAACTTGTCTACGACGAGTCTCTATTATCGATCGCTGCCTCCTACCACGAACAGTTCATAAAAGGTGATTACCTTGAAAGAAGTAAAAGTTATTTAACGCTGGAATAGTTGAATGAAACGAGAAGCGCGTATTGCAATTAATGTACCGTGGGTAATAGGCGCTCGGTGACAAGCCTGACATTCTCCGATGTCCATCGAGTCATCTTTTTACGGACAGGACACCAGCTAGATCCTCTTCGGTTGCACCTGTACGAAATGACATATCAGAAAATCGCGAGTTCACGAAAATCTTTTAACCTACTCGTTCTCCAGTAATACTTACAATTAATATACCTGGAAGTTGAAGCAACAGGATTGCCGTACCTTTGGTCCAATATTGAAAATAAATCTTCTCAAGGCTGAATACGATTTGGGCATGTTTCAGCGTACAATTAGCTAGATCCAGCTCGACGAATGAACTATTGTGACAGTGCTCGGTGAATGTGACAGACGCTCTGACAGCTAGCTATTATCAAATCGTTTGGATTTTTTTTTAATAATCAAGATAATGCACGGAAGCAGTGTCATTTTTCTCTGGTTGCTGGTGCATGAAGAGCAGGAAAGGAGACATCTGTATCTCGGAAGAAGTGGCATCAGATAAGTTACTTCCTAACTGACTGTCTTAACCTCATTTTCATCCCTTATACAGAACAAATATCTTTGTGGTTATTCTATTTTTTATTTTCAGCGTTATACGAGAACGGGACGGATTGATGGAAATTTGATTTTTCTTCGCAGTCAAAAATCAACCTAGGTAGAAAAGAATTCTCTAGAATTGCGGTACAATGCCACGGTATGAATATCAGGTTCTACCGACATGACATGCTTCGACAAGGTCTGTATCAACTTTAGCGGTATATGGGGGCACTGCACTAATCCTGTGGCATATTTTTCTATCTGGGAAAGCATATTATTATGATAGTACAGCTGTACAGCGTTCCGATAATATACCGTCTTCCCGTACTGACGGTATACATGCATTTTTTACCTCCAATATGCCGGAATTAAAAATCTCTAGAACTCTCTGTGGTACATGCCACGGTAGGAATATCAAATTCTACCGACATGACATGCTTCGACAAGGTCTGTATCAACTTTAGCATTATATTGGGGGCACTGCACTAATCCTGTGGCACATTTTTCTATCTGGGAAAGCCGTGGTAGAAAAGTAGGAGATACGATAGAATTGGATTACAATAATGAAGTAATTATTTTATTATCTTTTCTTTATCGATATATTCCCCCTTTCGTATTATCAAAAGTTCCAATTATATATTATCGGAACGCTGTACAGCTGTACTACCATAATAATATGCTTTCCCAGATAGAAAAATGTGCCACAGGATTAGTTCAGTGCCCCCAATATACCGCTAAAGTTGATACAGACCTTGTCGAAGCATGTCATGTCGGTAGAACCTGATATTCCTACCGTGGCATGTACCACAGAGAGTTCTAGAGATTTTTAATTCCGGCATATTGGAGGTAAAAAATGCATGTATACCGTCAGTACGGGAAGACGGTATATTATCGGAACGCTGTACAGCTGTACTATCATAATAATATGCTTTCCCAGATAGAAAAATATGCCACAGGATTAGTGCAGTGCCCCCATATACCGCTAAAGTTGATACAGACCTTGTCGAAGCATGTCATGTCGGTAGAACCTGATATTCATACCGTGGCATTGTACCGCAATTCTAGAGAATTCTTTTCTACCTAGGTTGATTTTTGACTGCGAAGAAAAATCAAATTTCCATCAATCCGTCCCATTCTCGTATGGCGCTGAAAATAAAAAATAGAATAACCACAAAGATATTTGTTCTGTATAAGGGATGAAAATGAGGTTAAGACAGTCAGTTAGGAAGTAACTTATCTGATACCACTTCTTCCGAGATACAGATGTCTCCTTTCCTGCTCTTCATGCACCAGCAACCAGAGAAAAATGACACTGCTTCCGTGCACTATCTTAATTATTTAAAAAAAAATCCAAACGATTTGATAATAGCTAGCTGTCAGAGCGTCTATCGCATTTACCACTATTGAGATTCACTACTCCGATTACACTGAATTTTCACTTTTTATTAACAAGCGCGTCCGAGGATCGAAAAAATGCGAGGGAAATCGTTTCGCGAATGGAAATATTTTTTAATTTTGAAAAACAACTAAACATTCAAGGAATATATTCTCACACACTCTCACATACATTTTTGATGGCGTATGCATGTGGCCGCATCTGTGTACACATTTCCGACCATGGCCGAATACCGCCGAAGACAGGCGGAATTTTTGTGAGATTTTTACATATATATATCGCCCGAGAAATCGGATTCTCGACTTTTGAGGCGCGAGGGGCGTGGCTTCGCGTTGCTAAGGAAAAATCTCTGTTAATATGTAACTTACAACATTTACTCTGGTCTCTGTCGATAGAGAATAGTCGATTTATATGGCGTAACTAAGTATAGTTTTGGTTATAACCGTATATTTATTGAGAAAATTCGATGTTAAAATTGAGGGGTGAAGGGGGCAGACATTTTTCCTGTAAAGATACACGGGTGCTCGCGGCGACAGCGCTGGCGGCGTCGTTCTGACGACTTGAATGAACATGCCGCGAGACACTACCGTGTCTCTTGATTTATTTTGTGTTGAAGTGTGTGACATTAATTTGGCTCAATGGAAGGTGTTCCTGAAGGTAAGTAGTATGTTTGCATATATTTTGACATTTTAAAATAATGACCTTTTCTCATTAAACAAAACAATTAAAAACTGCGATTTACAGCTGTTTTAAAATAACTTATTGGTAGAAATCATTAAAAATATCTTATAGCCCGCTACCGCCCAATCTAGTTTTATATTCATTGCATAGCTAATACCTTATAGAAAAGGAATTTTGGAGAAGTGAGTGCCGAAACTTGCCTATTCGAATTTGGCACAGCCTGAATCACTACCGCGTGCATTTTAGAGTCTGTGAGAAGTTATGCGAAAAAGAGCGTGGAGCGTATTAATCGGTCCTCTTCACACCGGTATCGCGGGACTATACCTAGTTAATTAACCCTTTCAGACCCCAATTTATTTTTTCGTTATGGTGTTTCACAACTGTCAAAGTGTTGTAATTCACAAGAATACCAATACTGCGGGTTCCATTTTTTTGGGTCGCTAATTAGGAATCTATTGTCGTATGTTTACCAACAATACCGGTGTGAAGAGGACCGATTATACGCTCCGCGCTCTTTTTCACATAACTTCTCACAGACTCTAAAATGCACGCGGTAGTGATTCAGGCTGTGCCAAATTCGAATAGGCAAGTTTTGGCACTCACTTCTCCAAAATTCCTTTTCTATAAGGTATTAGCTATGCAATGAATATAAAACTAGATTGGGCGGTAGCGGGCGATAAGCTATTTTTAATGATTTCTACCGATAAGTTATTTTAAAACAGCTGTAAATCTCAGTTTCTAATTGTTTCGTTTAATGAGAAAAGGTCATTATTTTAAAATGTCAAAATATATGCAAACATACTACTTACCTTCAGGAATACCTTCCATTGAGCCAAATTAATGTCACACACTTCAACACAAAATGAATAGCACTTTACGAGGAACGAGTTTACTTAAGGAATAATGTAAATATGAAAACGTCAAAAGTACGTAGTTTCGGTACGTCACATACGCGCAGGTTTGACAGCTACCTATCTTACCTTTTGATAAAGCATGTATTGAGGCTCCCTCTTTGAGAAATAAGCAAAAACGCCGTCATAGTTCGACATCAGTTTTGAGAAAAACTGAAATTTTTTAAAGGAGTTCCGCCATATTGGATTCGCCATTTTGTTTTTAAAACATACGAAAACAAATTCGAAATTAGCAACCCAAGAAAACCCATAATCTGCAGTTTTTTAAAAATCTGATACGTTTTTCACGAAAGGGTCTGCCATATTGGATCTGCCATTTTGATTTTGAAGCATATGAAAACAGATTTATGATCAATGACCCAAAAAAATCCATAATCCTCATTTTCGTACAAAATTGATAATTTTCTACAAGAGGGTTTGCCATATATTGGATATATTGGAACGCCATTTTGTTTTTTAAAAAATGCGGAAACGGATTCATCAGGGACGTAAATAATAGCTGTCTGCAACATTTTAAATGTAAAGAATGACCCCTTATATTTTTGTCCATATTTTTCCAGATCTAGCCCACTGTGCGCCGTTAAAATCGGAGGTGCGGGGTATAGCAGAAATTTCTCCATGGTAGGATATGCGATCTACAGAGTGTTCACGCCCAGGCTCTGAGACTAGGTGAAGCTTATTTCAAATTTGCCGCATACACAGACCCATGACTCGATTAGCCTCCCCTGCTGTCACCACGGCCATCTATTAATTGGAAGCCGAACTGCACTTTACCACCGTGAAATTTTGGACAGCTGAATTTAAACGTGATCGGAACAGCTTGGCTGATGAGCATTCGTAATGGCCAGAAACTGCATCTACTACCGATAACATCGAAAAAGCTCACCAAATGGTGCTGGATGACCGTCGAATCAAGGTTAGAGAGATAGTAGAAGCTATGGACATATCGAAATATCGTGTTTGTCATATATTGAGTGAAGATTTGGACATGCGTAAGCTAGCCGCGCATTAGATGCCGCGTTTGTTCACTGTGGATCAAAAACATATTCGAATGAATATTTCCAAGGACTTGTTGCAACGGTTTCAGCGAAAAATAAGTCGGATTTCTTACATCAATTGGTAACTCCTGAATCGAAGGAGTAGTCGAAATAGTGGACGGCGAAGGGTGAACTTACTGCATTTGGTGTGCAGTATATCTACTCACTCCACACAATATATAAATGCTCCCGAACTCTTCTACGATGCCGCCGATCTCTACTAAATTAATATTATAACAAAAAATCAAATTCGATCTCTAAATTGAATGCATCCCAATCCGGTCACCCATCCAAATAGTAACCTCGCTGAATGCTGCTTAACTTCGTTAATCGGCCGGTATCCTGAAGTCCTCATCTCCTATGTGCTTTTGTGTAATAAAGGCTATTTTCTTTTTTCTCTCTATCTCTCTATTATATAAAATAGTCTTCCGGGTCGACGACCGACCCAAAACTCCTTTCCCCACCAATCGCCTAACGGCCACCACCACCACCACCACCACCACCACCGCCGCTGTATTTGAGGGAAATGGCCGTCAGTTACCATATCGGCGGTGGGGGTGAGTACAGTAGAGCCTCCCACACGCGTAAAAAAACTATACAACTAAAGAGTGATATCACCAAAATTGATTTTTGTTTATCGTTTATTTACATTATGAAATTATAAAAAATCGTAGTCAGCTGAACAAATTTGGGGGGGGGGGGATGTATCAGCGGTTGACATATACATGCACAATACAGACGCTACGCAAATTAATATCACCATATTTTTAATTCAGTTATGTGATTGCTAATTAATTATATTTTATGAAAAACATCGTTAGCTAGGTGTATGGTGGGGGTCAGACCGTCAGCTGGGACATGCTGCGCGCCGGCTAACGAAAAGCTACGCATTTATAATATCAGCTGACGACTTTTTCCCCACAATTCAGCTAGCTGACTTTTATTTATATTTAGTACGAGTAATACTGGTTCGTGCAATCAAATTTCAGCTTTGGTAGTATAAAGAAACATTATATTTTTTAAAACAAAAGATTCGGTCTTCCCTGAAATTGTGTGCTGTGAAAAAATAGTTGTATGTAAATTTCTCTAAACGATGATCAGCGTAAATAGTTTATAAAACCCATCAAAAGGACAGGTTTTATAAACTAATAATCAAAATACGAGATTGTATGTTAAGTAAAAAACTTGTTTAACAACTATTTTATGCATTGCAGTAACTTGAATTACACATAAATAACACGTAGAGTAATTTTTAAAAATCTATCATAATGATACTATCAGTATCATTTTCGTCTGTATCAAATTCTTCGTCGTCTGAATCAGTCACACTTATTTCATCTTCTGGCTCTTCTTGGCTTTCGACTGTAAAAAATACAATAATATGATATTTATTTGAAATCTGTACCTCAAAGCTAAACTCTATTAACTCACAAAATGAAAATCTGACAGGAAAACAATTTGTAAATTATTATGAAAGCACTTAATCTTGAATAATATTTTTATATAATTTTTTATAAATATATTATGAAAATCACATCTAATATACATGTTTCTCTAGTGTTCAGCATAAGTATTTAGTATGTTTCTGAAATAATTTTTTTGCGGAAAAATAATTGCAGCTAATACTGTTTGCCATTTTTATCTCGGAAAACTCAGAGGACGTCATATAGCTTAACTTTGAATAATTTAGGAACGGTATTAGAGAATAGTTAATATCATTTCTCAGGTGATAGAAAATAATTTAAATAGAAATAAGGGATTGAATACTATTAGCTCAGTTGTGCAAAATCAAAAATAATTATGCATAAGTAACACAATGCATGTAAATATGTCTATACCTTCAGCGCTATTTTCCTCTGTATTCTCTGTATTAGCCGTTATGATATCCTCAAGTGATGGCAATTGTTCGCCCTTGAACCAAACGAATTAATATTTGTTATCTTTTTCTGTCCAACCGTAATCCGTTGGTGCTAAATCACTTGGGATTGTACAGTGGGCATTGCTCCAAAGATGTGCAATATAAGCCGTTCTTAAAAAATGTTGTTCCAAGCGGTGCCCAAATATTTCGCCGCTGCCGGCGATATGATATGTTTTCATGAATGTAGATATCCGTGCTTCATTTATCTCGTTTATTTTTTGAAATCCAAAAACGCGACAAACAAATTCTTCGAGCGTTGAAAATAATTCCTGCAAATCTATTTGGGTGACATTGCAAATATTTTTCAAAACCAATGTATTTTTCGGAGCGCTTTAACAATTGAAATGGTCGCTTTTTCCTTCCTGGAGAATGAAGAATTATAATCACAGCCTGTACAAATTAATTGCATATTAATAAATAGTTATTTTGTAATATAATAATATTTAAAATAGTGGAGTTAGGAAAGTCTTACCTATTAAAAGCGTAAAATGCAGGTAATGCTGCGCTTAAATGCGGGCCCAAATGGTCGTATACTTTGGATATACCGTATGTCCAACGGCAAACTGCTCAGGTGCTGAAACCTGAATTTCCCCGAAATTTGACTTCGGCAGTGTTTGGACGGTACTCGAGTCATTTATGTGCGCTGCGTAAGAGTGAAAAGTGTCAAACGTCTGATTTCCCGATAGCTGTCAATTCGGGAGATCGAAGCGTCTAACCTCGAAATCGTGAATTTGTGAATAATGGTGAATAATTTTTAGAAGTGATAAGAAATAATCATTTGGATTTCTTCGATGAAATTCCGCAGGTGTTTAAAAACTAGTAACCGATTTGTCAAGGTTGTTGATTTGCTGATGTTTAATCCTTTCGCTACTACGGGCGACTATAGTCACCCGCCACAAAAATGAAATAATACAAAAATATTAATTGTACCTACTGTTGAATTGAAATTACCTTCATAAAAAATTATGAACACAAACCATTTTATTTCTAAAAGTAATGTCACAAAATCGTTCTTGAGACAAAAGTCTGAAGACTCCGCGCGCTTAAGTTCCCACTTTTTCGATACGTAACGGTGCTCCGTTTTACACGAGGGACTCCGCAGCGAGGCCCGCCGTAGCGAAAGGGTTAATATCAACTTTACCTCTTTCGGAACACCCATTGCCCGAGCACAACCACGATTACGTTAACGTTAATCGTAGAATAGACCGCGAGCTCGGGCGATGGTTGGTCGAAAAGAGGTAAAGTTGCTATTAAGGTTTCTCGAGCGTTATACTAAAAATAGTGAGAAATGCTTGAAAATGATTGCATTCGATAGATTGAAGTAAAAACAAATTCAGTTAAATTTTTTAATCTTTTAAGAAGCTCGTTGCAAAGATTTTTGAATAACAAAATAACATACGTTCTTATGGGTTATAACCAACAAACCGCGATATTTCTGAGAAAAATAGTAAAAAAATTCTGAAATTTTTTGAACAGCAAGTTTAATGAACTAAAATCATCTATACCAATTTTCACGTTCATTAAGAAGCCCGTTATTTTTTTATTAATTGTTCTTTATAAATTTAACCTTTGATAAGTAAATGTGGCAACGTTGCATGACGTACAGATGCATGACCAGATGTTTTGGGCTCAATTTTTGAACTCACAGATACACACATAGTACTGTACGTCAAACGTTGTTGCCACATCGCACGAAGAACATACTTTAGAGTGTTACTGTACTTCAGTGGACTAACTTTTAGCAGGGAAAAAGCCCCTGTACCGCTCGAGAAACCTTAAAACATCGGACGCTGTAAACTCATATGTTAGAGATCCATGCTTTGTAACTGGCACATTATCGCAGTAATAGTTCGGCACACCGAATTGCCTTTTGGTTTTAATAGGTAAACTTATTTCCGATCAGTCGCAATCATCGCTCGCTGCCCCTACAGATGAACAATTCGTGGAAGGTAAATAGCTCGAAAGAGAAGTACAAGTCATTTAACGCTGGAATAGTTGAAATGGAAAGCGCGTATTGCAATTAATGTACCGTGGGTGATAAGCGCTTTGTGACAAGCCTGATATTGTCCGATGTCCACCGAGTCATCTTTTTACAGATAGGACACGAGTTACATCCTCTTTGGTTGTACCTGGGCAAGAGCACATGTAAAGAAAACCGCCAAAGACTTTATGAACATCTTCTAACCTACTCGTTATGCAGTAACACTTAATATCAGTGGAAGGGGAAGCAACAGTTATTGACAAATTGGTTACCGGTTTTTAAACACTTGGGGAATTTCATCAAAGAAATCCGAATGATTATTTCTTATCAATTCTAAAAATTATTCACCATTATTCACAAATTCACGATTTCGAGGTTAGACGCTTCATCTCCCGAATTGACAGCTATGGGGAAATCAGACGTTCACTTGTCACTCTTACGCAGCGCACATAAATGATTCGAGCACCATCCAAATACTGCCGAAGTCTTTCAGGGAAATTCAGGTTTCGGCACCTGAGCGATTTGCCGTTGGACATACGGTATTAACATATCTTTGAGAATTTCCTACGCCAACGTGCATAAATATTTTTAGATCTTTCTCGATTTTATCAACGTTCGCAAGTATTATAATCGTTACATCTGTATCTGAAATTATAAATGCGCAGCCTCGTTAGCCGGCGCGCTGCATATGTACTTATTGTCCCAGTTGACGGTCTGACCCCAACCATACACCAAGCTGACGATGTTTTTCATAAAATATAATGAATTAGCAATCACATAACTTAATTTAAAGTATGGTGGTATTAATTTGCGTGGCGTCTGTATTGCGCATGTATACGTCGACAGCTGATACCCCCCCAATCTGTTTAGTTAACTACGATTTTTTATAATTTATACTAATTTATATTATTTTTGATGTGAAACATCTAATTCGGTGTTTCGGCGGTGAGAACAGCTGTTAGCGTGGCGACGCAGGAACTCGGGACGCATCGGCTCTCTCCGCCAGGACTCGGTGGCTCCCTTCCCCCGCGCGCTAACCTCTCCACTTACTACTACACGCTCACTGTATCAGCATACGAAGCAGTACGGAGCGTTCTTTTTAGGGCTCATACACGGCGATTGAGATGCGCTGTAGTGGCAACGGTAAACATTAAAAGTGTTACACTTTCTACACGGTACATAGCGAAACACAGTGGGGCCAGAGACCGGTTTTCTTGGCCAAAATTCGAAAAGTGTATTAATTGAGGTAAAATTTAGTACTCGGGAGTTTTTGGGGTCGCTGATTACCAATCCAGTCAAAAGTTCGAAAAACAATATGGCGGATCCAATATGGCGGAAAGGTTTCTCAAAAATTGATCGAATCTGGGTGAAATTGAGTACTCGGAGGTTTTTGGGGTCGGTGATTACGAATCCAAAGTCGAAAGTTCGAAAAACAATATGGCGACTCCAATATGGCGGAAAGGTTTCTCAAAAATTGATCGAATCTGGGTGAAATTAAGTACTCGGGAGGTTTTTGGGGTCGCTGATTACGAATCCAAAGTCGGAAGTTCGAAAAACAATATGGCGAATCCAATATGGCGGAAAGGTTTCTCAAAAATTGATCGAATCTGATAAATAAATCACTTGTAAGGAATGCTATACAGATATTTATATAATAGATATGTAATATTTTTATACTGTGATTACAATGTGAACGTTAACTATTACAACATGTACTGCCTTGATGCAACTTTATGTGCCTTTCTATGAAAGGCACGGGACTATAAGCACATTACAGCTTATATTCGCCGAAATATATCACCAGCCTAATGGCTAGATTAACCCTTACATTGGTGAGGTATTTAGATCGCGATGATATTGATGGTAATAACCATTATTCAGAACTCCGACTATCGTTTGTCGGAACAAATATCATTAACACTACATTTACGGACAGTTTCGACGTTCTGAAATGTTCATTTTGGCGGATAACACAGTCACACAAAAAAGAAGTGGGGTATACATTTGATGCGATGTTATCTGTATTTTGAATTTTGTAAATATAACTTCATATTCGTAATCAGCGACCGAAAAAACCCCCCTATACCAAATTTGGCACGAATCCATCGATTTTCGAAAATTTTGTCCGCCATATTGGATTCACCATCTTGAATTTTTGAAATCCGACTTCACATTCGTGATCAGCGACCCAAAAAACACCCTATACCGAATTTGGTTCAAGTCCATTAACTTTTTTAAAATCGTGGTGTCTGGATGGTTTTTTGAGATTAAAAAACAATTTGACGTGGTAACCAAATTTTGACACCGGATTCGTGATCAGGAGGCAAAATTACTACGGATAACATATATCGCATCGAATGTATACCCCACTTTTTTGTGTGTCTGTGCAATTATCCCAATATCTACGAAATTGTAGTCCATGCTACTATATTTTTATCGTACAGCGAAATATAATTTATGAAAAAATATTCCACAAATTTAATGTAAAACTCATAAGTTACTGGATAATCGAACTTGAACGGCACTCTGAATAAGTCACCCGTCGCATTGACGGGATTCCGTAAACTTAGTGTTAAAAATGCTGCTATTCTCATGTTTGAATTAGCTTTTCTTCAAAAGGCGCAAATATGCGCAACATTTTCTTGCAGATTCTGCAAGTACAAGTTACAAAGATTAATTAAGAGTCGAAATTAGAAACATGATCTGCCCTGATAACAACTAAAATCATAACTCTATTTGCAAAGAACGACTTAGATCAATATATTTATTTCGATTATAATTACAATGTAGTGATTACTTCAAAATGAATTTTGTTATTAAGAAATAAAAGACTAACCTGTGGGTAAGCCCTCCATGGTAAAAGCAGGTTTTCATAAATTAACACTGCAGAGCACTATCAACCCAAAGTAGAGACACATTTGCAGTCCGTTTCTGTAGCCGCGAAGACAACCAAATTTGAACATATCTGTACAAGTCAGCTGCATTTTTTGTGCTCGGTGCGTGATGAAACCGGATGCCCCCACTATTCAAGTTTATTATCTAAGTATTATTTATTGTCTATTGTTCATTTCAATTTTGGAGTTTCTGCCAACAATTTATACATTTGGCCCCACTGTGCGAAAGTTAATATTTTGTGAGAATTAGTAACAAATCCTATAAATGAAAGGTTGTTTTTCATTATGCCGAAGTCGAGACAATCGTGTAGGGGTGCAAAAATCGCCCTGAAAGGACGCAATGTAACGTCTTAATGATGTGGACGGCCACTGTAGCGCCGAATATTGCCTACTGCCGCGCCACCACTCGGGCATGCACGAGCCCTATAGCGTAGAGCGTCGTAATTAATATGTCGGAGCGTCGTATTAATACGTTGCGCGTTGCAAGTATTGTAGTTAAAGATTGTTCCGACAAACGATGATCGGAATTTTGAATATCGATCCTTAGCAATTAGCATCACCGCGAAATATATAGGTACCTCGTTAATTTAGGGTCAATCTCGACATAATGTGGACGGTATATTTCGGCGAATTTAGACTGTAAATGCGTTTGTATTTCCGCACCTTTCCCGGAAAGGTTAATTACCGAATGGGTCGAAATAAGCCGTTTCCCGCAATTCTTTATTGTAATCAACACCGCTATCCGACCACTACTAAATTACTTTGTAAAGGGGAGAATGACGAATTCAATGGATGACCGATTGGGAAAACCTAATGCCGGGTTTACACGCTTGCCAAGTCTTGACAAGCCATCACAAAATCAAACGTGTGAATAGGACGTTTGGCTTGGCTTATATAGGCTTGCTAGCACTTGTGGCCGATTCGACCGAGTGTCGGTTTTCAGCACAAATCAAAAGAAGTCACTTGTGGTCAATCCAACCGAGTATCGGTTTTTGGCACAAATCAAAGGAAGTTTGCGGCAAGCGCTTGAGAAGCGTTTACACGTTTGTGCGTTTGTGAAGGCTTGGAGTTTGTGGCAAGTTCCAAGCGTGTAAACTCGCATCAGGTGTAGAGGGTCGCTTCACCATTCCGCGTAACCTGAACCCTCATTATGGCCAAGGACGAGCAACGGTACACTTGCCTGCTAACCGGGATGCGGAAACTACCCAACGTCATCTATTGTTCTAATGGCTTTCTCTCCTAGCCAATCGGGGCGCACCACATCAACCGCCACTAGTTACACCGTGATTCTCATTCAACCAATCAGAGCATACCGCATCATCCTTCCTATCGCATACTTTCTACGAAGAAGAATTTCGATGTTTCACATCTAACAAGCGTCCCGTGACGCATTTTGTGTTTTTATTTCATTATTTATATAAACCATAAACCAGAAAACAATTTTGGTGATATAACTTTATTTGTATAGATTTTTTTACGCGTGGAAGGCTGTACTGTACTCACCCCCACCGCCGAGCGCCGGTGCGGCAGCTGACAGGCATTTTGCCCACACACAGTAAGGAATCTATCATGTGAATGAAAACCAGCCTTGTGGTGAAATGACCACCATAATAGTGTCGCTGCCTCCCCTAGTCATTATACAGGGTGGACCAGGTTAAACGTCATTTTTTTAAATATGTGATAGAACAACAACAAAAAAGTAGACTTTTATAAGAACATTTTTTTCAAAAATGTTTCCTAACAAAGATACAGGGTGTCAGTTTCGAAAAAAATGGTTTTCTCATCATAACTTCTAAACTACTTGATCGATTTCCATGAAATTTCGCACACAGGCTAATGTAGAACAGCTCTAAGCAATAATTAAATAATTTTTTAAAATTCTGTAGTGGCGTAGATACTAGGGGCCGGTACCCCCCTTTCCCCCTCCCAATCTTCGGCGCCACTGGATATTTTGCAAAGAAAATATAATTATTGGATTCCCCGTTTAATTTAGAGAAAAAAATCACCCTTGCAAATTTTTGATTTATGGCTTCGTTTTTGAGATATTTATTTTAATTTATAGGGTTTTGAGCAGGCCAAAGCTAGGTTGAACTCCATTAATTGTGATATGTGATAGAGCAACAAAAAAATAGATTCTCATGAGAAAATTTTTTTCAAAAATGTTTCCTAATAAACATATAGGGTGTCAAAGTTTCGAAAAAAAATGGTTTTCTCATCATAACTTCTAAGCCATCGATTTCCATGAAATTTCGCACACAGGCTAATGTCGTACAGCTCTAAGTAATAATTCAATAATTTTAAAAAATTCTCCAGTGGCGTAGATACTGGGGTCCGGTACCCCCCTTTCCCCCTTCCCAATCTTCGGCGCCACTGGATATTTTGCAAAGAAAATTTAATGATTGGATTCCCCGTTTAATTTAAAGGAAAAAATTTCAAAAACGAAGTCACAAATCAAACATTTGCAAGGGTGATTTTTTTCTTTAAATTAAACGGGGAATCCAATGATTAAATTTTCTTTGCAAAATATCCAGTGGCGCCGAAGATTGGGAAGGGGGAAAGGTGGGTACCGGCCCCCAGTATCTACGCCACTGGAAAATTTTTAAAAATTATTTAATTATTGCTTAGAGCTGTTCTACATTAGCCAGTGTGCGAAATTTCATGGAAATCGATCAAGTAGTTTAGAAGTTATGATGAGAAAACCATTTTTTTCGAAACTGACACCCTGTATCTTTGTTAGGAAACATTTTTGAAAAAAATTTTCTTATGAAAGTCTACTTTTTTATTGTTGTTCTATCACATATCACAATGAATGGAGTTCAACCTAGCTTTGGCCTGCTCGCAACCCTACAAATTAAAATAAATATCTCAAAAACGAAGCTATAAATCAAAAATTTGCAAGGGTGATTTTTTTCTCTAAATTAAACGGGGAATCCAATAATTAAATTTTCTTTGCAAAATATCCAGTGGCGCCGAAGATTGGGAGGGGGAAAGGGGGGTACCGGCCCCTAGTATCTACGCCACTACAGAATTTTAAAAATTATTTAATTATTGCTTAGAGCTGTTCTACATTAGCCTGTGTGCGAAATTTCATGGAAATCGATCAAGTAGTTTAGAAGTTATGATGAGAAAACCATTTTTTTTCGAAACTTTGACACCCTGTATCTTTGTTAGGAAACATTTTGAAAAAATTTTTCTTATGAAAGTCTACTTTTTTGTTGTTGTTCTATCACATATCAAAAAAAATGACGTTTAACCTGGTCCACTCTGTATAGTGAAGTTCACAATGTCTAAAATAATTTAAGACAGTTGAAGAGCTTATAATAAATTTTGAAGGAATCTTAGGATAAGGCTGACATTTAGATTTAATGACATTGATTTAATTTGAGAAAATATTTTTTCTATTCCAGCATATACAATTATTTCTCTCAATATAACCTCTTGCTGCAGTGAGACCATGCGCACTAAGAAAAATAATTATTCACATCAAAGAAAAATTGTCTCGTTTTTTAACACGAGCCCTATTACGAGTAGCATATAGTTACAGGGTACAGTCTGTGTCAGAAGAACGTGTACGCGATCTCTTTTAAAGTACAGAAGATATTTGTTTGTAACTTTTTTTACATGAAAGTATATCACATTTTACATGGCGCAATTATTTAGTAAGTCGTATAATCGCCATCCTTTTTGAGTATGGCCTCACACCTTCTGGGCATACTTTCGACTAATTTGTTCTGCTGTTCTGTAGTTGCTCGCTTCATCGTAGTCATCGACATTTTTATACACCTCAAACCGCTCGACCCACTTTGCAACGAAACTTTTTGACTTTTTAATTGCTTTCGCAGCCGCTGAAAACGATAATTTAGGTCCTTTTAGGTGTTTGCAAAGGAAAACTGCCTCAAAACGCTTCGCGTACTTGACATTCATTTACTCTTCCACTTCGAGGTCTCGAGCGATGCTAAAATGAATCGGTGTTTGTGCCGTAGCCCTCTGACAGTACAATCGCATCCCGAAAGAAAGACAGATATCCTTGTACTTTAAAAAAAAATCGCGTACACGTTCTTCTGAGACAGACTGTATATAGAGGGTATATAGTATACACAGGGTCGTAATCGTGTGTCACACTAGTCGAAACGACGTCGAATTCACGTCGATCGACATCGAAATGACGTATCAATATCGATGAATGATCCATTTCTGATTGGGTACAATCTCTTTGAAACATTCCCTGAAATTCCTCAACGTAATTTGTAGCTCCTCTGAAGCCGTTCAATGAAACCTTCTGAAACGTTCAAAAAGAGCTTCAAATGAGCTCACAATGAGCAAAAAGACATTTTTGTCACTCAGTGCCAAATACTCGGTTTTACGGGCGTCCTCGACGCATGTGAAATGACGTTTCACGCCCTAATGTGTGAAAGGTTGCGCAGTGCGTGAAATAAAAGTGGCACACTCGAGATGATATCACTGCGATTATTACTTGAAGTTGGCAGTCAGTGTGTCCAACGCCACGCATTCGCAGCACAACTCTACGCAGTTGACGCAAAGCCAACCTAACCTAACTTAACCCATTCACTGCCGCTGTCGCTTATAAGCGTTCTATTCCATTTAGACTTGAACTGGGCACTGCGGTTACATGTGTATGTGTAGGCTGGCACTTGAGTAAAGGTACTTTGACGTAAACGTGCACGTGGTTCGGAATTTTAACAATTTTTATATATTTTGTTAATGTTAGTATTATTAACTTGAAGTTGGTATGGGGCAAAATGTATCTAAATTAGAGCGGCAGTGAATGTGTTAAAGTTCTTTGTTTGTTTATTTATTTCTTTTTACTTTAAAAAATACTTTTTTGTAATATTGGGGGGGGGGGGCCACAAACACCCCGTCAACCCTCCCGCCAACCACCCACTCCGAACACTGTCAACCTCGTATTCGACACTTAGTGACAAAAAATAGAATTCATCATTCGGGCGTTCGCGCCATTTTTAACTCGTGTGGTTGCCGCACTCGCTTCGCTCGTGCGGCAAACTTCACACTCGTTAGAAACGGCGCTTCACGCCCTCAAACGAAAATAACTATTGGGTGACGTTTGTTTATGCTCTGTGCTGTGTGGGCGCATCATATTTTTTAAAGTTCAGGTATTGTATATTTGTGTGTAAGGACGTGTGTATGTATGTTTGTTTATTATGTGCTCATGTGCACGGATATTTTATAGATACCTAATTCTAAAGCCGGTCCCACACTATTCGCGAGCATTCACGAATGTAGGGCAGTAGGACACTTGCAAGCATTCCTGAATAGCGTGGAAATTCTGGACTCGGCATCGGCCAGACTCGCGAGTAGGGCACTTGCGAAGGCTCACGAATAGTGTGGAAGCAGCTTTAGAGTATTTTTGCTAAGTTTCATTATTTTGATTCGATTATTTTTTAGAATAATGCCTTTTCAAGCTCTCGTAAAATTCATTGCGATGAGCGATATCAAATTGGCGTTCTCAGAAACGAATTGCAATTGAGAGCAAAATTGGTTCGAAAAAAAACAACTTTCGACCTGACATATCTCAATTATTAGTATGGCAACATCCATTTTATTCCGAATTATTTGTATTCACCTTTGCTTTCTTAAGAACGTTTGTAAAGCACTTTTTCCGCGTTAACTGTATCTCTAATAATAAATATAATTATTGCATGCTATCAAAAAATTCAACCGAAAACTTACAAAAAACTCATACGACGATTTTCGGCTCGAGCCTTAATTAGTTTCGCCAATTCTTATACCACCGGCAAATAATAAGACTACAATGATCGGTAGGATAAATATTCATCGACTTGATTGTTAGTTAATATTTTTCCTACCGACTAGTATAGTGTTACCGAAAATTTATCGATAAATAAGTATTGAGGAAATTAAGCCACACCCCGTACGAATCTTGAGCGGCACCTTGTATAATTCCCACAAGAATTTAGAAGAAATTCAATTACGATTCATATATCAAAGACTGCACTAAACACTACAACATTTAAGAACAATGGTTTTTATGAAGTGTTGACCATCATTAAAAAATTACATTCAAATTCCATTAGCCCGTGGGAACTCGAAAGCTGTTTGCTGTCTCTCTTTTGTACATTTTACGGATATATTATGTGTATAAATAAGCTTTAAAACACTTTTGCAAAAATTCAAAATTTATTTTTGAAAAAGTAAAATACTTTTATTCATCAAAATAATCTCCCTCACTTTCAATGACCTTCTGCCATCTTTTAGGCAATTCACGGATGCCTTCCGCAAAGAAAGTTTCATCTTGCGAGATAAGGAAGTTCTCGACCCATTTTTGGACTTCTTCAAATGTTTTGAATCGCACATCAAACAATTCGTTTTGCATTTTCCGAAACAAGTGAAAATCAGTTGGAGCTAAGACTGGTGAATACGCCGGGTGTGGTACAACTTCCCATCCAAGAGCCATTAACGTATCCTTGACCGGTCAACCCACATGAGGCCTGGAATTGTCGGGGAGAAGTTTTGCTGAACGTTTTCCTTTGCCAGTAAATGGACGCTTTTGGTCAATTTCTGGGTTCAACCGTATTAATTGTTGACGATAGCGATCGGCAGTAACTGTCTGACCAGGTTTCAGAAGTTCATAATGGAGTACGCCTTTCATATCCCACCATATACACAGCATACAGTGAATGCGCTTTGGCGTCGATGTCGTCGGCTCGCCTGGGTCAACCCAATGATATTAACGTTTTGGATTATTAAAATAAATCCACTTTTCATCACCGGTCACAATTTTCTACAAAAAAGACTTTCTTTGTTGCTTGTTGTAAAGATTCAAACCTATGTAAAAAGATGGCTATTTTTATTTTCTTGAGTCAAAGAGTGTGGCACCACTTTGTTCCTTTTCGAATCTTTTCCATTGCTTCAAAGCGATAGGAAATAGTTTGTTGAGTTACTCCTAGCTGTTCTGAAAGTTGTTTTTCTGTCTGGCAAGAGTTTTCATCCAGCAACGCTTGCAGTTCCTGGCCGTCCACCTTTACAGGGGCCCCGGTACGTTCACGGTCACTAACATCAAAATCACCGTCTTTAAATCTCTTATACCAATACTCACATGTACTCATACAATGTCGTCCCCAAGAACAGAACAAATCGATTCACATCCTTTCCTAACGCGTTTTCCTTGATGGAATTCATAGCGAATCTAGTGTCTAGTTTGTACACCTAATATATACAGGGTGACATTTTGAAAACTGGCCACCCCAATATCTCAGAAAGTTACAGATTTTCTCAAAAAAAAAACGGTTTCAGCAGTGGAGAGGGGGAACCAAAATGACATAATCGGAGACGCACCCCCTCCAACCCCCTTAGGGGTAACCCCCCAACTTTGTAATCTTAAATAGCAACCCCCCATGTGTGATACAGCGTTGGAAAGTTCTTTAAAAATGCTTTACAATAACACCAAATTTTGGTACCTTTCGAAGAGTAGTTTTTGCGCAAATCGAGAAAGAAACTGCTAGAAGTAAGTTGTCAATTTATTTATTAAAGGTCAATTACGTTACAATAAATTTTCGAAATGATTTCCATTGATTTTTCGGACTTTTTCAAATGTTCTTGAAATTTTGCGACATTCTTACATAATTCTCTGTTTCAGCTGGTTAATGCTTGGTGGTTGAGTTTGAAAAACAACAGATTTCAGATGTCCCCATAACAAGAAATCGCAGGGAGTAAGATCAGATAATGGAAATCACTTCGAAAATTTATTGTAACATAATTGACCTTTAATAAATAAATTGACAAAACACTTCTGGCAGTTTCTTTCTCGATTTGCGCGAAAACTATTCATCGAAAGGTACCAAAATTTGATGTTGCTGTAAAGCATTTTTAAAGAGCTTTCCAACGCTGTATCACACATGGGGGGGTTGCTATTTAAGATTACAAAGTTGGGGGGGGGGGGGGGGGCACCCCTAAGGGGGTTGGAGTGGATGCGTCTCCGATTATGTCATTTCTGTTCCCCCTCTCCACTGCCGAAACCGTATTTTTCTTTTTTAGAAAATCTCTGTAACTCTGAGATATTGGGGTGGCAAGTCCTCAAAATGTCACCCTGTATGTAAACTCATCTCGCAAGATGAAACTTTCTTTACGGAAGGCATTTGTGAATTGCCTAAAAGATGGCTGAAGGTCATTGAAAGTGAAGGGGATTATTTTAAATAATAAATGTATTTTACTTTTTTCAAAGATAAATTGAATTTTTGCAAAAGTGTCCTAAAACTTATTTGTACACCTAATACATATATAACAAACTAATGCATTACGGTATGAAATTGGTTCGGAAGCGGAGACACAGAGGTATGAAGAGGATTCTTCATATAGTTGCAAATTTCTTCCTCTGCAGTTTCGAAATCGGTCAAATGTAGAAAATTGACTGTACATAAATACCCGGTATTTCTTAGTTTCCGAAATATTCGATTGCTTCATTTCAACTAGGACATCAAATAAGGGAATGAGACTTTGTCATAAGTTCTGTTTCACTTATGGAACAATGGTCTTAAGCAGATTAAATCATCGTTCCAATTTACACGACTGAAAGATTTGTTGTACTTTCAGGTACCACCACAGATTTCCGTGACGGATGTACTGGGAGGGCAGATAACGCTAGTGGGTTGTTCGCCTTCACCATCTCCTTCGCCCGACTCATTAGAAGATGCGTTACCACATTACAACCCTCTTCCTAGTTTTATCATATCAGAACCCTGTGATCCGTCCCGACCGAGTATTACTCGAGGCATCGGAAGGCCGTTCGTGGGTACGTCCATTCCAACCGAAGTCGAGGTCACATTATCAGATGAGTCCAGCAGATTAAATTCCGAAGCCATATTGGGTCGTGTCATGCAAATAATCGATGCCAGGGCACCACCCAAAGGCTTCATTTATTCAGGGGAAAAAGTTGAGGGGGGCGGTTTAAGTTTGGAATACCCAGGTGGGGTTCAAATAGAACTACGAGTTTGCGAATCGGAGGAACGAGAAGTAAAAGGTATTAAAATGCGACGAATCAGCGGGGACCAATTACAATACAGTCAGCTCTGTCAGCAGCTGATCTCGTGTATCACCGTTTGACGACAACCAATGTGTATACAACCTTTCCTTTTATACTACATTACGATACATTCCGGGTGCCACACGCACCATGAATTATAGTATTGCGCGTGCATACTCTGTATGTATACACTGTACATTAGAATACGTAGTTCAGTTATAATAGGTATGTTTCAATTTATTTTTTAAGTATATATATATATATATATATTGTGCGTGCGTGCGTGCTTGCGTGTAAAACACTCACAGGAACATACGTCGCAGTATGGCAGAGTTTCATGCCCGTAGGTTCAGCTGAAGCTCATAGTTTCTTCGATGTAGAATTCGACGAGAAAAAGTTTTTTTATGTTATATTTATCTGGTTCTGTATACCATTTTCAAATAATTTGTTGAAGATTTCATTCTGATTGTGAGATCATGTAAAATCAAAATAATCTTGTTTTGCCGGTTTCGCACCATTTGTCACTATAGAAACTGTATTCTATTTCATATATAAAGGATATAACTAACATTACACTGCTTTGTGACTATTGCATTTCTTTGGCGCGCATTATATACTACTATAGCTTACACATTGATGGCACATTAACCATCTTATCTTATGACTAAATAAAGTAGGTAAAGTGAGATGGAACCCATTTCCCAGGAAGTTTGTACAATGATACATACTAGGAGAGCTATTCAGGTGATATTTCAAATCACATACACAGTTTTGTGTAGGTATATACTTTGTGTGTATGTTTTTGAAATATTTATGCGTAATGCTCGTGTCACTGGTGTTATCAATTTGATTGATTCAAACAAATCTACAGAAGTTTGAATGATCTAGAAGATTAAATAACGTTCTAAATTCTAAAATGGAATGATGTTTTGTATGCTGTAGTACTTTATGCATGAAACAGAATGCAGTCACAGATTCTAGCCGCTTTTGCGAGAAGCCAACTTCTTTATACTGTAATGCATATTCGTGTACATTTTGTATATATGTATGGGTCCTGCAGGAGATCATACTGAAAAATGTTAGATGGCTTTTTAATGTTGCATTCCTGCTGAATGGGGCCACGGCTAATTCTGAATCCCAGTAAATATGTATACGTATTTGTATGCTATATCCTCTCATGGAAGGGAGATTTGATAAATGTAAAACAATTTTTCAAATTTATTTTTGTATTTTGATTTCTATCCTAAAAGAGCATGTTCTCGTAGATATATTATTCATTTTTTCGATTCATTCGAACAAATACGTATGTCGCTAACTTGTAAACCGTGGTTAAAAGCTACGGATTTATAAGCTTGATATTTCGAGTTATAACTAGCGTCTCCCCAGTAGCTAAGCGATACTAAGCGGGAAAACTTTAAATTAATTTTCACATATAATATTACGACAGTATCACTTCCTTGTCTGTCTTACAATATCCAATTTGTTTATATTAGCCGTAACACTATGGCACTGCGAACTCACGTTTTGTTTAACTAACGGACCTATGCTGATGTATTAAACTATGCTCATAATAATGGAAGACGTACAAGTCCGGACGAGAAGAACTGGATTCTATCGCCAGTGCTCTTGGGATATTGCACCAAGGATGGCCTCGCGTATCGACCGTTGCTGCAAATAACTAGATTCTTAATTGCATATTCACACACGTCTTCTATATATCATAAGTTAGTTTCCATCTTGTATATATCCAATATATGTACATACAATAAGTATCGTACTGCTGTTCATACATATGCGCAAGTGATGTCGAGTCAGCGGAAAAGCAAATTCCGAAGGAAATATTTGGATGATTTGTGTACACAAATTTCATTACTACATTCATTTGTAAATATGTATCATTCATTCCTATATGATCGCACGTATATTGAGCCAAATTTTAAACACATTTTGAAGGATTACCTGGCAACTATACGTTCAACGAGAATCACGCATCGCAGCATTCCATTTCTCGAAAATCATTTTTCTCGTCAGTGTTATACATGGTATCTGAGTCAGACTATAGCTTCTCGAATAGCTTTAAGATGGACGATCGTTTACTTTCAAAATGTACAGTACTGATAAGATACAATGGAACCATTTCGTGCACAGTTATATTTACTTCAACTACGATTATCTTATTACCTATGAATTTTTCATGCATGTCGGTACAGACATTTATTATACGTCGAAATGTAATCTTCGAAATAGTAATGTATCAGCTTGGCCTAAAATTTAATATGTAACCATAGACTTCTATTTTTCATAAGAACTAAATTACTGGCACTTATTTTTTCCCTACAGAAAAGTGAAGCATGTTTAATGCGGTGGTAGGGGTAGTAGCTATTTTTAATTTAGGAATACTGACATGGATATTGATAGTACCCCAGTCGACATATTTAGTTATCACTATACAATGTAGAAATAACAATTTATATCATGATGGAGTTGTAACAGTTATATTACTACTTTATTATTTCAATACTTCATTTTATGTAACATGAGTGAGTGAGTGAGTGAGTGTGAGTGTGAGTGTGAGTGAGAGAGTGAGAGAGTGAGTGAGTGAGAGAGAGAGAGAGAGAGAGAGAGAGAGAGAGAGAGAGAGAGAGAGAGAGAGAGAGAGAGAGAGAGAGAGAGAGAGAGAGAGAGAGAGAGAGTGAGTGAGTGTGAGTGTGAGTGTGAGTGAGAGTGAGAGTGAGAGTGAGAGTGAGAGTGAGAGTGAGAGTGAGAGTGAGAGTGAGAGTGAGAGTGAGAGTGAGAGTGAGAGTGAGAGTGAGAGTGAGAGTGAGAGTGAGAGTGAGAGTGAGAGTGAGAGTGAGAGAGAGAGAGAGAGAGAGAGAGAGAGAGAGAGAGAGAGAGAGAGAGAGAGAGAGAGAGAGAAACGCGTATAGAATATTCTGATGATGGGAATTGAGAACTGCAATACTTGACTAATATTACTCTGTAATATCCCATATATGTATGTGTAATATGATTTAATATAGTCGGTTCGCGACATCAGACTCGTGGGTTGCTAACAGTGTTGGGCACTATTTTTCCTACGTATAATACTGTTGTACAGTTAGTCATCATGGCCCAGTCCTGTACATCCTAATGGAAATGGGAGAACGGGAAAAAGTTCTTTCAATAGTAACCACAGATAGACATTCAACAACTTTCTTTTATTTAAACATCGCGCTCTGAAGATGTGTCTAAAAACAAGATCGACTCTTTCTCTTAACTGAACTAAGCATTTATTCTAAGAAGAAGAATTTTTGAATTCTAGTTCATTATTCCAACACGCCCTCTCAAAAATTAATCGCAAATAGTTAAACTGATACTAAAGACACATCTTCCTTACGCTTTTCTGGGAACTACATGGCTCAACATTTGTCGCAAGGATTAGGGAAACCCAGTAAAACCTAATCAAGCCAGTCCATTTCGAATAACAAAACAAATCGCGCGATTTTCGAAAATCTCGTCCTCCATATTGGATCCATCTTGAATTTTTAAAATCTGACTTCAGATTCATGATCAGCGACCCAAAAACCCCCTATAGCGAATTTGGTTTAAGTCCATTAATTTTTTGAAAATCATGATCTATTGATGGTTTTTTGAGATTAAAAAAAAAGTGACGTGATGGAGACAAACGGACACCGGATTCAGATTCAGCGGCCCCAAAAACATAGATATAATGGTCTGGTCAGAGGAAGCATTTTTTCGATTTTTTTTGTGGAGCTGTGTTATGAAGAACCTTCGACGAAATGTAAAATTATATAATTCTTATCCACATATGTTTCTTCTGAATTATATGCGTATTTCAATCAACAGTTTTTTAATTACAAAAGATAGGAAAGTTCACGTATAAAAGGTGTCCCAGGAGTGACGGACACGAAGCACCTGGCAGTATTCTTCGTGAAAAATTAGATCTTGAATATGCAATTCAAATTATCCCGTGATCTGCAGGTTTTATGCAGGATCAAGAAGCAATGGGGTTGGGACATTTGAAAAAAAGTATTTAATTAATCATATAAATACGTTCTATTTTAACGGTCGTTTATGATTAATCGAATACATGGTATACGTCACAATTTTCCGTTGCACGGTTGTATCGTCCAATCGCGGTTTCGGTAGTCACCTCGGTTAGACACGCAATCTTGCTGTAGCGCCATAATCGCAAGTAGACAACAGACACACGGTCACTCAACTTAATGGTGGCCTTAGTTCAGCCAGCTTGTTGGCGAAAGCGAAGAGGCTGTGACGTAGCTCAGAATATACGAGCGGCGCATACAACATGGAACGTGGTAGCACAGTGTGTCTTATGGGGAGGTTACACGCTCAGTCTGGTATCAGTTCAGTCTTCGACCTTGATCACGAATTGATTTGATGGCAAACTGATGGACCACGAACAACGTTTACACTATCATTCAGACTGATGTCAGTCATAATCGAGAACGCGACAAGTGTGAAATGTTTTGCACATAAAAGCGATGGATCGCAATAAGACAAAAGCTGCTATTGCAATAATAATAGCTTTGGGTCATTTTAAAAAACGTTATGAAAGGAAACGATGGACTAAAGAATGGCTACTGAAAAGAGATTTATATACACATTTGAAATTACTGAGTGAATTAAGAGATACAAAGGAAGAAGAGGTCTGCGTACATTATTTTCGAATGAAAGATGTGAGCTTTGACAACTTGTTAAAAATGGTTAAACCATACTTAACTTTCGTCATGAGCAGACTGACGAAATACAGAAAAATATTTGAATATCCGTCAGTCCAGTCCGTCAGTCCATCAGTCAACGCATTTACACGATCAGTTTTTCATCAGTTCAGTCTATGACTGTGGTCAGAATGATGCCAGACTGAGCGTGTAACCTCCCCCTTAGTGTCCAATATTACTTTTTCTTAATAGTGTATTTGTAGGTATTGTATTTCAGTGTTTAATAAATTGGCCAATATTTAACGGTAGGTTCTGAAATTTAAATATATGTAAGGAATTTCACAAAAACTATACACATTTCCACAACCAGTGTAATTACAGTTACATTGCAGTTTCACACTTATAAACTCTAATCGTTTTATGAAGAGAATTATATTAGGTACATGAAAAATGTATGGCCGATCTCAATCCCACCGACACTATTTATGTAAAAATGAAGCTACCTAACCTAACAAAATTAATAGAGATTTAGACACCGAAATGAAATTTTCTTTTCTTTAACGATTCTGACACAGCTAGTACTTGTTCTTCTTTAAATTCAATGAAACAGGGAAAAACGTCTGTTCAAAAATTCAGTGAAAGCGATGGTCTGAAATATCTTGCTGGAATATTTAGCAAGGAAATTCTTAAAAGAGAGGGCAGATATCGGAAGCCGCATGAAAGATATTAATCACCAGCAAATTCTTTCGTGTGGTTGCAATATTTTTCTTTTAGGAGACTCATTGAACCTTCCGATTTTTTCTTTAATTCGGTTAAACAGTTAGAAGAACAATTTAATAAATGTCACGGGAAGAAGAGAATTAGGAGTGGGAAGAATATTGTAAAAAGAACGGCACGCTTCCTTTCATAAAAATGCGACACAGATGATACAGATGTCATCTATGAATTTAGCCACCAAATAATGTTTACAAGAATTAAGTATTTAAATTTACAACTTCAAAAAAAATCTCTGAAACGAAAAATAATAGCGACTAGCTCAAAGACTGGAAAGAAATTTAAACGAATTGTTACTTAACGACAGCACTATAAATGTTATTCCAATTTGTTTCATATTATTATTTAAATACTCGTATACATATCTACAATGCATGGATATTTTTCTAAATGTATAGGTAACTATATAATATATTGAATAGATATAAACATATATATCCCTGATAAAGAATAGGTAGGAGAACGTTGTCAGGGTTGGCCATACTCTTGACTTTTGCCCATAATTTCCGTGTAAAAAAGAATTCTGATAATTATTGCACATTCTTAGAAAGATCCGCAAAAGATTCACAGATCTCGCAATCGTTGCAACTATCGGGGACATTGAAAATAATACGAGAAATATATAAATGATATTGTTATTAACTGTGTATTAAAATGCAAAAAAGATATATAATCATATAATAGCATATTGTATATTTACCGCGATATTACAAAGTAATTTTTTTTGTTTTATGAATAACAATGAACAGGAAATATATAAACTATTACAATACCTATATACATTGGGGTGGCACGTCAGATTATGTTAGTTTATCATGTTTTAAGAATCGTCACCAAAGATTTAGCATGATAAAAAATTTTCTAGAGATCGCTCACGAATTTTGAAAATTCAAAAACAGTGAAAAATCGAATTTTTTTTCATTAAATTTTTGTTTTCTTTCTACTTCGAATACAACACACATCTCTAATACTAATCGAATATAAAATTACATTGTTTCATAACCCTCATTTTCCTCAGGAATTCAAAGAAGCTTTAGTCGTTTTTCTGATTTCACACTAGCAAACTCGAGAAGTAGTACCTTTATTGGTAATAAAAATCTCTATTAAGTATATGAAATAGTTTTTCCTCACTCATGCCCATTTCGAGGCCTTTTCCAGCCTATTTTTAGACCGTAAGATGGCGTTTTTCCCCCGTGTCACCGACCGGGAGTCTACAGGCTGTCAAAAGATTGTTTAGTCCTTTTTTCAAACTGATAAACGCAACGTGAAATGAACCGTGTATACTTCTGTTTATTTTTTTTTTGAGAAATGGGCATTCCTGAGAAAAATAGTATACATCATTCGCGCGGCTGAAATCCTCGGATTTCCGCCTTATGACATAAGATACTGTTTCAATATCCGCTGCCTCATTCATTGATATACCCAACATCCGACCAAACAGATCACGTTGTGTACGAACCTCGCGTACTTTATTAATTGTTACTTTTTGTTCGTTATTACAACTCGCAAACTTCAACATTTTATTTTGTTTGATTGGTGCTTCGAATCTGCTAACATCTTGCGAACATTCGGATATAAATAAATCTTACATTGACCGTCCATTTTCTTCTATATTTAAAAGAAAATAAAAATCACGGGTTCCGATGCACAACACGACCCGTTTTAATATTAAATAAAAAATTTTCCTTAATTTCGTGATCGTGTGTTTTTCCAAAACTGATGTTATATCCTGCATTTTTATGTCGCGTGCCTCAATGGAAAGATTTTCAAACGTAAATAAAAAAAAATTTTCGTTCCACAGACAGATTATGGTTATACTGGAAGTTCAAACATGATAGTGATATTCTACGAATATTTAACACTCAATATCATTTTAATAGAAATAAAATTAGTCGTCCTATCTTTTCATCAATACAATTATTAACTTATGTATGTCTTCCTAGTTGACTTCTGGCAGTTGATCAATAGTTTGCTGAACAACCCCAAATTATGTTGACAAATCGCCAGACGATTACTTAACGGCGTAAAATACTAAAATGCAAAGAAAAGTGGGGCGCCGACGCTCTTAGCATCGGAATTATTTCCCTTATTGTTCTATCTAGCCGTCCGGCGTTTTGCATGTAATCTCATTTTTAATTGTAGAATAAGTCGCCCCCATTCTCGGCGAGCGACGCCACCGGTGCGAGGAGACGCGCCAGAGCAGCCAAGCCGTTCACACCGATCATACGCATTTGTATCGTTCAGTTCTCGCCGAATAAAGTTCTTTCTTCGAGCTCGTTATTCTTTCTTCACCCCGTGTGGCTGCCTCACCACCCGTACCACTACATAGTACCATCACCGGTACCCGCTTTCAGTCTACTACATACACACGGTCGAGAGCGCTGGAGTGGGGCACGGTTGAGAGCACTAGAGTGGGGGCTTTCCGGTGGCGCACGCACGAAAGCGCTAGAGTGGGGGGCGACATATCCGTCTTAAACTGGCTCGTCGAAAACCTAGAAATGTCCCCCCATATACGGGAACATAAACATTTTCAATGTTAAAAAGAAAACTTTCGAGGTATTACGAATTGATTGGATGAAAAATTAAAAAGTAATGGGTAGTTTTTAAAAATTTTAAATACTGTCAAGTTTGGCCCTTGCTGTCTAGGTTGGCCCACCGCTGAAAATCGACGAAATATACGCTGTTATGATTGAAAATGACCTGGAAAAACTGAGTGAATGAGATAGCCAAATTCGTTTTTTTTATTTTATTGAACAAGAGATTACTTACAAGATAATGTCTCATGGAAATGTTTTAAATAGAAAATTATTCTGCATCACAGTTTTGACAAATGAAGTAGCTGTTCGCACACTTCAAATGCACTTCTCTTTTGCATTCAATGCATGCAACGGAATTGTTACTGTTCAAGCGATGAGGCATCGCTTCCAAACAGATGAGTAAAAGTCCTCATCTTCATCCGAAAAGGGCTTTTTCTGAACTTTTTTGGGTAGACGACATCGTTTTGCTGGTGTTTTTTTTAGTAGCTTCGTTGGGTTTTGTGCTGCGCGTTTTTTTGGGCGTCTTCGAAACGTCTCGGGGGGGGGCGATGGTTTCGTTTCGATTTTTTTTGCTGGCATGGCATACGGCCTCCACTGCTTTATAAAATCATATTTCACTTTCTTAACGTTTCGTAGTATCAAAAAATGACGAAGCGTTGCTATTACCCTGAAAAGAAAAAAAATCACGGTGTACCCCAATCCTGACTACACAAATGGTCCAACCTTACCATTAAACTGGTTATTGAATTATCCCCTCGGTTTATTTCTAAAGGATAACCATATAACACACTTAGGGCCGGTTTTACCAACAGGTATAAACGCGGTATAGCGCTATACTGAGAATAACCATAAGGCTTACTGCTATACCGCATTTATACCGTGTTGGTAAAACCGGCCCTTATTTGCTTATCTTGACGATTGCATGTTTTAGCTTCAAGTTCTGATACCGTATTCACTGATACTGGAAAACTTTTTTCGTTTTTCCCAAACCACTGAGTGCACAACACGTTTTACTTTCACGCTCCAAACTCGGTATTGCCACGAAAAGTTCTCTGTTACCAACAGAAGTTTTACCACGCTTGTGCACATAAGTGGAACTAGTGGTATAAACTGAAATATTGCAATGGGCCGACCTAGACGACGGGCCGACCCTGACGACATTCCCCTACCTACAAAATTTCAATAGAATGCAGCATATTATATTCCTTAAGTTGCATTTTCTTCGCGCGACTTTGGTCTAAGCTGTACATTCTGAAATACGTCGTGCTAACGCGCTCTCAGTGGTTTGCGGCAACTGAGGCAACCGTAGTAGTGAGTTACCGTGGACAGCAGACGCTTAATCCATTTACTGAATTCAGACCCGTACAATTTAAAACGATGAACGGGCTCCCTCGGACATGTAGATCACTTAAAACCACATTTCTTCATATCTGCACGATCTTTTATCGATTAAAATGCACTTTACACGCATAGTTATTTATCAATATACAGTGAAACCTCGGATTGCGAGTAACGTGGTTTACGAGTGTTCCGCAAGACGAGCAAAAAATTATGATTTGATAAGCGAGCAATGTTTTGCAATACGAGCTCCCGAGAGTACGAACACGCCTGCGCGCGTCAACCGCCAGGTGCACGTGATTCACAAATGAGCCGATGCTATGCGAGCGAGGTTGTCAGTCAGCGTTACGCATTTGTGTAGACAGCATCGCTGCAGTCGTAGAGACTTTTCTATTTTACGTTCAGCTATGAGTTGTAACTAGTGAAAAAATGGACCCAATGAAAAAAAGAAAGAAGTTCGAAAAAGAAGGCGCTAAAAAAACAGACGATTACGATAGACATTAAGAAGGAAATAATATAGAAGCACAATCAAGGTGTGCGAGTAGCTAACATTGCAAAATTGTATATTAAATCTATATCAACGTTATGCATAATATTAAAGAAAAAAAGAATAATTAATGGAGCTCGATGTAGCTAAAGGGGTTACGAGAATTTCGAAGTAACGGCCACGGGTTCTGGAAGATGTGGAAAAGTTGGTTCTTGTGTGGATAAACGAGAAGCAACTGGCAGGTGACACTGTTACGGAGAATTTGATCTGCGAGAAGGCTAAGGTCTTGTATGCCGACCTTGTGAGTAAATTGCCAGGTACCTCGGCAGAAAACGAAGGTTTCAAGGCGAGCAGGGGTTGGTTCGATAATTTTAAGAAAAGAAGTGGTATGCACAGTGTTGTGAGACGCGGAGAAGCTGCGAGTTCAGACTTTAAGGCAAGTGAAGCGTTTGCTAACGAGTTCCAAAAGCTAATGGTTTCTGAATGTTACTTGCCACAGCAAGTTTTTAACTGCGATGAGACGGGACTTTTTTGGAAGAAAATGCCAAAAAGGACCTACATTACAGTAGAAGAAAAGACAATACCCGGTCACAAGCCTATAAAAGACCGCTTTACCCTCTTGTTATGTGCTAATGTTAGCGGTGATTTCAAAGTTAAACCACTGCTTGTCTATTATTCTGAAAATCCACGAGCCTTCAACAAATGCAAGGTATAAAAGAAATTTTATATAAGACTTTTTTCCCAGGATGTGTATTTCTCGAGATATTCTGCTGCAAAGATTAAAATGGGACACCCTGTATATAAAAGAAATTTCCATTATCTGAAAGTAAGATAATATTTGTATACGGCACCAATGAGCACATTCTACGTCATTTCTGTTTTGCATTGTGTTTGAATTCACTGTTCTTAATTCGTTACACACATTTTAAAACACATTATATGAACTCTTTTTATGTATATAATATTTCTTGCCATGAAAAAATTGTTTTCATATTTTAAAAAATGATAAGTACTTATTTATATTATTTTTTCATATGAATTAGAATTTACATTTATCTTGTGTAGTTATTGTTAATTTTCTAATGTTCAATAAATGGCGTTTTATCTGTTAGTTTCCCATTCAAACATCAGCTAGGAGACTTAGGCCTGGTGGGAAACTATTCTCCCAGTACAACTTAACACTTTCACTGCTCATGGCACGGATCCGTGCCAGACTGAGCCTCCAAACAGTGCGCGTGGCACGGATCCGTGACACATGCACGTTCTCATATTACGTTGCCAGTCCGAACTGAACGCTGGTTGAAGGCGGACGTAGGTACGTTGACGAGCGTGTAGCATCGTATCGGGACTTTAAAAAAGTTTGTTCGTTTCCGATTTTTTTTTCGTAAGTGGAATAATATGGATGGATTAATAGTAAGGCGGGTCCGTCGGGCATTAAATATTTTATTTACTGCCTATTAACAAAATAAAGATTTTCTTTGCATCCTTTATAGTTTTTTTACATACAGTTTGGCCTAAACGCTGACGTTTCATATCGCTCGAGCGGTACACGTGGACGTGTAACCCGAGCGCCCGCCGTAGCGGCGTCGATAAATAAACATTGGAAATAAACATACAGAGTTCCGAACTGCTCAGCACTGTTACAGCATCCTTAAGAATATCTTATCGCACGTCGTAAATAAACTTATCGAATTTCTCAAACCGCCCGAAAAACCAAATATACTTGTCACGGATCCGTGTCGACGAGCACTGCACAGAAAATTTAATGTCCAGTGCTCATGGCACGGATCCGTGACACATGTCAAAATTGACAACTGAGTTGCACCACTAATTTGCACCACTAAATCCAAAAAAAGACTTTCAATAAAGAGTCATTTTTTACTTAAGGTTTTTCCTCGAGTAATTCAAGTCCAAGAGTTTCGGTCATGAGGACTCAGGTAAGTAGAGGACGGTATACAATGTTCTAGGAAAAAAATGTAGTAGAGACTGTACTCCCACACAGACTCACTGTATGCATGGATGTATCTCTACACATACGCAAAATAGTGCGAGTGAATGTGGCAACACCGTAATCATAAGCCCGGTCTACACATACAGTCTTGTCGTCAGTTTTGCATTATCAGTCTAATGGCGCGTTGCCACTAGTCGACTCAATTCGAACGACTTGGTAGTTCGACCGTATATAGTCGACTTAAAATTTCTTTGTTATTAGTCGAATCGCATGAAGTCGCAAGAGGAGCTACTTCGTTCGATTCGACTAATAACAAAGAAATTTTAAGTCGACTATACGGTCGAACTACCAAGTCGTTCGACTTGAGTCGACTCGTGGCAACGCGATTTAAGGGCCGGTTGTATAAACGCGGTGAACTGTAGTTCAGCATGAACTGTGGATCGAGCGTGTGACACAAAATATACCAAAACAACGCTCAATCCACAGTTCAAGCCGAACTACAGTTCACTGCGTTTATACAACCAGCCCTAAGAGGGTCAAAATTTCAAATAAATTTAGAGAAAGTGATTTTGGAGAGAAAATACCTTAAAAACAGATTTCCGCTTCTCGGCAAATTTTTCAGAAAAATGTAGCAGCAAAAGTGTGGGTTAAGCCACCATCATTTGTTTGCAACGCTCTCATTCAAGGGTCGACTGATCACCGGCGATGCTTTCCATTGATACTGACCACTGCATTGCAGTTGTACAATTTCTTCTTCCTCTTACGTAAAACCCGCTGCTCGCAGGATATTTTGAATCACATATTCAGTCTAATTTTTCATGAAGAATATCGTCCCATGCTTTGCGTCTGAAATTTCTGGGACACCGTGTATACATACGGTATCTCTTAAGGTGTTTCTGTAGCTATTGTTGTAATCACAGATTTTTATTTTTTAATTACCTATCTATATTTCTGCATATTTTCGTGCAAGTGAATCTGAGTCGATTGTCCATATAATTTACTAAGTGATATGATAAAATTTTGAAGAAAATCATCTATTCTATATATAGGTATAGAGGCAACGGTCGCCCTGCGTCACCTCACTGAACTTCGTCTCAACGTTCGCCTGGCCTTATAGTATGGGATCCCTCATAAGAAAAAAAAATTGATTACCACTCCTCTGAAACTTTGTGAGCATCTTCATTTTGCCAAGTCTGCCAGCTTTTTTATCTGCGAAAAGTCTGGTTTCCGCTGGGGTTTCGAGATATTAATTAACAAACATGTCAATTTTATGAATTTTGTTTCTTGATGACCAACAGTCTGATTCTTTGCCCAAAGTAAGATAAATATTTATGAAATCAAACGGTAACATTGTCCGACAAGTTTTCTGCCGGGTATGTCCAGTCCGACACTCTGAACATGTCATTTTGATGAATTTTGTTTATTGATGACTCAAGCTGGTTCTTTGCCCGAAGTAAGATAAGTATTTATAGAATTTGATAGTAACATTGTCTGACAAGTTTTTTGCCGGGTATGTCCAGTCCGACACTCTGAACATGTCATTGTTATGAAACATGTTGACAT
The DNA here is from genome assembly GCA_963678675.1 of Xiphydria camelus. Lineage (NCBI taxonomy): Eukaryota > Metazoa > Arthropoda > Insecta > Hymenoptera > Xiphydriidae > Xiphydria > Xiphydria camelus. The sequence continues at coordinate 15,730,323 of OY783191.1, forward strand.
CATTACCACTTGTCGGACAAAAATACCACACGTTAGGTAAGCAAATTTTATGATGAGTAGTCACTTTGTCCGACAAAAATATTGCCGGATGTCGTTAATCCGACAAAAAGAAGAAATGAAGGGCTCGGGATAAGAAGGATAGAAGCCACCTACAACAGTTTCTTAAATAATTGAGTTCAAAATGTCGCATTAAAATATAAAATGTAGTTTTTGTTATATAACGGTAAATAATTTGTTGACATATGTATCAATGCTTCAGTACATCATTTTGTGACAGAAAAAATGCGACATTTTGAACTCAACTAAATATCTAAGAAAGCAAGGTAGAATGTTGTAGGTGGCTTATATCCTTCTTATCCGGAGCCCTTGAAATAAAATTTGGAATTTTTAATTTATGGACCGTGAATAACTTTTCACATCGCTTAATACAAAAAATATGGAATTGTATTTACTAGTTACATGCATAATATTTTTCAGTCACTGTCTGATTCGTCGGTCGATGAATAATTATTCTCATCATTGAGATCCTTGCCTTCTTCATCCGTGTTGTCTGAAACTGTAATAACATTTCAAAAGTATATTTCAGAAAACCCGAAAATAATTTGAAAGTTAGTAATTATAAAATTATAAAGTAATGAAAAAGTTACCTTCGACATTTGAAGATATTTCTTGAAAAGAAGGGCTCTGAGGGCCGTCGAACCAATAATATTGGTCCTGTCCGTCAATGATGGTCCATCCACATTCTTCAGGTATCCATTCGGACCCTTGGAATGACAAAGTTCCAACTACCATTTTTTGTGAAATTGAGTTGTTAGTGAGACAGGGTTTTATGTACTCTTTTCTATTGATTATGAGACTCCCAAAGCAATCTGTAGGCTAGTAGTCGAGTTAGCAGTGGCACTTAGTTCCATTTAAAACAATGCATCGTCACTCATTGGTAGAACAAAGTTTTAAATGCTGTTATCCATAAGACGTGGTTCTAAGTGAGTATCAGATAGAACTGTGTCACTTAAACTTCAGATAGAACTTTGTTCTTGTTCTTTGTCTTATGTCTTGTGTAGTAGTTCCCATGCTGCCGTAGGACACTTCAGTCTAGTGTTATATTTTTTTTTGTCGGTATAGTGTTTAAAGACTTTATATTTAGATGAAAAGAGTGTAAATTAAAAGAAAATGCAACAAAATACGGAAAGCACATTTACTTCGCGGTAAGTAGTTACATTTAATTAGTATTTTAATAGTTTTTGTTTCTAACCTATCTTTTTTAAGGAGTTTTAAAGATATAATGATTTTGTTCCCCCTTACTGACACTCAAACTGAAACAAGTAGTCTTAGTTATGATATAGAAAATGCAGATACTCTGAACAGCAGTACGAAATCAGTAGTGTAATACCTGAAATAGTGAATGAAGAGGAAATTACTATAGAAGAGCCTGAAAGAGAATGTACCAAAAGGAAGCGGATTCGAAATGACACAACGTGGAAATGCAACGAAAGAAAGAGGAAGTAGCAAGCTGGTGAAGGATATCTAAGCAAAAGGAAGAAGTGGGTACCTGCAAAGACAGTTTTAAATAAAAAAGATTGCCTCAATGGATGCAAGTTTAAGTGTAGTAAACAAATACCAATGGAGCTAAGAAATGATTTACTAGCTTCATATTACAAATTAAACCAAAATGGAAAACACCTATATCTGACTCAAATCACAGAGCGGATTATAAAAAAACGATCAACCAAAGAAACTAATGATGAGAATAATGAGAATGTGAGCCGTAGACAATTTTCGTTTCTGTATTACTTTTCCGTAAAGGGAGAAATGGTAAGAGTATGTAAACAATTTTTCTTGGGAACACTTTGCATTTCACAAAAACCCGTTTATAATGCACATGCTAGAAAAGGATTTTAATCAGATACCAAAAAAGGATGGTAGAGGAAAATCTATTAAATCAGCAAGACGCATGACACAAGAGGTGATAGATGGTGTAATTGCACATATAAAGCAATTTCCAGTCATTGAATCGCATTATTGCCGAAGTAAAACTAAACGCCAATACCTTGAAGCAACTTTAACCTTTAGAGAACGGGGATTTTTTAAAAATAGTTTGTGTTCCCAGGGTGGTCCCTAAAGGGACCACCCCCGTCCTCTAATGGTTAAGCATCCCAAAACTGTACGAATGTACCTTACATGGTGCCAAGAAAACCAGAAACAGCCTGTGAAACTGTCCATGTACTGCCGTATATTCGTCACTAATTTTAATTATGGTTTCAATGTTCCGAAAACAGATAGGTGCATAAAATGTGAGTCGTACAGATTAAAAATGGTGATTTAAAAAACTATGAAAAATGTGCTGCCCATTTTGACTACAAGAAGGTGCTATTTTCCAAAGTAGTGGCACTAAAATTTACCCAAGAACTAAACGTTGTTCAATATAAAACTTCACACACTCAAGAATTATTTCAAACAGCGGTTATTCTTTCAGAAATTAATATACGTCGCGAATCTATACGAAAGCGTGGTGATAGTACTTCTGTTCGGACACGTGGAGGCCGCAGAAACCTAAACACCAATAATAATACTTGTCAGTTACTCCAGCACTGCAACTAATTCCCAAAGTATTACAAGAAAAAAAAGTCGTTTCAAATGAAAAAGTAGGTAGCAGCCATTAAAAAGATGATGTTGAGCATGCCAGACGTGGACAAAATATTTTATAAGGCTTTATTGAAAATTACTTAAATATAAAATTGTCAGGTAACTTGTGTTTTCTGTTTTATTTTAATTTTTTAAAGATTATTTTCTATATGCCAAAATATTTCCATTTTGTTTTCTTGTAAACTTTTTGTGTAATGTGTGTTACCACTGTTGCCTGAAATAAAAGATATATTTAAAATTCTTTAAATTATAATTGCTTTCATTTTTTCAATTTAAGTGTAGGTAACTATGAATCTGTTTACCATAATAATTTTCCCACATTGGTGTGCCAGTAACAAGGTCCTAAGTGACATATAGAACTTTGTGTACCGTGTTAAAATAATTTGCAATTTGGAATTTGAGAGCCAAGGTTCTATGTGGCACTTAGAACTTTGTCCTGCTGTGAAAAATCGTAAAAACTTTGGACAAGGTTCTATCTACAATAAACCAAATGCCCGTTTATAGGGTTCTACTTTATTTAGAGTGAAATTATCGACAATAAATACTTACGAAACATAAAAGTAGATAACTGCAAAAAATTGAAAGAAAAGAGTACAAAATAAAGACAACTGCATTACATTGAAACTTGACTGGCCAATATCTCAAAACCGTTGGTGTATCAGTTAGAACTTTGTCATTCCAAGGTGCCGCATTGTGTTGGCCACCTCATATGGGCATTGCACCACACACTGGATATATGTAGGTATACAGAGCTCTTTTTATTTGCTGCAATAACTCCTGCTTGGTTGGTGGCAGACTGGATGGATCAGTTCCCATTATTTTTTTTTACTATTTCTTCATTTTCACTCTTAATTGCGATAAGTATTGCATTTCTGCGATAAGTACATAAGTCTCAGATATTTTTCAACATGTCATAAAGCAATTTCATCTATCACAATGTCAAAAAGATGTATAAACAAAACGATAATAAACAAATAGTACTTAATATCACTCTATATAAAGGCGTGTATACCGAACATTGGAAAAGTTAATTTATCACAAGATCATTACTATTGACTCAAGGTTAACCCTAAATGCACTTTTAGCAACTTTCAAACTGCTGTAACTTCATATATAAATATGAATTTGAGTACAAAATTGTAAGAGACCTTTTCTTTTTAAAATGGCCCAGATAATATAAATATGCACTTTTTAAAACAAAATTTATATTTCTTCAAAACTTGTTTAAACAAATGCGTTTTAAACAATAATATATCACTCGAACGCAAAATCAATAGCGATATTCCTATTCTACGGGTGAAAATACATAAGACAAACTTTTATTTATCCTTTGCGCTTCAAACCCCAACGAGAGATCAACATGGAAAATATTCTAACACGTTTTTTTCATTTTTTACAGATATCCAGCAATTATTTTGTCGGACAATCATTCCACTGCATTGTAAACTTAATTTCACACAAAATGAAAAAAAAATTTAATGTTGGTAATGATGTCAACATGCTTCATAAAAATGAAATGTTCAGAGTGTCGGACTGGACACACCCGGCAGAAAACTTGTCGGACAATGTTACTATCAAATTCTATAAATATTTATCTTACTTCGGGCAAAGAACCAGCTTGAGTCATCAATAAACAAAATTCATCAAAATGACATGTTCAGAGTGTCGGACTGGACATACCCGGCAGAAAACTTGTCGGACAATGTTACCGTTTGATTTCATAAATATTTATCTTACTTTGGGCAAAGAATCACTGTTGGTCATCAATAAACAAAATTCATAAAATTTACATGTTTGTTAATTAATATCTCGAAACCCCGGCGGAAACCAGACTTTTCGCAGATAAAAAAGCTGGCAGACTCGGCAAAATGAAGATGCTCACAAAGTTTCAGAGGAGTGGTAGTCAATTTTTTTTTCTTATGAGGGATCCCGTACTATTAGTATCGTTAAGTTTTCACGTTGGCGTGCATGTCCTATTTTCGACGAAGAAAACTTTTAGAAACTTTAGATCTTTTTAAAGTGACAAAAATTTATAAATAAAATTACTATTATAATTTAACCTCTATACAAAATCACCTACTGATATCAATTTTGGAATGTAATAAACAAAAATTTAGATTTTTAGCCGATTGCATGCAGTATAGACGAAAATTTTAACAGGTGTCAATCTTAAACAGAATATGGGGTAAGATTGACATCTGACTTTATTTTTTTTTTAAATGAGTGTTCAAAAACGATAAGTAGTAAGGTAAAACACCCAAAGGTTGACGGGTAATAAAGGGTATTAAAGGTTAACATTCATGGCAAATATGCGCTATATTTTGGAACTATTAACGTATATGGAGCTTCGAGCTAATGGAAATAACACCATCTGTTATATAACATTAGCTCGAAGCTCCATATACGTTAATAATTCCTAAATATAGCGCGTATTTGCCATGAGTGTCAACCTTTAATACCCTGTCAACCTTTGGGTGTTTTATCTTAAAATAAAATGCGTCTTATATCATATGAAGAGAGAGTCAGTCTTGCTTATCCATACATTATCAAATCTGATAACTTCAGTTTGCAATATATTTTAGACCCGTATCCCGATCGCACTTATACAACACGAGATACAGATTACTAAAGCCATCTATTGGAAAAATAATAGATTTCTTTTTACTACACTTAATAGATTAGTTGCGTATCTCCCATGCATACTATCAAACGTATGAATGTCTATTGCATGTATACAGAAAGAAGCGCCACCAAAATGGTTTTTTGGCCAAATTGAGGTACCAAATTCTTTATATCTGTGGCTTCCCCAAAGAACAATTTAAGTCCGTAATACATGTTTTTGAGATATTGAGGTTTTTATGTTCATACTATTCTACAAGATCCATCCATCGTATTCAACGAGAATGGTAATAGAAAAATTAGTATGTTTTTTATATAGCTTTACATGCGAATAAATTCATAATAAATTCTATGAATATAATAAATAACACAGGTTTACAAAAAAAAAAGTCCGGACTATTTGACCGGACCATGGTATTCCGAGGTATTTTTGCGTCTTGAATCCGATCCCGAGGTCATCTGAGCCACATCACGTCAGAAAAACGAGATTTCTAAATAAAGTAATAAGGAAATGGGACTGCCCTGAGCAGCACCCAGAGCATGACTCCAAGGTTCTAAGGCCATTAGGGTCAGTGCTGGGTCCACTGTCAATATGTCACAGTGAACGGATCGCCGGAATTGGATGCCTTGACAGAGAGATCGTAATCCGCGAGATACAACGATCATGGCAACATTTTATCCACTGGGGTGGTTCTGTGATAGTCCCGGTCGAGATTTAAGACTCCATTCCAATGTTTGGAAGGTATTCAAGACCTAAACAGCTACCCTCCAACTCAACAGGTCGCTTGAGAAATTGTCCCGGGTCCAGTTCCAAAAAATGGTCATTTTAACCTCTAAATGACCTTGAAATCTCGTTTTCCTGACGTGATGGAGCTCAGATGACCTCGGGATCGGATTCAGGACACAAAAATACCTCGGAATACCATGGTCCGGTCAAATAGTCCGGACTTTTTTTTTTGTAAACCTGTGATAATCGATTAAGTAGGTAATGAATTTTATATTCTACAATTTCTCAATTTCCGTTATGAATACATGGGTTCCAAATATGGGTTCAGGAAAAACGAAAAAAACATCGGGGAAACGATGGACAAAGCATGAAGTGGATAATGTGTAGGGGAAATATGGGGAATGCCGACCACTTGAGGAAAATATTTAGTATATAGCTAGAATTTAAAGCTTGTTTTATGTAAAATGTAACAAAGTACAATTAGAGAAGAATAAGAGACAGCGGAAACATGGAAATAAAAGAAAAGAAAATATTTATTTCATAAAATAGAATAAATGCAAATGATCGGTATTACCCTACCCATTCGGGCAATATCGACCATAAAAGCTTTTACAAAATGTCCCTTAATGACATGAAAAAAAGAACAAAGCTGACAAACATGTAGACATGGTAACTACAAGCAATAAGTAACTTCAAAGTTTTACAATTTCTCAAAAGATCTATGGCTGGCAAAAATGGCAAATGTACAGTTGAGTGATTTTCACGCCTGCACATTCTGCATGTGACGATTTTCCACAAGGGCAAGTCACCCACCACTGCGGTCGGTTTTACCCAATAATGCATGCGTCTAAAAACTTTTCCCGTACGATATTATTACAAAAATGAGGTTATGTCTGCGTGCGATTTCAACATAATAGATGTTCAAGCTAATAGATGCCATACATATATTGGAAAGAAATCACTTTTTTTCGGAGTACTCACCTATTTCAGAACTCGAAATCGTTACAATTCAAGTTGAAAAATGTTTTAACGCACAAAATTCGACAAAGCCTAACCACGGCGTCACCCGCACTTCTGATTGACAGTCTGCACGTATAGGGACCGTGCATCCAAGCGTCAGCGTCCTCTGACGGAACAAATTTACAACTTGTTGGTGACTGTATTTGTGTTGGTTACGGGCGCTGTACGTTTGAGTTAATTGTTAATAGTTTGTAAGAAATGCCGAAATCCACAATATTAATTTAATTTAATTTTCAATAGGTAATAATCAGCCCAACCAACAACAAGAATCAATACACGTCTGACGTTTCGGTTCCTCTTCGGACCCTCGTCATTACGTCTCTGAAGAGTGTTCGAAGAGGAACCGAAACGTCAGACGTGTGTTGACTCTTGTTGTTGTTTGGCCAGATTATTACCTATTGAAAATTAAATTAAATTAATTTTAAACTACTACAGGCAACAGAAGTATTATCTTACGAATGAAATCCACAATAAAATTTAAATTCATCCATGACAAACGTTAACACTGACAAACACGCTACAGTTACTTGTCACCAAGGTTTTGCAAAAAATTACCGCTAGGAGTCGCTGTTTTTCAGCTCGTGCACGGTCCCTTACCGATAGCGCTGCATTACATTGTAGTTGGTTCGCTTTTTCAAATAAAAAACACCTGGTCGGTCTTATCCAGGTTGTTGGTTTTCCCCATATTACCCCTATAAATACTTTGGTCATTATTTGAAGTCAAAAATACTACCACCTTTGCCTTTAACCCTTTCGGTATGAGCGCCGGATATAGCCGGCATCCATCTGATATGGTATGGACGAGTGTTGAATATATCTGGCATCCATGTGACAATGGGGAAGTTCACTGCCAAACTTCACCACTTGACGGCAGCACCACTGCCTAGGCTTTTCCGCGCGCATTTCAATTCGTTAAATACAACAATGAATTATTTATTAAAAAATTACATATATATCGATGATTCGAAATCTGTAGTCTAGCAGTTGGAGCATAAAAATAATGAAATTAGATATCTATAAATGTATTTTACATATCGCACCCGTTACAGAACAGTGTCATAACACATTTTTCAAGAGTGTGTTTTTAGTGTATTATTATTGTTCTCATTGATATCTACCAATCAGTAAAACTAACATATTTCTAACTAGCATAGTTTCCGCGCAACGCAGTTTTACTGATTGGTAGATCTCAATGAAAACAGTAATAATACACTAAAAAAACACCCCTTTGGGGAAAACTTTGTGTTATGACACTGTTCCGTAACGGGTGCGATATATTGATCTAAATCGTTTGAGGTTTAAGATAGTTGGACCGCTATGGCACTTTTCGAGCAATTTTTTTAAACTTTTGTCAGATCTTAGATTATAAAAAAACTGATAACTTTTCCTTATGAATAAAATCACTGACGTTTAAAAATAGAGATATTCGGTTTTTATTTCTCCATTGAAATCAGTGAGAGACAAGGCCGTACTACGCCGCGCGCACGCCCGCACGCGCGCGACTGCGGAGGCTCCAGACGGCTCTGTCCTTTGCGGCCCTAGAGCAGAATAAATGCTTCTTCTTCTTCTTCGCGCGATCTCTCACGGGTCGGTGTGGTTTCGGCGCAATAGGTGCCCATACACACAGAGGTCGAACTGTCGGTTTGGAACGGCAGTTCGAACCGTCAGGTCGATCCGTCGGTTTTAACCGTCGTCGTCCACTAACGCAGAATAGAAACCCGCGGGTAAAACTGACAGGCCGGCCGGCCGCAAAACTGCAGATCGACCCGTAGTGTCGACCGACAGTAGACGGGCTGAGAAAATCGATTTTGTTGCGCTTGTACTTTATAAGTGTACGATTTTAATTCTTCTTTTTTTAAAATACTCGGAAAAATATATAGAACAAATGTGACATAAAGCCAAAGTTTGCTTTTTAATTTTTAATAAAAATGTATTTTTTGTACGGCTTTTTCTTTAAATATCTCGAAAACTATTGACAAGTTATCGAGACATGCTCCGGAAAAAATTTAGAGAATTTCAAGACGAAACGATTGGTTTTTATCTCATTTTGTTACGATGAATAGTTCTCGAGATATTGAATTTTATATATAAATACGCGCCGTAGCGCCCGCGCGCTCTTGTAAACAAATGCCTCTAACTTCACTAAAAATTGGTATTTTTCGATGATTTTTGTTTTGTTTTAAAAGTAATGAAATATTGCAATCATCAGAAATAAAAATTTGTCAATTTTTTCGGTTTTACGCCAGAGCATCAAAAGTGCATTTACACGTTTTAATAGCGAAAAAGGTTTTTTTCGTAGAAAATTCAATGTACTCCTTTTTTAAATACTCACTTGATATAAACATAATTTTCAAAATTATTAGTTTACCAAAATAATTGAGTATTGCTTCGTTTCGGAGTCGAGAAGCTCGAGTTTAGCGTTTCCCGCAGGTGCGACAAGGATAACGCGACGTGAGTTCATGCGTCAGAGAGATAATCTCAATCTCGTATAGAATGAAATCGTTGAAAATAGCAATTAAACCTCGGTTTTTTATAACTTTTACTAATTTTAGTTATAATACTAATCAACAGAAAAATTACGTTCAAGTTGGACACAAAACGTGACAGATGAAAAAAAAATGTTGGAAGATTTAATAATTTATTTTACTATTTTTTAAAGAATTAAGGCTTTATAAATAGGGCCTAAATAGCGCTTTCGGTTAGATTAGGATGATATTAAGCGGTACGAACCGACGTTCCGTCTGTCGTGCTAAAACGCATGTTAGTGGACGGCGGCAGTTTTTCCCGTCGGTCTGGACTGACGGGTCAGCCTGACGGTTCGATCTGGCGCGTCGCGCGCCCACTAACTGAAAGGTAAAACTGCCGGTTCGAACCGCGCCGTTCCAAACCGACAGTTCGACCTCTGTGTGTATGGGCACCTATTAGGTATACGTATAATATACTTAATAAGTATACGGTAATTAATGTCTTACCGATTCTTTACTAGCCAGCTTCGCTTACAGCCTCGGTATGCTGGCGGCGCGACGCTTGCCGGCGCATTTCATTTCGTGCTATTCCGCGGCGGAATGTAGTAGGAAACATGTCTATGTCTAGTGATTCGAGTGATGAAGATGTTATTGTTATTTATAATTATAATATTTAAGAAATCAAAGAAAAAAGATATTTTGGGTCTATCCATACATTGAACGCAACTATGGTAGCAGACTATTTATAGTCCAGGACATTTAGTAATCATCTTCTAAAAATCGAGCTCACCGAAATTTTTTTAAACTGCTTATTATGATGTATCAATATATGCCTGAAAGTTACGCCACCGACGCACTGGAGCTTCATGACATATAAGAGGTCAAAGGTCGCGGATTTTGTTATCTCGCTTTCTATCGCTCCAACGTAAAAAAATACCTATTACAAAAGTTGAAGATCTCAATTTTTAATACCTAAAAAAAAATATTTGACGTAAATACGCCTAGCCGTTCTCGAGATATGTAGCTGAATATGTGGAAAAATTCAAAAATAGCTAAATTCGGGTATGCAACATGTATGGCCGCATTCTTCTCTCTTCCTACTACTCAAACGAGAATTACACCTATATAATTATGTTTTTATGTTAGTTATGGTTTTATGTTTATTCATATAAACGCCCCTTCCTAAAAAGTCCAGTTTGGTTTTCGTACGCCTACCTGTTCTCGAGATATGAGATACGAAAGATAAGTTTTGGTCAAAAAATACTACATCTGTTTTAACGCTATTATCTTGTTCTCTATGACTCACACAAAAATGAAACAAGTTATTTCTATTAGACCATGAAATTATCTAACTAAATGGCTCCATACACTTTTCAGATACACCTTACCGTTTTCGAGATACGATGCTGCGAAGTTTGTGGAAGCATTCATTTCCACATCACCTTTGAGGTAGAATGCGCGGCGCGTCTTTTTTATATGGTTTCTCTAGTAGGTTTTTTTCCCTTTTCCCGTCTTACTCATGCTGTTAGATCATGAAATTATCTAACTAAATGGCCCCATACACTTTTCAGATACACCTTACCGTTTTCGAGATACGATGCTGCGAAGTTTGTGGAAGCATTCATTTCCACATCACCTTTGAGGTAGAATGCGCGGCGCGTTTTTTTATATGGTTTCCCTAGTAGGTTTTTTTTCCTTTTCCCCGTCTTACTCGGCCTATAACTCGGTTGAGACTGAATATAGTCAAACCCAAACAAAAATCCGAAATTATTCTTGAAACAATTGAGTAACGGTCGGCGAGATCGTTCCGGGAAATAGGGACCTGAGAATTTGGCTATTTTTGCATTTTTCCACATATTCAGCTACATATCTCGAGAACGGTTAGGCGTATTTACGTCAAATATTTTTTTTAGGTATTAAAAATTGAGATCTTCAACTTTTGTAATAGGTATTTTTCACGTTGGAGCGATAGGAAGCAAGATAACAAAATCCGCGACCTTTGATCTCTTATATGTCACGAAGCTCCAGTGCGTCGGTGGCGTAACTTTCCGGCATATATTGGTACATCATAATAAGCAGCTTAAACAAAATTTCGGTGAGCTCGATTTTTAGAAGATTGCATGATTTTCAAGCTAAATGTCCTGGACTATTATAGCAGAAGGAGAATTAAGTGAAAATGATAAGTTTAAGGCAATGTATAGAATGTCAAAAAATTCTTTTCTAAAACAGGTCAGACTCGTTAAGCCATTAATAAGCAGACAAAATACAAACATGAAGGAGTGTAGACCGTCCTTGGTACACCCCAACGGGAGGTTCGACCGGGAAAGCCCGACTGCCTAGATGCTTACAGCCTGCAAATGTCGAGACGCGAGTGATTGGTGATGTTGCACGCAACATACCGAGTACAAACCGCTTCGCGCCAATGCCACGCCGACCCGTGTGCGAGCATCGCTACAAAATGTATAGAGCAACAACCAGTCGGTATGCTGCACGGATACCGATCGCGGTTTTTGCTCGAAGCATACTAGCCCAGTCAACAGGGAGCTAAATAGGGCCTTTTCCTGAAATAATTTAGGGAGTTTTGAAATTTGGTAGTTTGGCTCAGTTTTTCATCCTGAACAACATACTAATTTTGCAGCATCGTAGTAATGACAATAGCGCCGCCATATCAACAAAATGGCGTCCAAATCCAACATTTTAGCATTATTTTCTTTCCAGCGCCTCCTAGGTAAAAGGTAGTTATTATAAAAATTGTAGAGGATGCAATTCTCTACAAGTTTTGTTTAAAACTTTTTTTTCTCAAACGAATAATTTCAGAGTTACGCTTAACTGAACTGGGGCACTTTTCTTAGAATTGCATTGACGTACCCTTTTCAATCAGATGTTTTTGCATTATCTTCTTTCCAGCGCCTCCTAGTTAAAAGGTAGTTATTATAACAATTGTAGAGGATACAATTCTCTACAAGTTTTGTTTAAAACTTTTTTTCTTAAACAAAAAATTTCAGATTTACGCGCGATTCGAAAACAGCGTTTATGTGGGGTTGATGGTGGATTCCTATTACACAGAGTTGTATGGCATCGCAACGATTCTTTTGCAGCAATCTGCAAGAATTACGTTAAGTTCGTGCAAACACACTACGGTTTGAACGCAGTAATAGTATTCGACGGCTATCCGGCTGATGCAGCAAACAAGAGCACGAAAAGCGCAGAACGACTTTTACGATCAAGTAAGCAAACTTCCGCAGACGTACTTTTTGATGAATCAATGATCGCAACGTCAACGCAGGCAAGATTTCTGGCCAACGAAACGAACAAGAATCGCCTCATTTCCATGTTGAAGAAGAGTTTCGAGACATCAAATTTTACCGTTAAACAAGCTGCAGAAGATGCTGACACATTAATCGTGGGGACAGCAGTCAGCGTGTCATCTTCATTCGAATCCGTCTTGATTGTTGGAGAAGACATCGAGCTTCTTGTTCTTGTAACAGCATTGGCGAGGGCACATCCAAATATTTATTTTCTGAAACCGGCCAGAGGAAAAACTTCAGAAGTGGTTTATTCTTCTCAAAGTCTGCAGGTCGGGGATGCAGTTGCAGATAATTTGCTGTTTTTGCATGCATTCAGCGGTTGCGATACTACTTCTGCAATCTTCAATCAAGGAAAGAAGAAATTCCTACAAATACTTCAAAAATCTGAGAAATTGAATCGAACCGTGCTAGTTTTCAGGGATGAACACGCCGATTCAGACACTATTGCTGCTGCTGGAGAAGAATCTTTGGTCACACTGTATCAAGCTCGCCAAGGAAGCGCAACTTTGAGTTCTCTTCGGTATCAGCATTTCGCAGAATCGGTCACAAAGAGTTCCTTCAACCTTGCATCACTACCACCCACAGTAGCAGCTGCTCGACAGCATTCGCTTCACACTTATCACCAAGTCCAAACTTGGTACGGTGTTAACAAGAATCCAGAGGAATGGGGATGGAGAAGGAGTAAGCATGGACTCACTCCAGTTGCGACAACCGAAGATCCTGCTCCTGCAGCACTCCTTACATCTATCTCCTGCAAATGTAGAAAAGTATGTGGCCTAGCATGTGGATGTAGAAAGGCTGGTTTGAAGTGCTCTGTCGTTTGCAAATACTGCAGTGGGCAGTCTTGCGCAAACATTCCTGAACTCTTGAGCGACTCCGAGGAAGAAACCGACATCGCTGTTGACGAATCAGTCATTCAGCACGCTGATGAGGAACAAGACACTGAAAAGGATAATGATACTGAAGAAGACGACGATTCTCAATCCAACAAAGAAATCGACGCCAATGAACCTGGACCATCCAGAATCTCCAAACGAAAGAAAACTGCAAACTAGAACGACAGTTGTGGAATAGGCCTACTGGGGAAACCACAATAAAAAAAACGCGCCGTTTACTTTACCTCATGGTGGTGTGGAAACGAGTATAATTGATTATGAAAACATAACGTATCGATAATTAGTAAAGTTGAGAGTGAAAAGGGTACGTGAATGTAATTTGAAGAAAAGCGCTCCAGTTTATCAAAGTAAATGTAAAATTATTTGTTTCAGAAAAAAAGTTATAACACTCTCACACTATACCACAGGGTATTTCGAAAGTTTACCTCCGTGGGCCGAAAGTTTTTTTAAATATGTTCACAAAACAAAATATCTTTTGGGAACCTATAAAGTTAAAATTTCACCTTTTAAACTGAAAAACAGTGACAAAAAGTCAAACTAGAAAAAATTTTTATAAATTTTGTTTTTCTGTGTTAACTAATGTTTTAGTTATTAACCATCTAATTATGTGGCTAATACATATAGAAGACCAAAACTGAAACTTGGGTTTTACAGTGTCAGACCAACAGTACCTACCTTTTGATCGCGCATGCAAGTGGCTGGTCTATCGCTAGCGATACATGCTCGCATATACAGGATGTATCGCTAGAGATACACGCGACAGCGACAGTTATTGTACAGAATTTTATCCTCTACAATTTTCATCATAACCGCTTTTTACCTACGACGTGCTGGAAAAAAGATAATGCAAAGAGAACCGGATTGAAAATATTGCGTGAATGCAATTTTAAGAAAAGCGCTCCAGTTTACTTAAGCGTAACTCTGAAATTATTTGTTTAAGAAAAAAAAGTTGTAAACAAAACTTGTAGATAATTATATCCTTTACAACTTTTATAATAATTACCTTTTACCTACGATGCTCTGGAAAGAAGATAATGCAAAGAAAACCGGATTGAAAAGGGTGCGTGAACGCAATTTTAAGAAATGCGCTCTAGTTTACTTAAGCGTAACTCTGAAATAATTTGATTAAGAAAAAAAAGTTTTAAACAAAACTTGTAGAGAATTTTATTCTCTACAATTTCCATAAGTTGCCTTTTACCTAGGAGGTGCTGGAAAGAAGATAATGGAAAAAAAACCGGATTGAGAAGAGTACATGAATGCAATTTTAAGAAAAGCGCTCTAGTTTACTTCAGCGTAACTTTGAAATTATTTGTTTAAGAAAAAAAGTTTTAAACAAAACTTATAGATAATTATATCCTCTACAACTTTTATAATAACTACCTTTTACCTGCGAGGCTCTGGAAAGAAGATAATGCAAAAAATTGGATTGACAAGGGTACGTTAATGTAATTGTAAGAAAGCGCTCCAGTTTACTTAAGCGTAACTCTGAAATTATTTACTTCAGGAAAAAAAGTTTTAAATGAAACTTGTTGAGAATTTTATCCTCTACAATTTTTATAATAACTACCTTTTACCTAGGAGGTGTTGGGAAGAAGATAATGCAGAACAAACCCGGATCGAAAAGGGTACGTGAATGCAATTTTAAGAAAAGCGTCCCAGTTGACTTAAGCGTAACTCTGAAATTATTTGTTTAAGAAAAAAAAGTTTTAAACAAAACTTGTAGATAATTATATCCTCTACAATTGTTATAATAACTACCTTTTACCTAGGAGGCGCTAGAAAGAAGATAATGCAAAATATCGGATTGAAAAGGGTACGTCAATGCAATTCTAAGAAAAGTGCTCCAGTTCAGTTAAGCGTATCTTTGAAATTATTCGTTTAAGAAAAAAAAGTTTTAAACAAAACTTATAGAGAATTGGATCCTCTACAATTTTTATAATAACTACCTTTCACCTATGAGGCGCTGGAATGAAGATAATCCTAAGACGTCGGATTTGGACGCCATTTTGTTAATATGGCGGCGCTATTGTCATCACTACGATGCTGCAAAATTAGTATGTTGTTCAGGATGAAAAACTGAGCCAAACAACCACATTTCAAAACTCCCTGAATTATTTCAGGGTAAAACTACCTATTGCCTGGACTATAGGCGGCGAGCGAATATTGTTTAGCAGCGCCTCTCCTAGGCGAACCGAAACATTTATTACGGGAACTGACCAGAGTCACTTAGGTCGGGTGTCCACCGGGTCGGGCCGACCAGAATCGCTGAGCCGATCGCTGAGCACTTGAGTATATCTATATATACCCAATCTGTATATATATATATACACCCAAGTGCCCAGCGATCGGCCCAATTGTGGTCGGCCCGATCCGGTGGACACCCGGCCTTGTAGTTAAGTGACCGTAGGACCTGATGTGTCAATGTCAACTTGCTGGCAATGGATACTATAATTTATTTCAGCTTTCAGGCTGTAAAATGTATGCATCATAATGATGCTTCGTATAAAAATGGCCTAAAATTAGTCTTTTCTAAACATGTTTTAAATGCGATTAAGCGCACACACACACAAATGTGGTATAACCCAAATTTCTGTGATAGAAGACCGTGTGATTCGCCAGACATCAGTAACTCTTAATCCATATTCAGTTACTTTAGAAGTAA
Organism: Xiphydria camelus; assembly: GCA_963678675.1. Classification (NCBI taxonomy): domain Eukaryota; kingdom Metazoa; phylum Arthropoda; class Insecta; order Hymenoptera; family Xiphydriidae; genus Xiphydria; species Xiphydria camelus. The sequence goes on from OY783191.1 coordinate 15,746,663, forward strand.
GTAGTCAATAGCTTTCCCCTTGCGACTTTGTCCGCGTGAATCACGAAATAATCTCGTCTTTATTTTACTCCCTTAAGGGAGTTGGTATATAGATAGTAGATATATATAAAAAAAAACGTGCGTATTCAAATGCAACGTTGTATTAAAATTTCAAAGCAATCGGTGAATAACTTTCGGAAATTTAAGATACATTTTTATTCATTTACCTCCTTAAGGAGTAGGTATATAAAGAGTAGGTATATATGAAAAACGCGCGTATTCGAATGCAACGTTATGTCCAAATTTCAAAGCAATCGGTAAAGAACTTTCGGAGATCTTACGACGCGGTCTCAACGTGTCGACATTGACGTGACACATGCACAATACAGGTATGTAGTGCTCTCGCCCAGTTTATGACCCTGTGAGACCGCGACGTTAGACCTTGAAGAAACGAATATAACATTTTTATTTAAACGTGTATATGGAAGATAGAAGAAGATAGATAGCGGTGTTTATTAGAATGGGTATTGTGGAAAGCGGTTCATTACGACTCGTCCAGTAATTAATCCTTCCGGGAAAGGTGCATGGCTGCGGGCTCATTGACAGCCTAAATTCGCAAAAACCTACCGCTTCGCCATTGTGACCGATTTACAAAATGTATCAAGTGACTTGAGTTTGTGTTAATATGTGTTCCGTCGCAAGGGGACTTCTATGTCATTTCTTACCGCTCACTATCATCGCAACCTAAGTAACGCGCCAATCTAGATCTAATCTCTACATCGATCGCGAACAGTGTATGGCTTTCCTGGATAAACCAGGTATCAAAATTCCCCAATTGTCCATCGACTGCATCCGACATTCCTCCCCTTAATCCAGCTCGGATCGCTTTTGTGACGATACCTATTAAAGCAGGCACTGCGAGAGACGGCTTGCTACGAATCGCTCTAAAATTACCTTCGGAGAAAAGTTCGGAACTGCGACATTTACGACTTAGGTATGTTTATCGAAATATTCGTTTCGCCTACGACGCGATTAATTCTAGTCGGCGAATTATTTGTGGTCGATGCTACCAAGAAGCACGAATCGACCCTCCTAATTCCGTCGCTCGTTGCGATGGAACAGGATTGACAGCTGGCACGTCGCAGTCAACTCATTCCCGTGGAAACTGTACAAAGTCGCCGATGGTGGCGCAGGTAGCAAATTCGCTCGCCGCCTATACCGACCCGTGAGAGACCGCGCTTCTTCTTCTTTCTTCGTCCCGCGTGGCTGCCTCACCACCCGTACCACTACATAGTACCATCACCCATACCCGCTCTCAGTCTACTACATACACACGGCCGAGAGCGCTAGGTGTTCAATATCGCCGAAAACGTGATCGAAACCCCAAAAAAAGTTTTTCTAAAAATTACGAAATTTTTATACTTGGTTGTATACATCGTAATGCAACTTTTCACCAAAAATTGCTTTGTTATCTTGGTCCAAACCGGAGAAAATGATTATCAAAGATCGTTAAATTGCTCATATTTTCATACGGCGACTTTCACTTCTAAAATCTTGACATCTTCATTAATTTTTCCTGATTAAAATAGTAAACCTGAAATAAAAAGAATTATATCGGGTGAAAGTGCATACTTTCGAGATTCAAATGATATATTTATCGATAATTAAAAGTGATTATACCTTTAGGAATAATACGCCTTTTATAACCCTATAAAATTTTCAAATTAATTTGCCTTTAAATGCGGTTTTCGTTTAGTGCTCCCCTTTGCTCCCCTCTGAAATATACGAGAAATCAATGTTTACAATGTGAGTAATTTAAATATATATGTCTCCAGGTGCAGAAAGTGCTAATGAAAGGATACAAGTGATTGATCTGTAGAGCCCGGGGTGGTCGATATATCGAACAGCGGATGATGAATTCCAGATATTTATCAAAATTTGAATATTATGGTCCGAAACTTGTTACTCGGGGATTTTCGGGGTCGCTCATTACGATGCTGATGTCAAAATTGGTCTATTCTCAAATCTAAGATGGCGAATGCAATATGGCGGATGATGAATTCCAGAAATTTTTAGAATTTCAAGATTATGGCTTGAAACTTGTTAGTCGGAGGTTTTCGAGGTCGCTCATTACGATGCTGATGTCAAAATTTGTCTATTCTCAAATCCAAGATGGCTGATCCAATATGGCGGATGATGAGAATAGACGAACTTGCTAATCTGCTAATGAGACATCTGCTAATGAGTTCACAGTTCCACGCTTTTCGAGAAAGGGCTAATGGCTGGACGAGTCGGAATAAATCGTTTTCCGCCTACTTATTTGATAGTTACCGTTATACGTAGAAACATTAAATTAGACGGCTTAAGGGGAGGAATGACGAATGCAATCAATGGTTAATTAGAGAAAACTTAATGACGGTCTTGTCCAGGAATTCAATTTACTCTTGATTCCCACGGTCTGCAACGAGTATCCGGCTTTCTCGAACGTGAAGTGCGAGATTCAAGGAAATCGTAATTTCCATTACAAATTTTGAAGTTACCCCCTCCCCCACCGCGGGGAAGGGGAGAGGGGGTCGATTTTGATATGGCTGGATAGAACTTTTAAAACTATTGAATACGTGTTTTCTTGTTTTTCTATGCGACGCATATTTTTCAAAATATTCGGCCGTCCCGCGACTTTTTTTACACCCTGTATAATAAAATATTAAAGCATTAATACATTACATAAGAACATTTCTTCTTCTTTTCCTTTATTGTATTTTTAGTTTTTAGCTGTGTAAATAAATATAGATTACTATTATTATTATTGCTATTATTATTAATAATGCATTGACAATGAAAAAAACATTCATTTACATTTAAGTCACCCCCCTTTTGCCAAATAAATTGAATTGTAAGATAATAATTGGTATTGAGTAGCTGTCTAAATCATTTCATCGACGATGGCATTTTTTAACATAGTTCACCCTCAAAAAGGGGTGGTTAATGAAAAGTATAGTCTTCGTTCATTACATATATTTATTCCATAGTAGCTAGTGACATATAGTGTAAATTTTCATAACATTCGCATAACCGGTTCAATCGTGATTAGTTTCGATCACGTTTTCGGCGATATTGAACACTGTGGGCCGGCCGCACTTTGGACACGAATTTGTATCGTACGTAAACGTACGATACTGGTCGTACGAACAGAGTGCGCACACGGAATACGTTTTTCTCCGTCAAATAGGCAGTACTCTGGTGATGTCGCATTCGTAAAGTCCTCTTTGGAGCGCAATGAATCTATATCTTCAAGATAATTCTCTTCAAACTTGGAGACTGCGGCAGTGTCGTCGCTATCATAGAATCATATGGGTGCGTGAAATATATTTAGAAAGAGATGAATTCGGTGAATTTCATCATATTATGAAAGACTTATATAATGACCACATGCTGTTTCATGGTTATCTACACGCATGAAGAAAGAAACTTTTGAATATATTCTAAACATTATACGACCTAAGAATACATTGCATTAAATTCTATGCTGTTATCCACTGACCAATAGGTTCTATGGCCGGTGTTCACTTTGAGGTGTATGCTAACCGCTATTGGATCATATCGCTTTAATCTTCTCGCTATGACTGTATTCGTATACGTTCTTCGTAGAACACGTATGGAAATTACTTTTTTTTGGTCATTTTTTATGATATAATTTTATTATAATCTTTACATATTGACATTTATTAGTGTTATACATACTTAATATTGTTATCTAATACCAATATTTTTTAACACATTCACTGCCGCTCTAATGTAGATACATTTTGCTCCATGCCAACTTCAAGTTAATAATTCTAATAATAACAAAATATATGAAAATCGTCAAAATTCCGAACCACGTGCACGTTTACGTCAAAGTACCTTTATTCAAGTGCCAGCCTACACATACACATGTAACTGCAGTGCCCAGTTCACTAGTTGATAAAGAAGCCGGAATGGAATAGAACGCTTATAAGCGACAGCGGCACCCGCGCAACTCATCCGCTGACGCTTATAAGCGACAGCGGCAGTGAATGGGTGAAGCATGATGTTTTTTTGGAGATGTATCATCTTTATAGGAATTTTTTTTATACGTATATAAAGAAGATGCACTATTGAGGTTATTATAAGTAATCATAGTAAGAGTGATTTAGTAACTGTATTGAAAAAATTCAATGTATATATCAAAACAATTATGTTTTAGTGTTATATACATACATATTTGGCATTATTACCTACCCAATACTAATATTTTTTAGGAGCAATGAGATATTGCTATCGAGATGATCGATATTGCTATTGCTGTTAGGGAAGATAACCTTTTTGCCGAAAGAAAGGTCTCGATAAATGTTAAAACCCGACAACTCTACTATGAATACATTCCATATGTATTACACCAATGCCTTAACGTCTACGCTTCTGAATATTATAGGTATCTGATGGCGAGTGTTATTTGCCATGTATAATATCAATTAAATCTTATTTGCCGCACGTACAAATGTATTTACAGATACTGCATAGATAGTATATGAGATTATTTTTGGTTTTAATATTTTTTGAATTGAATAATGTCAATAATTGGCCAAGTATGTACGTACGGCTAATATTTAGGAAGGCTTCATCTAGGTGGCATATTGCACTTCACACTGAAATATTGGATACGAAAATATACGTATCGAATGTTCAGCACGAAATCGGGCGAAGAATTTAACTCTAGAGTGGTGCCTAAATTTTTCCGAAGCAGTTTTGTGCTTTATTCAATAATCGAGGTTAATTGACATATGTTTTTCTTAATCAAGTAGGCGAATTGAATAAAATTTTCATACAGATATTCTACTTTGAAAGAAATTGGAGCACAACTCCGTTCAATTCTTCGTGTTTTTAGTTTGGGGTTAAATAAAGAAATTGGAGCATAACTCTGTCCAATTCTTTGTGTTTTCAGTTAGGCGTTAAATATTCAATATCACACAGGAAGAGGTAATATCAACCACTTTCCTCTACTTATTTGCTGTGAGATGCGCTTAGGTCCATTATAACATATCATACATAGCAAGGCATGGAACCCAAATTAATATTGCTACGATTCAAATTATAGTAAATGGTTTTTTTTCCATTTTAATCTCGGTTTCAGCTCTGCGTTTTTCACTAATTTAATACCGCTATCGCTTTTGGTATCCGATTTAAACTAAGCCGAAATCGTACAAATAGAATCATCTTCAATATATGAAGAAATAAGAGTAAGTGAAGGTAATATTGTGTTGTAAACATTGGATAACTGTAAAGTTTACTTAGAGCTTTTTCAGTGAGTAGAACGATGATTAATTTATATGTCTCCATTTTTCTACTAATTAACAATAAGACAACAATTTTTTAAGACATTCAAATACAACCTGTTCTTATTTTCTTAACAATACTAATAATAAATTATAATTATTTCAACTTGTCTTTAATTTTTTATATCTTTTTGGTTTCAAGTTTGATTATTTTTATTTCATTAGCCGCAAATGACACCATATATCTGAATTGCAAATATATACATAGGGGAATATTTTTATTTGTTTTACTATTTGATTGACTGATTGTGAGAAAGAAATATGCTTTGTACTTAAACATAAAATATATTAATGTACATATATATAAAGCAGTCCTTTCAATGGTATAAATAGAATCCTCATTATAATTATTATTTTTAAATAAACGAAACATACTAACTCGTTTAATTAGTTCATTACTTTTCATTATAGTTTAACACTAAAACCGCAACTGTAACATTTTTGACCAATTTTGTAGTTCTTTCATTTCTAATTAATTTATATACGCACCTAGAGTTCTTATTTTTTGTGACTTTTCACAAATAGTAATCATAATCAATTACAAAAAATTTCACTTTTATGGTGACAACCCTCTCTCGTAAAAATCCAAATTTTCCTCAAATAGCGATTGGGTCATTATTGACTCAACGTTGCAATGCATACCTATTAGGTATATATTAATACGTTCCCTGCCAGACCGTTTTTTTGAAGACTCCGTTCACGCCGCGTGGGGCATATACGCCGCACGCTTTATAATTGTAACTGACCACCGACCAGAAGTACAACTTTTCATGACGTGTATAAACAAATGTGGCGCGCAAATAAACTTCTAAAATGAAGATTCGTGAGCTATGGACTGTTTACTTGTAATGTACACACATTAAAATATGTTTACGTAAAGTTGAAAAAAACACTTGGCCAGATTTTCGGCGTTTCCGCCCATAGTGCGGCGTGTGCGAAAACTTTTTTCTCGGCTATATAGACCGAGACGGCAGTGAACGTGTTAAGATGAGCTTAATCGCATTTCATTGATTTTTATTTTATCGACGAAAGCTCAAGACAGCACTACTAATGACAATCTACTATACAAAGGAGGGGAGACTGCGCTTCGCACGATAGCGTTAGATATGTCGATATTGGCGCTTCTTCTTTTTATAATACTTAATTACGCGTGCGAATGAAACTGTTGTTGGCCACGGCCAAACGTAACCTAGTTTTAATAAAGTGTTTTATTTAATAACAACTTTATTCACCTATCCGATAATCACAATAGAATAACATACGTCATAAAGAACCCATCCGCGGTTGTAGAAGTGGCGCAAATCTCCGCACTTCTAGTGTTAAAATAAAATATAGTTTCAAAACAGATATCGGTCATATTACTTATGGTTTAGGTAAAGATTTGGTATTTTTAATTTATTATGGTTTCAATTCCGATATTCGAAAGGAAAAACATCAATTTTTCAGAATTCCATTTCTAGTTTCAGTTTCAGTTTCATGCCTTGGTATATAGAACTCGGTATAGTCACAAAGGTAATTTTTTTTCAAACCAGCTTATCTAGAAATTTCATCCAGCGTTCATAACTCTAAATAATCATTTCTATTTGGCAATGATAAAAACACATGTTTTCGAAAATTTACCTGAACGATTTATTATTATACTTGGCAATAAACGCAGAAGATTGGACGACCGGCTGTGGCTCATCACTGCTTTCAGTGTCACTAGTCGGAAGCATCGCTCTGTTGGTACGACGATGAAAGCTGTGGCTGGTATCTTCATCACTCTCTCGTTCCGACTCTATGACTGGAGGGCGACGAAGTGTGATTCGCGCTGTCATGGCTAACACAACATCTTGTGTCGAGCGTAAATAGGAAGACGTGTCCAGATCACTGTCACTTCCCTATTCATAAAAAAATAAATTTTATTATTCGATGTATAAAACAATGACGAATATACCATATAATTTCGAGGATGGTGATCATAGACGTATGCGAGTGCGAGTGAGAACATGTGATGGGTGCATAAAAAAATAAAGTTTATTATTCGATGTATAAAACAATGACGAATATACCGTGTAATTTCGAGGGTGGTAATCATAGGCGTATGCGAGTGCATGTGTGGTGGGTGCATAATCTCTCTGTTGCACATTTCCCTAGACTTGTCCAGTTCGAGTGTGCGACAAAGAAACTTTTATACGTTCACCCGGGTGTTCTCATTGGCACTCGCATATTACCTATGATCATTATCCTCGAAATTACACGGTATACGAAATATTCAATTTTTATTTGTGTTTATAAGGATAGTCTTGTAGGCGAAGGAAGCCCGAAATTTTCAAGTTCCCTGTCTCATCAAAATTTTGTAATGTACTATTAGGGAGATTTACGTAAACTTGCTTTCTGTGTGGTCAGCGTGTGCTGGGACACTCAATTATGTTCCCAGCTCGCTCGCTCGTATTCGTAAAGACTGAGCACACTCTGTTATGAGAAATTTGAAACAAAACACATGATATCTTGCGATTGGTAAGTCATGTCTAAAATCGGCCAAGCATATGAAAATAAGATCCAAACACCCTCAGTGCAGTCATTGAACACTCATTAACTACATAATATATATATTAAACCTGCACTTCTCGGGTATGAAATCTGATACGTCATCCATTCAATCATACATACATGATGTTCCTCTAAAATCTTCTCGGCACGATGACCTAAGATCAAAAACTTCAGAAATTTCTAATGATATTTCACAACAGACAGAAAAGCGATAAGATTTCAAGAGAAAAATGTCGGACTTCGAGTTCGAAAATTATAGGCCCGAGTCCTGTTACAATTGACACAGAATTCTTATTTGATAACAGACAGAAAAGCTACAAGACTATACTCAACTATGGAGAAAGGCAGTAACTAGCAAAACAAATCGAAGTGCGTTTTTTGGTACCATTGAATATCTTGAATTACTTTGCACCCAAATTTCGTACCCTTTTTTAGTGTTAAGGGGTAAGGCCACCATGGAACTTTTCAAAAATCGATTTTTTTTTATTAGCTTAAAACCTTCCTTAAACCCTCAAGAATAAGAAAAAAAAGGTTTCGTAGTCAAAAAAAATTTCGAATCGGTCGTTTACGTCAATTTACAGAGACGCCGCGCGGCGCATTAACACTTAGCGCCATAGCCAACTATACGGTTTCCACCGCGCTCGGGCGAGCCAAACTACATTGAATAGGGAGATTTCCCCGATTAGTGGGCTAACTGTTAATTAAATGCATGTTGAGACGTATTATCGGAGTTGAGGCTCGTGTCATTAGCAGTACTATTCGGCCATTTATTTTATGTAAAGTCATTCTAGCTGTCAGACGGACGCCGCGTGCGTGATTTTGCTTCGTGTTTCATCAGTTTATCTTTTTACTACGAGTTACTGAAATTAGTGAATAAAATGTGTGATAAATCGAAATATGGTGGCTATAAAGCTAAACGAGGTGGAAGAAGTTTGTTTAAAAAGCCGTCTATGTCACGAAAGCGACCTGCAAACCGTTATGAAGCGGAGGCACTCGATTCCTCCGAAAGCGTCGGCACGTCCGCTAGGAAATTGAAGCTAAGTGGCGATGCTCGTAATATCGAAGTTGATGCATCGTTCGGTTATCGTTTCATCAATTTTGTGACTATTTTTTCAACAATTTCGTCAGTAGTGAAGTGTAAAATATGCGACTCAGGCGTCACATTTACTGAAAGTAGTATACGCGGACTTGGTTTTAAAATAGTTCTATCTTGTGAAAAGTGTGCGAAAACTGAAATTCCAAATTGTCCACTCATCAATAACAAAGCATATGACATCAATAGAAGAATTATTATAGCCATGCGACTGCTTGGAGTAGGTTTACACGGAATGAAGAAGTTCTGTGCTTTTATGGAACTTCCTCGGCCAATATTTCACTCATTTTATGATAAAGTAGTCAACATTATTTGTGATGCTACTGAACGCGTTTCCAAGGCTAGCATGGAAAATGCAGTAAAAATAGAAAAAGAAGAAAATGCAAGAAAAGGTTTACCAAATGAATTGATAGTATCAGGAGACGGTTCGTGGAGAAAGCGGGGATTTTCATCATTGTTCGGTTTGGTGTCTTTGATCGGATGGAATACTGGGAAAGTAATCGATATAATTATAAAATCCAGTTACTGCAAGGCGTGCGAATATTGGAGAAAAATAAGTGATACTGCAGAGTATGATGAGTGGCTTGAAATACATCAAAATGATTGTCAAATAAATCACACGGGGTCGGCTGGTAAAATGGAGGTAGATGCAGTTATCGAAATGTTTCAGCGCTCTGAAACTTTATATCAAGTAAAATACGGCAGTTACATTGGAGATGGCGATAGTAAAACCTTTACAGGTCTTTTGAAGTCTGAACCATATGAAAGCTTTGTTATACATAAAAAAGAATGCATCGATCACGTGCAGAAAAGAATGGGCACTAGACTAAGAAATTTAAAAAAGAACGTACGCGGTCTCGGCGGAAAAGGAAAATTAACAAATAAACTTGTCGACGAGCTCTCAATTTATTATGGTTTGGCTATTCGCAGAAATCACGACTCTGTGGAAAAAATGAGAAATGAAATTTGGGCGACGTTATATCACAAGCTGTCAACGAATGAAAATCCTCAACACAGCAAGTGTCCAGCTGGTGAAAATTCATGGTGTTCGTGGCAAAAGGCAAAAGCCACCAATACATCAATTAGTACTTTTTTACACAAGCCGGCTCTATCGAAAACAGTTTTCGACGCAATTAAACCAATCTACGAAGAGTTGAACAGCGACGACCTTCTAAATCGATGCTTAGGTGGTTTTACGCAAAATAGCAATGAAAGTTTCAACGCAACGGTGTGGTCAATGTCCCCAAAATCTACGTCAAGCGGAAAAACCGTACTGGATATTGCTGGGAATCTTGCCGTGTGCACTTTCAACGATGGAATTTGTAGTATAATGCAAGTTATACGACAGTTGGACATGACAGTTGGAAGGAATTGCTACAATTTCTGCGTTGAGGCGGACGAACTCCGCGTCGATTTTTCGAACCGATCGCTGACTGAGGCTGCAAAAACAGCTCGAATTGCCGCAAAATCAGCCAGAAAAGAAGAAGAAGAACTCAACATTAACATAGAAGGCCAACTATACGGTGCAGGCATCGCGGATTAAAGGTATACTATAATTTTCGACCGTAAAATGTTACTTAAAACTTTAAACGCGTTTTTCTCAGAACACGAAATTTCAAATCGGGCGAACCGATAGCGGCTACAAATCTTTATCGATTGCCTTGCAATTTTGAGGGTATCTTTATACCTACACTGAAAAAAATCTTTAGTTTTAACAGCAATACATTTCTGGCTGAGACTTTCTAGCCATTCCCCCCTAAAAATATTTTTATTACAGTAATTCTATTAGTTGTATTTGAGATACAGCATTGCTATGTTAGCAGTCCAAGTATTGCTAACAGATATGTTTGATGCAGCAATATGGCATCTAATTAATTAATATACTAGAAAGGTTATCCTAAGCAGATGACGTATTCTTACCCCAACTGTATGATTATACGTAATATAGGTATATAGGTATAGTTAGCTGGACTATAAAACGTATGTTTACACCAACTGTAAACTTATGTGTAGTGTGACTGAACGGTATGGCTGGGTGGACTATACTGGATGCCTCGCGCAGTTCCACACAGTTGCAGGGACCCCTTCGGCCGGGCTTGGTCGGTATTCGAGCAATTTTTACCGGTAGAAGTGGCTCCAATACCGACCAAGCCCGGCCGAAAAGGTCCCTGCAACTGTGCGGTTCTGTGCCCGAGGCATACGAAATACCGGTAGAAGTCGAGTCGGTACCCCGATAGCAAATTAAATATTTATTTAAATATTTTTGCCGAGATATCTCAGTGTTGCATTATATAAAGGCCTGTTTTAGCTAAGACCACTTGAAGAGTCGGTGGCGCAATTGGTAGAATGCGAGCATTCCCAGTCTCGAAGCATCTCATCTAAGGAACGCAGGTTCAAATCCCGGTGTGGGCCCCGCGACATTGCACTTTCTCGTCGCGGGATCACCCGAGCTCCACACACCTCCGGATTTCTAGCCAAACCTGGGGATGGTGCGTAAATGCATTTCCCCTTCTATAAAAAAAAAAAAAAAAAAAAATCGAATCCCGGAAGGGCTGGAAAAAAAACCGATACCCCAGTAGGCGGGTTGGCAGGCGGCAGGATAGGCGTGCGCGCCCCCTTTTTGCAAAATCCTACTTTCAATTTAGCAATACGGTATAGCTGACACAGCTATACTGCTTGTCTAAACGAACCAAAATTCCCGCGCAATTTAGCAATACGGTATAGCTGACACAGCTATACTGCTTGTCTAGATGAACCAGAATTTCCGTGCAATTTAGCGATACGGTACAGCTTACGTAGGCATACTGCACGTCTAAATCAATCAGAATAAATAACTGGCTCAACAGTACAGCGCAGCTTGACACAAACATCACGATATTGTTACTTTAAACATATTAGCTTAGCCATACTCGGCTGGCTGTCTTAAGAAAACTTCTGGCTGTGGCCACGGTGGCTAGAAATTCTGGTTGGTTCAGCCAGAATTATTGCTCAATTCCCTGAAAATTTTTTTCAGTGTATATAATCTAATAGACCACGTAGGGGTTTTTCGATAAGTTGTAAACTTTTTGTTTTATAAACGATTATGTATGAAATTCTTATGCGAAAACGTGAACTTTTCTTTTATATACTCACCATTTCTCGAAAAATCAATATTTTCAAAATCCCCTACGTGGTCTATTAGTTTATGATATATATTAAAGAAAAATCTTTGGATTTTTGTTCTAGGTTCACGCTTGTGGGTACAGCCGGTTCGCCCGTTTTGGACCTCCACAAAAAATTCATCGTAGAAACCGGACCCTGGAACGGCCATTTCTTAACCAAAAATTAAAAACAAAATATTTTTTAGTAGCTTTGAAGATACTTGATAAAGTACTTTATAAGAAAATTCCATAGCTTTTACATTACTCCTAAAAAAAAATGCACAAAATCGTCCTTCTTTCTTGACGCACATGGTGGCCTTACCCCTTAAAGCTAGGTTTTATTAGTAATCTGTCTTGGAAATCCTTCGGCTAAAGGCATCGAAGTTAACCCTTCTGAGGTCGTGCCTTTTCACCCAACGTTTCTGGTCGCGTGATGAGGACCGCCTCACCCGTGTATTACGGAGCACGATGTTGCCACGTCATACGGCGATCAGTCACGAGACATGACTTGCATTGCGTTGTCGCTGGCAACGTCACAGACCAAATTTCTACTGCGAATCTGGTCGCACAGTGTGGACGGCCCCGCATTTTCTACGTCACGCTTCATTAATATATTTTTTTCAATTTTTCTAATGAATGCAAAGCTATCATATTATAATCATCGTATTCACGACACTTCAATGAAGGAATACGTAGCCGGTAATCGTTTAAATCGAGGTAGTTAAGCAATTATGACGATTAAAAGAAAAAAGTGGGGCCGCCCTCATCACGTGACCCCAGAAGGGTTAAAGTTGATTTTCCACAAATTTGTCGGTTAGCAGTTACTGTCTTTCTCCATAGTTGGGCAGTATAGAAATGCTAGACATCAAGATCGGAATAACTGCATATGTTACCATTATTGAAATCGCGTAGTGCTGTATTTTGAAGAGGATATGATATTATATTCTTACTCGAGGAAAATAACAATTTTTATTTTGCCAAAAATCTGAAGATAAAATCTAATAGACATGAGTAAATAACAATGTTACAGTCACATAGCATCCCATAGAATATAAAACACATTTCAAAATTATTTCTATACCCGCATACTCGTTACCTTTTGTGACGTGGAGAATCGCTCCGCGTCACAAAAAGGGAGCACTCGGCCCCTTTCGGAAAATGCGCGCGAATCGATTCGCGATAAGGCCGCGCGAAGCGTCACGATCGCGATCGTGACGAGAAGGCGAGCGAGTCGGAGGAGTCAGTTTTGCGATTACGCTCGGCAAGTGAGCTTCGTAGTTTTTGAGCTAGCAAGAGTGCCACGAATCCAGTTAAGATAGTGCGAACGAGAGCAAGCAGAGGAGCCGCGACGAGAGCCACCGTGATAGCCCTCCCCGAAATCGAGAGACAGAGCTCCTCCCAGGAGGCTGAGGTCGACGTCGGGAGGACCCCCGGATCTGCCACCCGGAAGCCGAGGAGCTGGGACGCGCCCCGCCAGGAAACGACCGCTGCAGCCCCGGTACGCTCCCCTCTTTTCGCGCGACCTCCGACTCGCCTCCGCGCCGTAGCTCGCCGTCCGAGAGCGCGCGTTTTTGTCAGCGTCTCCGCGCCGATAGCGCATCGTTAGCGCATTTCGTCTCGTCGACGAATCGAGTGGTGTCCGCGACGTTGTGCGGCATCACTCCGCTTTTTCTTGTAGTTTGCGACTGCGAGCGTCGCCCGGGGACCTCCGATTAGTCCCCGGCCGAATAAACGTTTCTCTTGTTTTCTTTTGACGCAGTCGATTTTTCTTTTTCGCGAACCCGTCCGCGAATCCGTCCTCCCGAGTCCCAGTCAGCGTCCACCGAACCGCCTCTCTACCATTTGCTGTGGTAGCCGGACCCGTTCGGGATCGGAACGGTACCGATCTCGCGATTTCCGCGCGTTCCCGGGGAACTCGATCGTCTTCCCTCGCGGTGCATGCGCGGTGCACCTGGCGCCCATCGTTTTTTTCCGTTTCGCGCGCGGCATCGTAGCCGCGAGATTGTGAGTAGCGGAGGGCACCGAGGGCCCTCACCGAACGCTACGTCATACTTTGAAATATTTCATAATATATTTATGCAGCATTTCCTTGCAATATTTTATAAAATCAAAGCATATCTAAAATATTTCAGTTTAGCTATGTGTTATAATTTACCTAAGCTATTTCTTCTTTAATACTTCTAATCGAATGATTGACAAATATTCATAGATGGTTTTATTACGATTTAAGATCACTAATCTATCATCACAAAGCATCATCATAAAGTTATCAGTCCTAAGATTGGTTTGATACCATTCTCCATCTTTTCCTATCCTCCGCTAGTCTTTTCATTTCCCTGTATTTCGAACAACCTACATCCTTAACGATTAGCGAAATGTAGTCTAACAGCGGCCTACCTACACCTCTCCTTTTTCCGTGTGTCTGCTTCTAAGATGTCTCTTAGCAGTCCCTTATGTCTTACGAGTAATATATATGGCCTATCAGCTCATCTCTTCTTTACATTATATTTTTCCAGAGTCGTCGGTTTCCCCTACTTTTGTCAAGATTTCTTCATTTGTGATTTTCTCGATCCATTTTACTTTTAGCATTCTCCTGTAGCACCACATTTCCAAGCTTTCTAATTTTTTTCTTTTCCATCGTTCCTATCGTCCAAGATTCGCACCCATATAAAGCTGTACTCCACACGTATGTGTTTTGAGTAATTTTTTCCTACTCTCTAGACTGATATTTTTTGAGCATAGTAGCTTCTTTTTTTTTAAATTAAAAGCCTGTTTTCCCTGCGCTATTCTTTGTTTGACGTCTTTTAGGGTCTTTCCATCTATCGTTATTTGGCTACCTAGGTAGCACAAAACTGTTGTACTTCTTCTACGCTTTCCTCGCCTATATTTATTCTAGTTTTACTCTTACGTTTTCTCTTACTACATACCAGAACATTTGATTTTTTCTTATTAATTTTCATATTGTAGTTCTTTATTAGGATACTTTCCATTTCGTTAAGCGCCTTTTCTAGTTCTTCTTTGCTCGATGCTAGTAGCGCAATATCGTCAGCGAACCCGAGCATGCTCACTGTTTGCCCTTGTATTTTAATGCCTGAGGTTGAGTTTTCTTTTAATTCATTCATTGCTTCCTTTATGTATAAGTTAAAGGATTAGAGGCGACAGTGTGCATCCTTTTCGTACTCCTTTTCTAATTTTCGCTTCTCTAACTACTTCTTCTACTCCTATCACTGCTACCTGGCATTCATACAGGGTGCAAAAAAAGTCCCGGGACGGTCGAATATTTTGAAAAATATGCGTCGCATAGAAAAACAAAAAAACACGGTTTCAATATTTTTAAAAGTTCTATCCAGTCATACCAAACTCGACCCCCCCTCCCGTTTTACGTTAAAAAATAAGAAACGACTGAAATATTTTTTTGTATCAGTGGTAGATGGCGCTCCAATCCATGGGGGAAACATAAAAATACGAAATCCTAAAAATGTATGGACTCAAATCAAGTACCCTAAAACGTGAGAGGCAAGGGGACTCACGTAAATCAAGCACCCAAAAGGGAACAGAATTCACTACGTCCACGTCGTTGTTCCTGGATAATGCTCAAAGTGAATCTAGTATTCTAATGGAAAATGAAATGTGGCCACAATAATAAGGGCCCCCACATATTCACTAGAGAAATCATGGAGTGTATAACCATGAAATTTAATTTTAGGCGTCCGTCTTCTCACTCTCCCCCATTGATTGGAGCGCCATCTACCCCTGATACAAAAAAATGTTTCAGATAAAAGTTTCTTATTTTTTAACATAAACCCCGAATCTGCAATAAAAATTGGGGGTTTCCATTAAAAATTTTGAAGTTACCCCGGCGGTGGAGGGGGAGGGGAATCGAGTTTGATATGGCTGGATAGAACTTTTAAAAATATTGAAGCGGTGTTTTTTTGTTTTTCAATGCGACGCATATTTTTCAAAATATTCGGCCGTCCCAGGACTTTTTTTACACCCTGTATAAATTGTATATGATTCTTCTTTCTGAACATTGTCAAATACTTTCTCTAGGTCTATGAATCCTATGTATAATATTTCGTCTTTTTCTAATGTTTTCTCTGCAATTAGTCTTAATGCTATTATCGCTTCCCTCGTTCCTCTGTTCCTTCTGAATCAGAACTGGTCTACTGCTAAAGCTTCCTCGGTTTTCCGTTCTATTCTTCTTTGTATAATTTTAGTTATAATTTTTGATGCGTGCGGTATCAAGCTGATTGTACGAAAATTTTCGCATCTATCCGCGCTTGCTTTTTTTTTGAAAGGGTAACTATTATACTTTTCTTGAAATCTTTTGGCATTTGTCCTGTTTCCTATATGTATATGACTCACGAGTTTAAATAGCCTATTTATCTTACACATATTTGACCTTAAAAAATGTAACTAAGCTCCTTAAATTTTAGTTATTGTTCATAATACAAATGTTGTAATACAATAATGTTTAAATATTCCTCTATTCAAGAATTAATATTTTTGATAATTTTTTTAATTCGTATGATTATCTACTTGATTATATAACACAAATATAAAAACTTACAATGA
Source organism: Xiphydria camelus (assembly GCA_963678675.1). NCBI lineage: Eukaryota > Metazoa > Arthropoda > Insecta > Hymenoptera > Xiphydriidae > Xiphydria > Xiphydria camelus. The sequence continues at coordinate 15,763,336 of OY783191.1, forward strand.
TCATACACATGCAGTTCTTTAACTAATATTGTAAAAACACTACTACAGAATCGTTCTAAATATTAACCATCCAAGTAGCCTTTTTGCATAAAGTTATATTTAGATGATTAGAATATTTTAATATAATAAATATGTATTATAATGTAATACATTAGAATATTCACCATTTGTGGGCTGCAGGGTGGTGGTGGCTGAGTGTCAATCTGTGAAATAGTTGGTTCGTTGTCTGACCAGTCATCAGCCAAAGAAATAATACCTCTAGTTCCGTGAAAACTCGCCGATCTCAGAACAGATTTGTCACGACTAAAAGAAAAACCAAAGAATTGTCGTTTATCAACAATTGATTAAGTTTACATTAGCTTGACTGATTGAAAAAATTGAAATTTATAATCATAAATCAATAATTTAAAGTCTCTTTTCTTTAAATAGATAAGGACTTTTAAGTCCTTTTTTTAAAAAAGAATGCATCGATTACATAGGTCTACATCAATTTTGACCCAGACAGCGTCTTTGCAATCTCAAGGGGCTTTGGCATGCTGAATTCGATCCCGTTAGCCAAACTATTCCATCATGCCAAGTTTTTGAGAGAGGTATCGTAATATAAAAGTGCCAAAAAGCTTATTTTATTATAGGAAATTTTTCGGTGGAAATATCCCGGGAACCTGACGTGGTAACGTGATTCGGCCAACGGAATCAAATTTGTTTTCTGTAGGTCTGTATCATATGCAGAAGCGCATGGATTCCAGACTTTGAAAATTCAAGAAAAAATGGAAAGGTTTTGATAGAAGAGGAAATCTCTTGTTTACTATAGACTGACAGTTCGGAATAACTTAAATTTTGTGAATGATATGAGAAAATATAATTTGGGCAACATATTTGCACAAATGTTTAATCATTAAACAACCGAATTTTAATAATTATTCATCCGGAGCATCTAGTTGGCAAATGCAAGGTATGAATGTTAACCCCGGAGGACACATACAAGGTAAAAAATGAATCCGGGCTTTTTATTTCGTCTACCGCGCTCGTAAATATTATTACAAAAATAAGACCACCCTTAGATATATGCTCAAAATATATTAGAGGTCATGTAAGAGAGTATAGACTTAAATATGTGGTACGATTGGAGTGTCTCGGAAACAAAGGGCACTTCGAGCACCTAAAGCGGGCTACTCACACACATGCTGCAGGGGCAATCTAGGATGTCCCTTAATTGCCTCCTTAATTGTAATGTATGTAGGCAAACAGGGGTAATTTCCTAAAGCGGCTCCTAGGCAGGACGGCAGGGGCTCCAAACCTTCCTAGCTCCCTAGATCAGTCCCTGCCTCCCTCCCACCACATGCTTGTGTAGTGTGATTGGGGCAATTCGGCAATTTCTCTGTCAGTTCTGAACGGCACTAACGACAGGCATGTGTGTGGAGAAGCCTCCTAAATTGGTTCGTCCGCCGTGCGCCCTAAATTGTCCCTGTGGCAGGCGTGTGTGTGGAAAAGCCTCCTAGATTGGTTCGTCCGCCGTGTGCCATAAATTGTCCCTACGGCAGGCGTGTGAGTAACCCGCTCAACGGAACTAGTGCGCCTCGGCCAGGAAGGCGCAGGATGAATCAGTGGGGTTGGAATGTTCGGGCGCTGGGGGCCCGTTTCGGATATTTCCAAAGGTACCGTTTTGCCCCCGCTACCTGAGGGTACGTCACAGGCAGGAAGACGCTAACAAGGAAACGTTTCGAGGCCGCCGCTTCCGATCTTGATGAAACTTCGTAAATTTAAAGTTTATCGAAAAATAAGAGACCCCTATTTTTTTATAGCGGCCCAATTTTGGTTTAAGGGGGTGAAATGGACCCCTGAATTTTCACCCCCTTCGAGCTATCTCCGAAACGAAGCGAGATAGATGAAAACTTTCAATGTACGTTTTGTTTGGTTTTTTTAGTATAATAAAATCCCCTAAACAGATTTTGAAAAAAGCATTATTTTTCAAAAAAAAAATTTTTTTATCTAATTTTTCGAAATTTCGGTTTAGTCATGTGGACAAAAACTTAGGAAATTTTATTACAAATTCAACCATGTATGACATGATATATTTCCCTCCTACAGTTTTGCAAATTTCTAACTTTTATGTCTGATAATGAGCGGGCTACCAATGGCAGTGACGGGATAGGTCGGGGGTTATTACTTCTATGTATTTTAATGCCACTTTTCTTTTATTTAATAAAGTTCAACTTCTATGGCTCATAATTATGAAAATAATGGTATTCCGTGAAAAAATGTTTTATACAAAGTTGTTTCTTACACCAAGCACACGTAATAACGGCAATATCGCCACATATGTGGCATCGTGGTTCCGAGTCCTGTGCAAAACAAAATTCTACAGGATGTTCAAATTCAGGAGGTCTCCTGAATATATATCCACTCTTGAACCACGAATATTTAATAAAGTTAGTAAACCGTGGTGAAGAAAACTGATTTTGAGTAAGAGATTTAAGTTTTAAAATATTATCTCTCGAATGAAGGTTAATATCGTAATTGAAAAGAGTTACAATATCTGAAAACCTCCTTACAAAATTCTTTCACATTCGAAATCCGTATACGTCTAGCGGTTGAATCAGTCCGGTGGTGCCTTGTGGAATCGTCATTAATATTATTGTCTTGTCTTCTGGTGTAGCTTCTCGAACACTTCGCTCACATTGTCCACTCCAAGAGTCCAGCAGTAAGACGCTTGTAGATCCAGTGTTAGGGAAGTAAACTTCTTGCAGCCATGTTTTCATGAGATCGGTTGTAAGTTTCCCAGATTTGGAAGCCATGAAGTATACATTTGGCGGCCTAAACACGGTTTATTGCACTCGTTCTCCCAATTGCCCACTAGCCTCTTTTAATACCACATAAAGAGGCGACAGTAGTTTTCCATCAGCAGATATGGTGGGTTGTATAGTATAGCTGTGGGTTGTAGAAGATATTGATTGTACCACAGCTTCAATTTTTTTTTGCCCCGATGTAGCTAAAGTTCGGCCAGAATGTATTTCTAAATTAAATCCACTCTGATCAGAGTTAAATACATTTTGTGGTCCATATTGTGTAATGAGTGGCTTCACTTGTTCTACGAAGGCATGGCTTCGTACTTTCAAACTTTCCTCACCCTCAACATTTTTTCTCGTTACAAACTTTGTGATCTTTCGAGAGACAATTCTATATGCTTTCTTGAATGACCTCAACCATGTTTGACTTGCTTTGAAGGTTGGAAGATTCTCTACTTCTTTTGCTTGTAAAGCCCATCGTTTAAGGTCTACATCATGTACTATTATTTTCGATCTACTAGCTTCTACAAATTTATCAAAAGTATATTTCGCTATGCGTATTAATTTATCATTTTGAGTACCCCCCTGTCCTACTTGCGCAGCCCATCTTCGTAATTGTCTATCAGATTTCACTTTTTTAAACTGATGTTGAACTGCTGCTACGGTTCGACGTCTTTTCTTCCCACTGTTCCAGTAATCTATGGCACTTTGTTTATATTCAAAGCTAACCGCTTCTTCATCGGGTGTACAGGGATATGGTTCTGGAGGTATAGAGGTTTCTACGTGAGGAACATCCTCGACATCCGATTCCAGCCAGTCAGTATTAACAGCGTGCATTTCACTATCCTCGATTGAATCTTCCAATTCCAATTTATTTTCATGTTCGACTCGAAATGATGAATCCTCCATGCTACGTATAATAATATTTTGTAATAAATCTTTCAATTGCACTTCTGCACTATTCATTGGAGTTTCTCTTCCATTTGGTACACTGACAACGGCCACCAATAAAGTTAACACATTGATCGGATTTATAATTGCCATAATAATAATATGAACTGCTGTGCACCATAGAAACTGAATATTCAGACTAAAAAGCTTTCTCTTTCGCTTCCTTATATATAATGAAGTCGCCTCACAAGAACGAAACAGACTGGAGAGGGTGGGAGGTCCGACTTCCCAAAAAGGGGCCATCATCCTCGGAGTCCGCGTACGAAACTCGAGAGCGCGTACGAAAATATTTTTACATGGGCACAGAGCCAACTAATAATAAAGCTTGTCCAAAGAACTAAACTCCCTCTTTCGCATCACCGGGGCCATATAAGGCAACCCTACAAATAACAGGAATGTTGTTTACGGCATTTTCGAGGAGTATATATACAGGGCCGAGAAGCAAAGAGCTTCAGTTTCATTGGCTGCGTCTATCATTCAAGTGATGGGTTCAAACGAGTTACCGACTTTTGAGAAGATCGTGGAGGATCTTAAAAATGGGCACATACCATTGCCGTCTCCCGGGAAATCGCTGGATCTGACATTCCGCACAACAGGACCATCCATGGCCGAAGTAGAACGAGAGCTGCAAGAATGTGAGGAGTACTGGAGGAAACAGTACGCGAAGAAGAAAAGTAAAGAAAAAAATGATTCCAACAAAAAACTATAAAAATTCAGACAATTTTATCTAACCTGTGAGTGAATTATTAGTTACTTACACACAAACAGAAAATAATATAAATAAATTAACGGTCGGATTTATTAATAAGATTTCCGAACAATTTTTGTCCATTTTATTTTGATAATATTCCGCTAGACGTATACGGCTTTCGAATGTGGAAGAATTTTGTAAGGAGGTTTTCAGATATTGTAACTCTTTTCAATTACGATATTAACCTTCATTCGAGAGATAATATTTTAAAACTTCAATCTCTTACTCATAATCAGTTTTCTTCACCACGGTTTACTAACTTTATTAAATATTCGTGGTTCAAGAGTGGATATATATTCAGGAGACCTCCTGAATTTGAACATCCTGTAGAATTTTGTTTTGCACAGGACTCGGAACCACGATGCCACATATGTGGCGATATTGCCGTTATTACGTGTGCTTGGTGTAAGAAACAACTTTGTATAAAACATTTTTTCACGGAATACCATTATTGTCATAATTATGAGCCATAGAAGTTGAACTTTATTAAATAAAAGAAAAGTGGCATTAAAATACATAGAAGTAATAACCCCCGACCTATCCCGTCACTGCCATTGGTAGCCCGCTCATTATCAGACATAAAAGTTAGAAATTTGCAAAACTGTAGGAGGGAAAAATATCATGTCATTCATGGTTGAATTTGTAATAAAATTTCCTAAATTTTTGTCCACATGACTAAACCGAAATTTCGAAAAATTAGATAAAAAAAATTTTTTTTTTTTAAAATAATGCTTTTTTTCAAAATCTGTTTAGGGGATTTTATTATACTAAAAAAACCAAACAAAACGTACATTGAAAGTTTTCATCTATCTCGCTTCGTTTCGGAGATAGCTCGAAGGGGGTGAAAATTCAGGGGTCCATTTCACCCCCTTAAACCAAAATTGGGCCGCTATAAAAAAATAGGGGTCTCTTATTTTTCGATAAACTTTAAATTTACGAAGTTTCATCAAGATCGGAAGCGGCGGCCTCGAAACGTTTCCTTGTAAGTTGGCAATTCCGAGACGGCTAACGAGCAGTCGGATAGCAACCCTCGACTCAACGGCATGTGATAAGTGAATAAATCCGTTTCTGTTAAACGCCAAGACCATCCTGAAACCTCCCTACAAATTGAGAAGTGGGGTCTTGTCCACAAATAAAATTTTTTTATAAATTAGTGAAGTTTCATGTGGTGAAAAGTTAAGTTACATATATTGTGGTTCAGTAAGGAGGAGCTGAGGAATAAGGTCCAAAAGTGCTCAAATTTCTGATCACAAATATGACATAAAAACGGAAGGAAATATTTGACGGAAAATAAATTTTGACAAAATTGTGTGAAAACTTTAAGCAGACGAAGTGACGATAACAGCGGGTGATTTTACAGTTGTGGAGTTGAAAGAAATTTGAAAGAAAAAAGGGCTTCAGGCATAGGCACAAAGACCGAACTGATTGCCCGATTGGAGGAAGCAGATCCGGAAGGTTACTGGATGGAAGAGGCGAGCGAAGATGATGATGGTGAAGAAGCGATACCCGAAGACTACGTAAGGATACGGGATGAAAATCAATTCTTACGTGAACAAGTGGAGCTGCTGCGAAATGAGAGAGGGCTCGCTCAGTTAAGGTAGTTCCTCCGCGACAACCTCAACCAAAAGTTACATACACTGTTCATGTTTAAAATATTGATAACACAGGGGAACAAAAAAAAAATTTTTTTTTGGTGCCTGGGATTTTAGACTTCATTTTAACTATATTTGGGAAGCTAAATCTATAGGTGCAATCCGTTTTTCTCTATCAGCTCTACTTTTTTAGATACATAAATTTATCTACATATCTGGTTTCTATGCAGTTTATTGGTTTCTGAGAGTTCTAAAATTATTTTATAATCATTAATGTGGGTGCAATTGTTTTATTGTCAGTCTGTAAATGAGTAAATTCCAGGTAAATCTATAAATAGTGGAAACATTGCCTCCCAGGTACCTGAACTGACCCTTTTATACCCCTAACTCAGGTAAGTCTCGTCAGTTTGTGCCTTCTTGCTAAAGAGAGTAGATCGAATTCGGCGTGTTATTTTCTGTTAAGAAAAGAGTGTTGTGTTATTGAACAGAATTAAAATGAGTTCAGCGTCCAGTTCAAGAAGAAGTTGTGTCAATCAACCTGATGTGTTTTGTTATATATGCGGAGAATACATGTTCCAACAAAACAGACGAGCTATTACTGACTTTGTGAAGCAAGCATATTTGGCATACTTTGGAGTTAAGCTTGGTGATCAGGACAAAACGTGGGCCCCGCATCTCGTATGTAAAACTTGCACAGAGCAATTACGGCAGTGGACTACCGGCAAAAGAAAATGTTTGAAATTCGGCGTACCAATGGTTTGGAGAGAACCAAAAAACCACTTCGATGATTGCTATTTCTGTTTAGCAAATATTAATGGAATCAATCGAAATAACCGCCATAAATGGACCTATCCCAATTTAGACTCGGCAATACGCCCTATCCCGCACTCAGATGAAATACCGATTCCAACATTTCATGAGCTACCAGATATCTCTGATAACGAACATTGTCCCTCTGATCGCTCTTCCGATGCTAATGAAACTAACAGTGACTATGAGGGGACGTCTTCAGTTCCTCAACGCTTCAATCAAAACGAATTAAATGATCTCACCAGGGATCTCAATTTATCGAAAAAAGCTGCTGAAGTACTGGCTTCTAGGTTAAACGACAAAAATTTACTGGAACAAGGAACCAAAATTACCTTTTACCGTACAAGAGAAAAAGATCTGCTACCATTCTTTTCTCAAGAAGACAATCTTGTATTTTGTCACGAAATTAGGGGACTCATGAAAGAAATGGGACTTTCTGAATATATTCCAGATGATTGGCGCCTATTTATTGACAGTTCAAAGCGAAGTTTAAAATGTGTCCTTCTACATAATGGGAATAAATATGGTTCAATACCGATAGCTCACTCAACGAAACTGAAAGAAGAATATAACACAATAGATTTAGTCTTGCAGAAGATAAAGTATCACGAACATCAATGGTTGATATGTGTAGACTTAAAAATGGTGAACTTTCTTCTTGGGCAGCAAAGTGGTTATACAAAATATCCGTGTTTCTTGTGCCTTTGGGATAGTAGGGACAAAACACACCACTGGGTTAGAAAAGATTGGCCTCTGAGAGAAAACATGGACGTTGGGGAAAAGAATGTCATTAACGACGCTTTGGTTGAAAGAGAAAAAATCATTCTTCCTCCGTTACACATAAAGTTGGGCCTAATGAAGCAATTTGTAAAAGCTCTTGATAAGGATGGGCCTTGTTTTGAATATATAGGGGTAAAAATGCCTCAGTTGAGCACAGAAAAACTCAAAGCAGGGATATTTGACGTCCCACAAATAAGACAATTAATTAAAGATCCTGCCTTCATACATTCAATGAATGAAGTTGAACGAGAAGCTTGGACATCATTTGTTGCAGTTGTAGAAAATTTTCTAGGCAAATATAAAGCTGAAAACTATGTTAAAATTGTTAACAAGATGCTGAACAGCTTTAAATCATTAGGGTGCAATATGAGTATAAAAGTACACTATCTAGACAGCCACTTGGACCGGTTTCCAGAAAATTTAGGAGACATGAGTGAGGAACAAGGTGAAAGATTTCACCAAGATATTAAAATTATGGAGGACCGCTACCAAGGAAGATGGGACATCCACATGATGGCAGATTACTGCTGGAGTTTAAAGAGGGACTGTTTGAAAAAACATTCAAGAATGTCGCGGAAAAGAAGTTTTAGAAGTGTCGAGTGACTATATTTGATTTCTTTAATGTTTTTTTTTTGTTTGTAAGTTTGACTTAAGATTGTATTTGGTATAAATAAAATAAAAAATTCGAATCTACTTTTGTTTATTACACTTGAGATTTGAGTTAAAATCATAGAACTCATATTTCTCTAAAATTGTATATCTTAAAAACTGGAGCTGATAGGGAAAAATGAATACGATATTTGAATTCAGGACATCAAACTGATATAGAATCAGTTCAAAAACCCTCGGCACCAAAACAGCTGTTCCCCAGTGTAATTGGTTTAATTAGTAGTAAATAAAATTAAAAACTACGCAGTATTGACTCGGTACTAATAGATAAAACGAGTCTGCTAGTACTCGAGACACTGATGTGTAAACATCTCGTGAGCGGGAACTATGGAACGGAAATGTGATTGGGATTTGTGAATATTGGTATCTGTAATCTAAGTAATTTCAAACAATTTTAAATCTTATATAACTGTAGAAAAAATTTATTCATTTTCATTTTCATTTCATAATGCCGCGCTTGACACGCTATCGGGAAATCAGACTACAATATTTTTCGCTCTCACCCAGCACGCTCAGCGCACTCTTCTCAAGCCAACTCTAACCATCAAATTCGTTACCGTCGGTAAAGTATCGGCAATATAGAAGGTATCAGCGTCACGTCACGGGGTATTCTACATAACTTGCGTACTCTATGGAACGGCGGCCATGTTGTAGAAACAGGTGTAAAGGCCATCACACGTGAAAAAACGTAAGCAGTAACAGTAAGGATTGACCAATCAGAAAGCCTGTTTAAGCATAATTCCGTAAGAATGATATTTCTGGTTGGTCAATCCTTACTGTTACTGCTTACGTTTTTTCACGTGTGATGGCCTTCAGAGCTCCGTAAAGCGCGGCGCTCTATTGGTTTACAGCGGCTCGCATCAGTTCGCCTACCGGTCGCTAGGAGACTCTCTCACCGATATACTTCTACAATATGGCCGCCGCTCGCATCAGTTCCGCCTACCGGTCGCTATAAGGCTCTTTCACCGATACCACCTATAGGTACACCCGGAGACATGGAATCTGTCGCTGGTGACTTTTTTTTAATGTTATTTTTAAACGTACTAACCAATGATTAATAATCCTCATGCTTTCATTAACGAGAGTAGACGCCACCGTAGCTAATGAGGGCATGAGAATTAATTGTTCATTGATTAATACGTTTAAAAATAACATTTAAAAAAAGTCACCAGCGACAGATTCCGTGTCCTCGGGTGTAGGTATCAAAACTTGTTTCGTTTTTACGGTATTTCGTATATAGACAGAGATACAAGTGTTAGCTGTTTACGGAGCGCATGGGGAAGCGAGGAGAAAGTGACTAGGCTTGTGTGCGTCACCAATGCTAGCTGCGCTATTAGTAGGTTGTATAGCGATTTACTATATCGACATCATCGACATGGAAATGTAATGCCATCTTTGGCCGCAAGCGCTGAAGTAGCTGCGCACTAATCACTGCGCATGGGTTATGATGTCACATCCGCTTTCACATTTCCGTCCCATTTCCCGAGATTTACCCTCATACCGCCGTAATAAATGTTCACACATCAATAATACGATGGATATAATTTATTGCCGTAAAATATATTCTATATTGTGTTTTTGATCTACCATTGCTAGTAAACTTTTTGCCGGGACTGTCCGGGCTTTGCCCCAATACAGCTTGTGTATACAGACGGCGCACTCTTCTGTGTGCGTATAAGCGACGATCGTGGCTCGCTGTCCCGTTCCCCCTCCATGCACTCGTTCGCTTGCAGGCCTTGCAGATATATGCCATACGACCAAAATTGTGAGGGCTTCTCATGGTTATATCTTGGAAATTAAATGGTGAATCATTCTCATTTTTTTCACATTATTCGTGATATCCTACTCTACCTTATCCTCGTTTTTTATCAACTTCTTAATTTTAGTTTTGACGGTAGAATTAATGACGTACTATTTTGCCCATCATAACGTATTTGTTACGTGTAAATCAAGCCAACTTCAAGTGTAAATATCTCAGGTTCGGGGTGGTCAAACTTATTTAAATTACACAGATGTTTGGATAATGCATTAAATAACATATATGTCAATTTTCAACCATTTCTTAATTCAACGATCTTGTGGGGGTACTACCTTAAATGTTGATGGTCGGAATGCCAATCAGAACGATGATCAGTTACAAAGAGAATTGCAACTACTGAAGAGAGAACGTGAATTATTGAGTGCAAAGGTTGCATTATTAGAACGGGAAAGAGAGTTGACGAGATGTAAAGTTCAACTGGGTAATGGTCAACCCAACTGTTCAATACGTTGCTAGTTTAAAGACAATTGGAGAGTCATTGGCAGATTTCAGTGAGGGAACAGATTTTGCTGAGTAGCAAAAGCAAGTGTAGTATGTGGTACGTGTGTTTAAACTGGATGAACAGATAGGCCAGTTGCTGGTGACTACAAAATTAAAGGGGAAAACAGCGTCGTGGTTCCACTCAAAGGCAGAGCATCGAGAGATGAATTTGACAGACTTACTGAAGACCACGGAGAAGTTCTTCGATCATCGTGCAACGAGATTGAATAGGAAAAAGGAGTTCGAGAACAGGAAGTGGCAGACAAATGAAACCTTCGACGATTACACAGCTCCACAAAAAAATTCGAAAAAATGCTTCCTCTGACCAGTATATCTTTGTTTTTAGAAATCCTGGAAAAATAGTCAAATCGATTCAAATTATTATTCCTATATATTTTTGAGGTCGCTGAATCCAACGTCCGTTTGATCCGACATGGTCAAATTCAAGGTCATTTCAAGGTCAAATGTATTTATTCTGCCAAAAATGAATTTTTGACTGCAGATTCCGAAAGAACGAGAAATTTTACGTCTAAATATGTATTCAATTTTCTTTTATAACAACCCTCAAGGTCATTTCAAGGTCACTTCATGTTATTGTATGGAAGATTCATATGACAATTGCAAAAATAAGAAAATGTGTCTTCACGGGAATAAACTACTACGTCAATATGTTTTCGAGGTCACTGAGTTAGAATCCGAAGTTCGTTTGCCTCCAGTATGTCAGGGTCAAGTTCATTTCAAGGTCAAATCCAGCAACAATGTTCAAATCTAAAGTCCAAGCTGACCCCCTCCATGGGAGTGCCAGTCGAGGTGTTTCCACTCATAGGACGCCGGGTCGCGCGAGGAGTGGATAGTGGAGCTTCGATCGCGCCGGCTCGGGTCTGTGGTAAGAGAGGCCGTGGCGGAGCGGTCAGTCGGAAGGCTGTCGCCTGTGACGGTTTCCTAGCTCTCTCGTGTCTTCAATGCATTACCGCGGATCGGCGTCCATGGCCGAATGATCCGTTGAGTGGTACACGTCTTTGACGTTTAAGAGACGCGTAGGTCTCTTTGGAGATCTGCTAAGTTTTTTTTCCAAGCATCAACTCACTCAGTTCCGAGCGAGAATAAATCTGTTCTCGTACCGCAAAATAAATTTTGAAATCCAGTCACGTGATCTCTCAATTCAAGTGAATTGGAGCTCATCGTTGTAAATTTGATACAGCGAATATACGTGGTGTGCCTGCACCCAGGGTATCTCGACGTGGTGACGGCGGGCAACGGTTTTTTTATTGTTCATTTTTCCGGCAAAATCCCTAGATGAAAGCGTCCAGGCCGTCATGGCAGGCACACGGAAATGTGTTACGATACAGGAGTTCGCACAAGGAACCCCAGTATCGGCGATTGGTCAGGGTGAGCAAGCGGGCCCGCAATCATCGTCATCATGCGACCGCAGCTTCGTAGAAGCAGGTTCCTTGGCTTCTACGGAGTATAAAGCTACAAGACACATTCATGATGATAAAAGCAAGCCGGACAGCTTTTGTTATGTCTGCGGTGTGCTTATCCCTCCTAAAACCAAAAAAAAATCAACGATAAGGTTCAAGATGCATACGAATATTGTTTTGGATCTAAAAGGACCCCGCACAATCCTTATGGGAAGTGGCTCCCGGTGGATTTGGCTGGATTTCACACATGTTGTAGATCTTGGTGTTCTGATCAAAAGTTATCTGTGCCGCAACAATGAAAAATGGACAGTTTTTGAATTTCAGGACCTTAAAGTTCATACTTTTTGTTTTCCGTCATACGGTCTATATTGTACGGCAGGGAGGCAGGGAGAGGTGGGGATACCTTATTATTAGTGAGAGGCAAGGGGAACTCACGTTAAAACAGTACCCCAAGGGAACAGAAACCTACTACGTCCACGTCATTGTTCCCGGATTAGGCTGATAGTAGGGGGGGGGGGGGGGGTTAGCATAAAATATCATTACCTCACACGACTACGGTGCCAACGAATTACTAGGTTATGCGGTCACGAGGTTGAAAGGTCATGGTGTTATGAAACTTATCATTTAAGTGGTTAAAGTACACATATGGCTCGTACATACTAAGTTTCGTGGTTTAATGATATACAAGTCTCCTTCTTACAGCGTTATGGGGTAAAGGGTTTATGAGGTTTATGGGTTATGGAGTTTAAGAATTTAATGGTGTACGGGGAAAGAGTGAACTGCCGTGATTACTTCGTTTAACAATATTAACTTTTATTCAAACTAAAATCAGGGCACTAAAAACGGGTTATCATAACGGATTAGTGCGAGAAACCAAAATTCGTGGCGAAGATCGAAGTACACGCACGCGAGACTATCGTTACAAAGACGACGGAAAAACAAAACTGTTTATTTTAACACTGGTCGCGATGACGCTGAGGTTCGAATTTGTTTAACACTATATTCGACTAGATCGTGGTGACGTTGAGATATACCGCAAGAATTTGACTGGCTTCACGAAACAAGCGATTACATTCGCAGCCCATGCTTGTCAGAACAAATGGCTTCGGGGTTTTTTGTGTTGAATAATTATTGCTGGATTTGACCTAGAAATGAACTTGACCCTGACATACTAGAGGCAAACGAACCTCGGATTCTAACTCAGTGACCTCGAAAACATATTGACGTAGCAGTTTATTCCCGTGAAGACACATTTTCTTATTTTTGTAATTGTCATATGAACCTTCCATACAATAACATGAAGTGACCTTGAAATGACCTTGGGGGTTGTTATCAAAAAAAATTGAATACATATCTAGACGTGAAATTTCCCGTTCTTTTAGAATCTGCAGTCAAAAATTCATTTTTGGTAGAAAAATACATTTGACCTTGAGATGACCTTGAATTTGACCTAGACGGATCAAACGGACAGCGGATTTGGATTCAGCGACCTCAAAAATATATAGGAATAATAATTTGAATCGATTTGACTATTTTTCAAGGATTTGACCTTGAAATGACCTTGAACGTGACGTGATGGAGTCAAACGGATACCGGATTCGGATTCAGCGACCACAAAAACATAAAGATAAACTGGTGTGGTCAGAGGAAGCATTTTTTCGATTTTTTTTTGTGGAGCTGCGTTATTTTTATGACAAGACGATTTTGGCTAATCGTATACCATTGGAAGATGAGGAGGAAATCATCGAGTATATTATTGAAGGTATTCCAGAGAGAGGCTTGAGAAATCAAGCGTTAATGTTACGGCTTAATAGGCCAATCGATAAGTGCATTAATAACGGAAGCAATTCCGGACAAGCTGGAAATAATTTTAATTTGTTTGATTTGGTGTTAAAAAGCACGTATTAAATTTGCACCCCCCAGAAAGCCCGGATTTGGCCGCCATCTTAAGAAAAGGGGCTAAAAAAATGTTTCTTCTTCATTATTTGTCAATAACTCGATTTCTATAAACTTTAGAGCAAAATATGTAGTTACCAAAATTAAAGTAAATTAAATTATCTATAAAAAAATGTTGTACGTGTTATTCCGTGCGACTATCTGGTTCGAAGTTATATGGGCATCAAAAGCTGGATATATTATAGGCATTTATTATTTTCTTTATTCTAGGCATATTTAAAAGCAAGCAACTGCTATTATGCTTTCATGATTGCATTTATATTTGTTTTCTATCGGCCAATCCTACTCCTGTTTTATACGGAATGTTTAACTCAAGGTGATTAACCCTGTAAGCACCTAGACGAAGAATGTCGGGTGTAAACATTTGGACAGGGAAAGTCAGGCTTTCCCGATCGAGCCTCCCGTTGCGTTGGGGTGTTACCAAGGACGGTCTATCGCTTTTTCTCGGGCGTTTTTTAATGCCCGCAATTTCGAGTTTTAGGGGAGTCGATAAGTGCATTAATAGCGGGGGCAAATCCGGACAAGCTGGAATAAATTTTAATCTGTTTTCCTTTGACCAACACAAGATACTTATTAATTTTGCATTCTCAAACAGGCTCGGATTTAGCTGCTATGCTGAAAAAAAGGGCCAAAAGAGGAATTATTTTTTAATATTAGCAAATATCTCGATTAGTATCAATTTTATAGCAAAATATGTAATTATCAAAATGAAAGAAGAGTAGATACTCTATTAAAAACGTTATGTACATTTTTTGTACGACTACCTACCTGTTTTGAAGTTGCTGGCGTCGAACTCTCGAAACTTGGATAAGTCAATGAGCACTTAATAATTTTCTTATTCTAGGCACTCTTAAACACGATCAATTACTTTTTGGTGATATACATTTTTATTTGGTAAAGAAATCATGTCACACCATATTTGTATTCACTTCCACACCACCTAGAGGTAAAGTACCCGGCACGTTTTTTTTAAAGTGGTCTCCCCAATAGGCCTAATCCACTATGCCACCAACTTAGATAACTAAGTTTCTTTTGAGGTTGTAGGCTCATCAGAGTTTGTTCGCCTTTTTGATGTTATTGGTTGTTCAATATAACCCTCAATATCATCCTGAATGCCTTCAACATCTGTCTCATATTCCGGATCTGGTTCATAATGTGCAGAATATTCTATATTGATTGGTTTAGATCTCTTTCTATATCGATAGGGACATTCTTCTCGTAGTTTTCGTCGTCTAATTCGACCACTTCCAAAGTATTGAATAAGATTTGCCCTGGCAAAATGCACACAGTACTGAGCAATACAAACGTGCTTTGCGGCAGCTACAAACTGCATTACAACCTTTAGCGCATTTACAAGAAATAAGTTTCAGTAATTCTTGGGGAGCTGCGTCTTGTAAAGTAGCAATGGGCATTAACCCATTTCTTGAATTTTTCCATCCCCAATCTAAAGCTGATTTATCATTTCTATACCATAGCTGTACCTGATGGTAAGTACGGAAGAAGTGCAAGCGAGCTGCATCTTTGGTTGGCGGTAACAATGCTAGGTTTGGTAAGCTTTTGGTAATAGATTCTACGAAACACTGGGGTATCTGTATTTATTTAATGAGTCGCATTTTTATGATCCATACAGATAAAGAAGAAATTGTTCTCTAACTTTGTCTATATCCGCTGGGGATGCGTTTGGGTATTTAAATATTTGTACAGCTTTTTGTAATTTTTTTTCTTTCTGTACCTAAAACTTTAACGAATTTCATTTTTCCCTGCCTGTATAGTGCGAAAGTAGTATCGCAGCCACTAAATGCGTGCAGAAATAAAATGTCCACAATTGAAGTACAGAAATTCATATTATGGGGTGCATACATTCTATAGAATGCATATACTTTGCGACTTTCCCTTGCCTGGCTTTAGAAAATAAATATTAGAGTGAGACCCATTTAAGGCGGTAAGAACTACCAGTAAATCGGCGTCTTCGCCAATTATAATTACCGTTTTATAGTGATTTGATTTTTTAATTGCAGTGTTGACAATTAATGTATCAGCATCTTCATCAGCCTGCTTGACTGAAACCTTCGTTCGTCAAACGATTAGAAATCATTGAGGTTATTCGACATTTGTTCCTCTCATTTGACAAGAATTTTCCCTGAGACACAGTTGCCGTGATTTTTTCATCAAAATGAATTTCCGGTGATGATTTCCGGAGGCTCGATCGGGAAAAAGCCCGACTTTCCCTGTCTAGATATTTACACCTGCCATTCCTTGTCTAGGTGCTTACAGGGTTAATGACCTTAAGTTAAACATTCCGTATACAATAGGAGTAGGGTTGGCCGACAGAAAATAAATATAAATGCAATCATGAAAGCATAATAGCGGTTGTTTGCTTTTAAATATGCCTAGAATAAAGAAAATAATAAATGCCTATAATATATCCAGCTTTTGATGCCCATATAACTTCGAACCAGATAGTCGCACGGAAAAACATGTACAACATTTTTTATAGATAATTTAATTTACTTTAATTTTGGTAACAACATATTTTGCTCTAAAGTTGATAGAAATCGAGTTATTGACAAATAATGAAGAAAAAACATTTTTTTAGCCCCTTTTCTTAAGATGGCGGCCAAATCCGGGCTTTCTGGGGGGTGCAAATTTAATACGTGCTTTTTAACACCAAATAAAACAAATTAAAATTATTTCCAGCTTGTCCGGAATTGCTTCCGTTATCAGCTATTTTATACGACTTGGCGACTGGCCTATAAGGCAAAGGCAGATTTGCTTTTGGCGTTCAAGGGAATCACACTTAAAGCGGAAATAAAGAGTGGTGCGAGAGGAACAAGTGCGTCAATCAGTACGGCGAGTGGCACGAAAACAGAAAAGCAAGAAAAAGACAGTAAGAATCAGAAAAGTGAAGTAAACAGTGAAAAGTATAATAGCGTCAAGAAAGACCAAGAGAAGTGCTTCAATTGCAACAAACCCAATCATATTGCTAAAGACTGTTTGCGACCAGTAAGAGAGAAAGAGGCATGTTACATATGCTTCCTAACGGGGCACTAAGCGAAGGATTGTCCAGAGAATTGGAAGAATAAGAAGCAGAAATCTGAGGGATCTACCAAGCCGCATCCACAGGTGTCCAACATCTACGATGAGCCAGCGTTTCAGGAAGAATGTCGTGAGATAGTAATGTTTGAAGTTAATAATGGGAGTACGCGAAGAATTTTGAATTTAGATACGCAATTAGACACGGGAAGTCCTATTGTTATTATTGTTGTTATTATTGTTATTATTATTATTGTTGTTATTATTATTATAGTAATGGGCCCTCCCTGGGGAAACGATAAGTAGACTAAAGCCCTTTTTATCTCCCATTCATTCCTTCAGTGGACCTCTCACCGCCACGGGAGATCAAGATCTTTAATCAAGCTCCTAATCTCCCAGACAGTGATCTGTCCACATTCCTCTTCCCTCAGGAAGTTCCTTCCCGTGATCCTCCTTCTCTCAATTCTTGGACAATCACCGATAATATGTCCAGGCGTTTCTTCGGCCTCTCCGCATAGCCAGCAGCTCACCTCGACCGATTGGCGCAGTATCTTTATATATCTATGAAGCCTACAGTGTCCTGTATATATGGACACCATAGTCCTCATTGACATTTTATCTAACTTCATTAATTCATCTGTACGCTTCCTGCTCCATTTTTTGGTGAAGATCTTGGATTGTCTCATACCTTCCGCCTCCTTCCAGTCCTGGTTCATCCTTTCAATGACCCATTCCTTGATATAGCGTCTACCAACCTGTCTTGGCATCCCAACCTCCGTGCCCGGAAGATAGAGCGACCCTTCGGCTCCTCTCCTCGCAAGCTTATCAGCCTTCTCATTTCCTGGTATCCCGGAATGACCCAGGACCCACAGTAATCTCACCTTATTGTCTACGGCTAGTTCATCTAGTGATTTCCTAGACCTCTCGACAATCTCTGTTTTCATACTCAGATTTTCAAGAGCCTTCAAGGCAGCCTGACTATCCGAGCAGATCACAATACGCTTGTGCTGCACACTTTCCTGCACCACCTCCCGTGCACAGACGTATATGGCCATTAGCTCCGCCTGGAGGACAGTGCAGTATTTCTGCAATCTGAAACTACATTCCTTCTTGGAGTTCTGCTTATGAAAACCGGATCCCACCGCTTCGTTAATTTTTGATCCGTCCGTGAACCAGGCCTGATCAGCTCTTCCCAGAAGTCGTTTTTCATCTTTCCACTGAGCCCTCTCTGGATATTCCACTCCGTATTTACGGTTGTATCTATGCTTGCATCGGACATAATCCTGCAAGCCACTTGTTCCTGGTATCCTATCCTCTAGCAGAGTCAAGATCTTCGAGTCCCACTCTAGATCCTCCCCTCCACTCCCCGTTCAGTTTTACCCTGTAAGCCGCGAGCATGGCCGACGCTTCCACCTCGATCCTCACTGGGGGGAGCCCAGCAAGCATCCCCAGAGCCGAGATCGGCGTCGTCCCCATTGCTCCCGTAATAACTCTGAGGGCCATGGCCCTCACGTGATCCAATTTCTCCCCAGCCACTTTCTGCCCAGCTCCCTTCCACCATACCAGAGAACCATGCAGCACAACTGGTTTGATCGGTGCATTATATATCCACACCATCACTTTCGACGTGATTCCCCACATTCTCCCGCATATCCTTCTGGTAACCCAGAGTATTGAGCAGGCCTTACTACGAATGTAGTCCACGTGTTTGCTCCAGTTCAGCTTCTCATCTAGGAATACTCCCAGATCCACCTTCTTATGTTTTACTGCCCTCTTCAGAATCAGTTCCTCTCCTAGAAAGTTCGGATTTTTCCAACCGTCTAGTTTCCTCCTTCTGGTGAAGAGGATCATTTCTATTTTCTCCGGGTTAACGGATAGGCCCGTCCTCTCATACCATCGCCCTATCACATCTAGCGAGGTGACTATCAGTCCCCTCACCACATCTGCAAATTTCCCAGCCACAAGGACACATATATCATCTGCATATCCTTGGGCGTATATTCCAGCCTCCTCCAGTCTGCGAATGAGCTCATCCATCACCAGATTCCATAGAAGAGGTGACAAAACACCCCCCTATGGACATTCCCTGACAGTCGCCACTCCCATCCTAAAGTCTCCCCTCTGAACCGAGAGCCTCCTGATCTTCAACATGGATGCAATCCATGGTCTAACCGTTGGATGCACCCCGTGTCTCTCAGCGCTCTGATCAGTCACCTCATGAGAGGTCCAATTAAAGCCCCCCCCCCCCCCCCCATGTCTGCAAAGAGTCCACACGCTATATCCCCATCTTGCATTGCTTTCTCAGCTCTGCCTACCACACAGTGCAATGCCATTTCA
Organism: Xiphydria camelus; assembly: GCA_963678675.1. NCBI lineage: Eukaryota > Metazoa > Arthropoda > Insecta > Hymenoptera > Xiphydriidae > Xiphydria > Xiphydria camelus. The sequence goes on from OY783191.1 coordinate 15,782,721, forward strand.
ACGGATTTCCCTGCTTGATAGGCAAACTGTCTTGGATGGAGAGGAAGTCCTATTAGTATGATAAAAGAAAAGTTCGTTGATAAAGTGTTGATGCTTCCGATTGATTCGAATTCATTTCCATACAGAGGGGTAAATCAAACGCCGATTAAAATTTTGGGGACTGTAAAGACGCGAATTACGTTGTATAATTTAGTCGAAGATGTACCGATTTCCGTTTTTCCAGAAAATACGTTTAGAATTTCGGCTTTACTTGGAAGAAACATTTTGATAAGGAAATTCAAGTCAGGATTACGTAGGTCGGTTGAGAACGACGCTATATCCGAGGTATTACATATTGAAGTCGATGAATCAGATGAACCAAGCGATAGACTAAACATAAGCGAAAAGGGTGACGAAAAGGTTAGGATGAAATTCAGGAAATTGTTTAAGAAAGAGTACGTGATGTCTGAAAGACCGGATGAGCCAGCGATTAAACAAGAGCTGAAGTTAAGATTGAAAGATGATAAACCGTTTCATTCGACGCCGCGACAATTATCGTATAATCAAAAAAATAAATTAAGTATCGTTTTGGATAGTTTGCTAGAAAAAGGCCGAGTGACTCTGAGTATGCATCTCCCATAGTGCTGATAAACAAACAACAGAAGTGAAACTTAAACTTCTTGCTTATGAGTTATAGATACAGATAAATTATTAGTATTTTTTTATTGAACTAGTCGTCGTCGTCGTCATCGTCGTCTGCAGATGTATATTACTCACCGTTTGAATCTCACTGTTTAGAGGTACGACACACACACACACAGCCTGATGGTACTATCACTCGTAAACGTAAGAAAAAAAATACCAAAGGCATTTTGTACGAATATTACGAATATCAATTATAAAAACTAAGAAGTCAGGAGTTATTGGCGGAAAGAAAAAGAGAAGATCCCCCCATGGAACTTCAAGCTACAGGCTAATTAAAATTTATTTATTGTACTAAAACAAAAAATTATTTTTTACTATCTATAACACTTCATACTTATAAATTTTGCAGAAGAAGAACAGGGAGCTGTCGACTGGTTAGAGACTCATCTCAGTCCATCGGATACAGTGAAGAGAAGGTGACGTCAGAGGAGAGGTCAGACGGCGCGCTACGATTCATAAACTTCACATCCCGATGAATTTCTTTCTTGATGTCCGTTAAGAATAACACACACACAAAAAAAGTGGGGTATACTTTTGATGCGATATGTTATTCGTAGTAATTTTGCCTCCCGATTGCGAATCAGGTGTCAAAATTTGGTCACATCACAATTTTTTTCTAACCTCAAAAAAACTGCACACACACACAAAAAAGAGAGGTATACTTTTGATGCGATATATGTTATCTGTAGTAATTTTTCCTCCTGATCATGAATCCGGTGTCAAAATTTGGCCATCACATCACATTTTTTTTAATCTCAAAAAACCAACCAGAGATCATGATTTTCAAAAAGTTAATGGACTTAAACCAAATTCGGTATACGGGGGTTTTTGGGTCGCTGATTACGAATCTGAAGTCGTTTTTCAAATATTCAAAATGGCGGATCCTATATGGCGGACGAGATTTTCGAAAATCGACGGATTCATGCCAAATTTGGTATAGGCGGGTTTTTTGGGTCGCTGATCACGAATTTGAAGTCATATTTTAAAAATTTAAGATGGCGGATCCAATATGGAGGACATTTTCGAAAATCGAAGGATTCATGCCAAATTTGGTATAGGGAGGGTTTTTCAGTCGCAGATTACGAATATGAAGTTATATTTGCAAAAAATTAAAATTTTCGAAAATCTTGTCCGCCATATTGGATCTGCCATCTTGAATTTTTTAATCTGACTTCAGATTCGTGATCAGCGACCCAAAACATAACCCTACATCAAATTTGGCATGAATCCGTTGATTTTCGAAAATCTCGACCGATATATTGGATCCGCCATTTTGAATTTTTGAATTTCGACTTCAGATTAGTAATCGCCGACCAAAAAAAACCCTATACCGAATTTGGTTTAAGTTCATTAACTTTTTGAAAATCATGATCTTTGGCTGGTTTTTTGAGATTAAAAAAAATTGTGTGGTCAAATTTTGACACCTGATTTGTGATCAGTATGCAAAATTACTACGGATAACATATGTCGCATCAAAAGTATACCCCACTTTTTTGTGTGACTGTGTTATGGTTGATCACAGATGTAACATTTCATTGCTCTTTCCAAAAATTCAAGATCAACAAACCTTTCTCCCTTTACAGGGAATTCTACACAATTATTATCTGCATCGTTTGGAGTGGTTGTGCTCGCGACTGGTACCTCCTCCGGAAGCTTTGGTTTCCTTGTAGTTCTACTACTTTCTTGCAATTCTATTTCTGTCTTAGAATGTTTTAGTCACCACTTTTCTTTTCCAACAATAAGGTTGTGCCGTGAAAATTTGGAAAATTTTGAATTTTTGAAATCTGATTTCAGATTCGTGATCAGCGACCCAAAAAACACACTTATTCCAAATTTGGCACGAATCCGTCAATTTTCGAAAATCTCGTCCGCCATATTGGATCCGCCATCTTGAATTTTTGAAATCTGACTTCAGATTCGTGATCAGCGACCCAAAAAACCCCCTATACCGAATTTGGTTTAAGTTGAATAAGCCATTAAGAATGTTGTCCTTCTAATTCAAGGAAATTTCCCACTGTTCTCCGCTGGCCATAAAGGTCACATGAAAAAAATGGTCGACATGCTTGAATGTGAAATTTCCCGCTCTTTTCATTTCCCGTATCAAAAATAGGGGTTCGCATTTAAAAAGATCCATTTGACCTTGAAAGTCATGGTCAAGGTCAAATCCAACATGACCATTGGATAGCCCGGGAAAAATCCTAAAAGTTTTGCATTAAATATTTTTCTTTAAAATGATTTCCCGCTGAGATAATCAGCCGTACCGGGACTTTTTGAAGACCCTGTATTATTTTTGAATGAATTAAAATTTCATTATCTGATATTGGCAATACGCGTCGAAAGCTTTGTTCTTTCCCTCCTCTTGCCTCACCCCGTAGAGTCCTGATGTTCCTCCTTATAGATGGAGAGCTAGTGACATTTTTCAGTGATTATTTAGTTAAGGCCTATTTTTTGAGAGAATGTTGTGGGGGGCATGTCTAACAAGGAAAGTAATTGAGGTGTACCTCATCGATTTTCTTCATTCTGCGATATGTTGCAGTATATCAAAAAACATTAGACACGTATTTTTTTGTACGTGCTAATTCCGTCATTTAAGGGGTGGAAATCACCCCTAAACTTGACCTCCTAAAACCAATTTTCTACGATTTCTACGATTTTCTACAGTAAAAGTACTTCACATGTCATCGTCTTTCGATAAGGAATAATATTCAATTTGTTGCATTAAGAAATTCAACGTAGTTGTTGAGAAATCGTAGAAAATTGGCTTTAGGGGGTCAAGTTTAGGGGTGATTTTCACCCCTTAAATGACCGAATTAGCACGTACACAAAAATACGTGTCTAATGTTTTTTGATATACTACAACATATCACAGAATGAAGAAAATCGGTGAGGTACACCTCGAGTACTTTCCTTGTAAGTGCTATCCGTCTTGTAAGTGCTATCCGTGAGGATTAACCCTGATAGCGGTATGGGAGGTAGGCGGAACGCCCCAAACTTGTAAACAATAGTGCACAAAATTATTATTTAGTTAAGGCAGCAATTTTTTAAAGAATTCATCTGGTAGTCCACAATTATGAATATAATATTGGCGGATTGATTGGCCGGTATCAAAAAGGTGGCGGATTATCCCAAACACGTCGTGTCAACAATACAATTTTTATTATTTAGTTAAGCCTCAAATTTTAATATGTTATTGAGGCAACTGTTTCAAGCGGAAATTTAAATTGGCAGAACGAAATATCGGCATTAACTACCTGGCGGAACGATTTAAATATTCATTGTGCGCGCCTCGATTTCATCTCGTTTGCCGGAGAATTTTTTGTATTAGGAATGCTTCTAATATAGATAATGATTTTGTTTATTTTTTGGAATCTTTTTAGTAATAATAGTCATTTATTTTCCCTGGAGTTAATATTTTAGCGCTCATTCAATACTGATAACGAGCTTCAATATATCAATCAAACATCAGTCTTATGTTAGGACACTGAACATTTTATTTGTGATGTCAGATGTTTTAACAATTTTTGAAACGGATGAATGATATAATTTTTTTAGAATACCCTTTTGTCATTTGACCGACGATATAGTGTTTTATACAAATATAGGAACGAGGTGCGTGAAGTGAAAGAATATTTTGAACAGAAATTTTTTTTAAAGCCAATTAATTTCTTAGAGTATTTATCGACTTACAAATATATGGTAGGTACTTCATATAAAGACATTTGAGGGGTCTAGTTGCAAAACCGGCAATCTCCACTTTTTGGTGAAATTGAGCTATTGGCGGGAATGTGTTCCTTATTGTAATTCTGATCGACTTGCAGAGTCGTTTGGCTGCAAATTCGGCTCAATTATACTTAAAAATGAGGTTAAAATTTTGGCCTAGTTTCAAACCCGGCAATCTCCAACCGCCGTTGAGTTGCAAAAACGGCAATCTCCATTTCGACCTATAGGGCGATTGGGTAACTGCACAAAACAGATGGAGTGCCATCTGTTGCACGCACCAAGCATCTGTATTCTAAGGAAAATAAATATTTATTTCAGTTGATTGCACTGTATCTTTACTCTATTTCTTATAACACGCCAAGAAAAATTAGTTTCAAAACCGGTAATTTAGTTAACTAAGTTGCAAAATCGGCAGTTTCAAAATGTTACTTGCAAAACTGGCAATCTCCAATTTTCAATCCCATACTACTCAAAATTTATTGCAAATTCTGGTTTCTGCTTAATATCAAGTGATATGCATACATATGAGCTTGTTTCAGTTCAACAATAACAAACTTAAGTTATTTAGTTACCGAGTTATCAAAAATTCAGCTCTCCTATAAAATTTGCCAAAATGGAGATTGCCGGTTTTGCAACTAGACCCCTCATTTTTAATACCATCAGTTGTTCGATCATCTAGTCATCTTCTGTGTCCAGCCAATCAGAATCGTCACCTTTGTCAACTGAATCCAGATCACTAGATGCTCGGGAGCCTACGTCTATAAATTTAAACAAATTGATTAGAAAAATGTAATATTTTTTGTTTATATTTACTGTTAAATCTGCATACCTTATTTAATGTCACTGTTGCAATCATTATCGCTTTTATTGGAATCTTCAACAAGTACATCTCCAACAAATTCAGGCAATTGATCTTCGTGAAACAGGAAACACTGCTGAAGTATGAACATCATTTTTGCCTAGGTCTTCAAATGTTTTCTGATAATTATCGAATGCCTTCAATAACTGAAATGGTCTTTGTCATTTTATTGGGCAATATGGTGCACCTTAATCAGTCACATAAAATATCGATGAAGATGGATGTTTGCAATTCACAGCGATACCTCGACGTGACGAAATTGTATGAAAAGTTAGGAACAACATTATCAAGAGCTCTGCCTGGCTTCCACGCCCTTACAGGATGTGATTATAACCCTTCATTTTTCCGTAAAGGAAAAAATGAACCATTTCAGTTATTGAAGGCGTTCGATAATTATCAGAAAGCATTTGAAGACCTAGGCAAAGATGATGTTGATACTTCAGCAGTGTTTCCTGTTTTGGAAGAATTTATCTGCCGAATGTATGGAGTCCAAAATGCAGACACCCCGTTAATGAAGCTCGTTTGGGACTCTTTAACGAAGCTTATAAAGCTGCAGACACTACGTACTCATTTGCAAAAAACATCCGCAATTGCGACGCATAAAACTTGCCACCATGCTCAACTGAAGTGCAACAGCAACTGCTGCGGAGCTCGTACATTGCCAGTATCTGGCTAAATGCAAATTTGCAGCAACCAACGGACAAATCTCCAGAAAACCATAGCTGGTGCATCAACGACGGCAAATACGAATTCGTCTGGTTTCAAGGAGATCAATTGCCTGAATTTGTTGGAGATGTACTTGTTGAATATTCCAATAAAAGCGATAATGATTGCAACAATGACATTGAATAAGGTATCCATATTTAATAGTAAATATAAACAAAAAATATTATATTTTTCTAATCAATTTGTTAAAATTTATAGACGTAGGCTCCCGAGCATCTAGTGATCTGGATTCAGTTGACGAAGATGACTAGATGATCGAACAACTGATGGTATTATAAATGTCTTTATATGAAGTACCTACCATATATTTGTAAGTCGATAAATACTCTAAGAAATTAATTCGCTTTAACAAAATTTCTGTTCAAAATATTCTTTCACTTCACGCACCTCGTTCCTATATTTGTATCAAACACTATATCATCGGTCAAATGCCAAACGGGTATTCAAAACAAAATTATATCATTCATCCGTTTAAAAAATTGGTAAAACATCTGACATCACAAATAAAATGTTCAGTGTCCTAACATAAGACTGATGTTTGATTGATATATTGAAGCCCCTTATCAATATTGAATGAGCGCAAAAATATTAACGCTTTTATGGCATGTGACCGTGATTTCGCGCTAATAGAAAAGCGTAAAAAGGTTATGGAAGCTATGGTTCCTCAGGATTTGCACATTGTTATTTGTTCAGCAAAACATCATCCCTCTTTTGACATTATTGACATGGAAGCTTGTGGATTTTGAAACTTTAAGGAGGCCGCAGAACCTCATCATAAATAAAATATCTCATTGATATTAAAAAATTTAATGTTAGTAAAACAGTTATGATTTATATTGATAAAGAAGATCCGAGAGCAGTAACCGTGAAGCAGACTTATAGCTACACCGAGTCTTGTAAAAAGGTATACGTTTTAACCCTTAATTTGGCAGTGTAAATCATAAGAAACATTGTTTTTTCTTAACTCAAAACATACTAAAAATCCTTAACCTCATAAATTGTCTAGTCGAGGACACTTAAATATTATAGCTTAATAGATATACCCACAAATAGCTCGTTGCTCCATTTAGTGTTAACCACGGTAACTACATGTCAGTGAACAAACATGGACGCTAGTTGCAGCGGGTGGTGCACGCCATAGGCAAGTTTTGGGTATTTAACACGTGAATTAAACAATTGGTTCATGAACTTTGTAGTTTTACTTCAAACTAAGCAATCTATCCAATAATATACAATATATTGTCAAATTAGTTTCTTGCAACTAATAAATTTATTCCTATCGGTTTAAATTTTAATTTTGTATCATAAATGTATTTAGTAAGCCCCAATTGATAAAGAAACATAATTATCCCACTAAAACATGTTTTATTAACATTTGCCAAATTAAGGGTTAAAGAAAAATAAAACTGTCGAAAACGTAAAAAAAAGTTAACCTAAGGCTTTTACCCCTAAAAGTAGAATATCAGAAAACAAGAAGAAATCTTTAACCCGACGGTAGTCGCGCCGGGTCTCACAGACCCAACGATATTCTTATATGCTAATATTTTAGAAGTGCTAACTTTGGCAACCACGTGGCTTCCTCTAGCTTCCTAAGTGTGGAAACTGATCCGCATGCATTTGCCTTTATGCGAGTTCGTGTCAATCCGAATTTTTAGTTGTCAGACCCGGCGCGACCAAACTATTAATTCAAGTTTTTTCGTTCAGACCCAGCGCGACTAAATTATATAGTATATTATATCACTAAGATTTGAATTTATACAGGTAAGATGCTATTTTTATTAGTATCTTTATTCTTCCTTGGGTATTCTAAATATGTATTGCCACGGTGAGACTGCATCAAAATTATAAAAGGTAAATAATAAAAATATGGCATATATATCAAACAGTATGTTTTGCGTAGAAAGACTTTGTTTGTTTATAAACTTTTAATAATATAAATAAAAATGTGTCCTGGAAACTTTATGTCGATAATGGGTCTCTGAGACCCGGCGCGATCAAATGTGTTTAAAACAGGGGCGCGACTACCGCCGGGTTAAGGGGACCATGATAAATTTTCTTGACAACAGAGAACATAAAGAATACTACCGAAACATGACACAAACATAATTTTCACATATTTTCACCTCTCTAAGGTTTCATGGTTGTGTAATTTTTTACATTTTTAGTATTTGTTACTAAGTCTGATATTAAATAAAAAGATTTTTGTATTTTGGATGATTTGTTAACTAGACTAATATTGTTTCCTCCTTTCATATTTACCTGCTTCGTACGAGGCACTTAGCATGTTTCTTTAATCACTTATTTTCCTTCCTTTTTTTCTACGATAATTTAAATAAAATTATGTTTGCGAAACACATTACAACGATATTTTAGTCTATTCCACTGAAATATTAAATTTAAATTCGTTTGTATGTTACCCTCTGGAAAATAACCCATAAAAATTTAGTTTTATGACGATATCTGAGTATTCCGATTTTGGCACTTAGCATGTTTGAACCGGACGCCCTTCAAATGTATTTGTGATCCAACTATATTTGCAGTGTAATTGATCGCCCGATATTATTCCGTTAACTCCAAAAATGGGTTGGCCGAACTCATTCATCAGTTAATGGAACTCATTTCTCAAATATTGAATTGAAAAAAAATAGAAAGTTATGAATACTAATGTGTAGATATATTTTAAAACTTATAAATAGACGTAACGAACATTTATTTTCAAGAATCATCGAATAGTGCAGGAACAGCGTGCGAGGCTCATAATTCCGAGAACCCAGGATCGAATCCGCGCATATTTCGTTGGTTTTCTTTTTCCAGATGTTGCGTTAATTAATTTAAGTGTATTTATGTAAGTTAAATACGACAAATAAATGTAGCCCCCCTTATATTTATATATTTAGAATTTTACTTATTGGTACGGCGCCATGCGCCATTTATATTACCCCCGGAGGAGCATTGTTCCTATGGGGGAAGATATTTTTATTGTAGGTATATTTTAATATTGCAATAACTGGCGTTATATTTCATGTTTACAAATGAGGCGGTGAAAGACAAAGTGGTGCAAGTCTAATTAATATCATTTCAAGAAACAGAAGGATTTAATAGAAATGTTAAAATTAAATCCAGAATTATTAAAATTTAGTGATTATGTACAAAACTATATTAGAGGATTATTAGAGGATTAGGGGATTATTATTGCAACTTTTTGTTAAGTTTCTGATGAAATTTGGAATGACATGTGGTACTTTGTAAGATACTAAATGACTTACACCACTTTTCCTTTAAGTTTATTATAGATTAAGGAAGATGAAGAGAACAAAAATGACAATTTTTTCTGAACAATATATTTTTTTAACATTGAAAAGCATTCCGAATTTTTCCATATAGTTTTATTGTTGAACATCATTATCTTCACCCTCTGTCAGTGGTCCCAAGTCTCCATTGTCTACAGCATCTTCGGTAGTTATGAGATTGTTGAAGTACGCATGGTGGACTGGTGAAATGAAGGGTAGAAAGTCGCACATATCCTTTTTCTTCATTTTTGTGACTGGTCTAGGTCCCCTGTAAAGGTAATCTTGATTTATGTTTTTCAAAAGCATTGATCTTCCTCGTCTATTGTTTGGCATAAACTGGAGAGCAGAAAAGGGAAAAGAGTTTCTTTGTAAAACAAAGTGAAGGGTTCGTTTCGCAAACAGCGTATCCATTGCATCTTCAACCATGACACTGGCTGTTTTTCTGTGTTTTGTCACATCTTTATTACGTGAAATGCTTGTTTCTTTCGAGATTGCATAATGAGCGCGTACCAATCGTCTGCTACACATTAATATTTCCTCTAGAGTAGCTCTCTATAGAACCAAAGTCTGCATCATTGGGGAGATAGGACTGTCCGCTCACCATGAACTTGTGATCCATTGTTTCAATCTTATTGGCGTCACATTGAATCAGCTTCATTAATCCCTTGATGCTTCTGCCCGAGTCTGACTCGGGATTGGTTGATTTACCGTTTTGCACGCACTCGAGTCATGCTCGAACATGAAATAATTCACGTGGATTCTGGCTATCAGCCCCGAATTGGACTATGCATTGCGCTGTTTGTTGTAAGAGAAAGAGTGATAGTGGAAAAAAAAATAAGAAAAGAAACCAGATTTTTTGTAGAAACTGTAATGCTGGTTTGTGTGCTGTTCCATGTTTCCTGATTTACCATACAAAATGCGAATTTTAGATTTATATTCATATAATAACATAATGTACGTCACTAGTTTTTTTTGTTAACACTTTTCTTTACAATATTATACATATAGGAATATTAGGTAGGGTAAATCACCCAGTTATTGGACACTTAAGCATTTTACAACATTTGAGACCGTGTTGAAATAGTTATTTTCGATATGAGTGCGTGAAGCGCAAGTTTTTAACGAGTGTGAAGTTTGCCGCACGAGCTAAGCGAGTGCAGCTATCACACGAATTAAAAACGGCGCGAAACACACGAATATCGAATTTGACTTTTTGTCACCAGTGTCAAAACCGAGGTTGGAGCGTGGGCGCCAGTGAAGAAAAAAGTGTTCACGCACTGCGCATGTACTTTTACGCACTGCGCAGGTTATTCACACATTGAGCAGCTTCAGTGTGTGAAACACGATTTCACAAGCGTCGAGGACGATCGAAAAACCGAGGTTTTTGACACTGAGTGACAAAAATATCTTTTTAACACGGTCTCAAATGTTGTAAAATGCTTAAGTGTCCAATAACTGGGTGATTAAGTACATGCGCAGTGCGTGAACACTTTTTTCTTCACTGGCGCCCACGCTCCAACCTCGGTTTTGACACTGGTGACAAAAAGTCAAATTCGATATTCGTGTGTTTCGCGCCGTTTTTAATTCGTGTGATAGCTGCACTCGCTTAGCTCGTGCGGCAAACTTCACACTCGTTAAAAACTTGCGCTTCACGCACTCATATCGAAAATAACTATTTTCTACCTAGAGATATGAGTGGTGGCTTGTTTTAATTGAAAATATATTGGCTTTACATTCTAGCAACTTACAATTTTAAATTGGAAAGAATATAATTTTCAACAATAAAAAACTGGGATAAAGTCAAAAAACTTAGTTAGTGGACAGTGTTCTTATTTTTTGGAAATACTCAATCCAGTAATTGGAGAGTCAAGAATCAAATAAGCCAGGTACGGTTTTTGTTAATATTTATTTAAATAAAAACTAGGAATCTTGTTTTTATTTATTTAAAACAGACTGTCCAATAATTGGAAGATGTCCAATGACTGGGTGGTTTACCCTATATAGGTAAAATACACATATTTATTATATGCTCAAAATCAAAATAAATTGTTTTGCATTTTTTTTCATTTTCGAAGTTCTACGCCACTGGCAATCAAACTTTAAAAAGTGCTAATGAAAAATATGTCAAAAACATTTTGTTATGACAGAATATTTGATTTTTGTCATTAGAATGGCAAAAAATATTGATTTTTTTCCCCAATTTTTGACCTCCTACGACACTGGAAATAAAGATTTAGAAAGCGACTATGAAAATTTTGTCAAAAATATATTGCTATGATTGAGAACATTCAATTTTTGTAAAAAAAATTTATTTTTTCTACCCAAATCCTCAAATTAAATATATGCATTAAGGGGTTAAAGATAGAGCAAAGTTCCAATTTCTGTTTTGTCCTGTGCAAGTATCGCTGTACAGGACGTGTTTAGCCTTATAAGCTCTTGATTCAATATGCTTTATCACACATGAACTGATTTCCTGAGAACCACGAGAAGTCAGGGTCCCATCCCATACAAACATGAATGCTAAACCGCTCGAAAGTTCATTGCATCCAAGATTATAGAAATACATATTTCGTTTGTAATAAGCAACAGACGTGGTGATTTTTGGGAAAGCAAGAGCCTTTTCTAAATCAAATGAGAACGCATAAAAGGAATCATCATTTTTGGACTTTTCCGCGTCAGACCTCATTGCTTTTCGGGCGGCCTCAGCTTTCCAAAGATGAAGATCATGTTCAGTTTGTAATCCAGTTTTTTCGGTCTCATCTGTTAATAACACGTTCATCGCCCAGCGCGATGCGGTTGAGTTTCTCGCGGGGCCCAAATCTGACTATCGCACTATGGGCGGAAACGTCGAAAATCTGGCCAAAAGTCGAAAAGTTAACGGATTGACCTGAATTTGGGTATCCGGAGGTTTTCGGGGTCGCTGATTACGAATCCGAGGCCAGAATTGCAAAATTCGTAGATTGCGCCACAATACGGCGCATGCGCTGATCAAATCTCGACGTAAAATTGAATAATTGCCCTGAATTCGGGTACCCGGGGGGTTTCGGGGTCGCGCTATGGTGTCTAGGAAGTGATTTTTTGGTCAAAAGTATAAACAAGGTTTTAAAAAATATATAAGCTTAACTGTTTTTTGTGGAGTATATTAGGGGAGAGTAGCCTAACTCCGACCGGTGGTCTAACTCCGACCCCCTCCTCTAGCGGCAATGTAGTGAAGCTCATGCCCAAATCGCTTATGTTCTCCTATGCGCATTATGTTTACAACTATTTGGATGTTGATAGTCATGTTCTAAGATGAGTCGTAGTTGAGTTTTAAAGAAAACTTCATTTTTGGCGTTCATCTGAATCCAGCTAGGAATTTCTTCTCTTCGCATTCAAGCAAAAAGATAAGTATTTTGGAAAGTTAATATCCGTATTTTTCCAAAGGACAAGAAGTGAATCGAGAAAATCAGCGAATTCTAATTTAAATTTCAACATTGCGAGCAAAAAATGCTGTGGCCTAACTCCGACCTCCAAATAGTGGTCTACCTAACTTCGACTCTACTTTTTGCGCTATATTTCATTCTATTAATCTAGCATTTTAATAACTTAATGTTAACGTGTTGGACCATTGAAAAAAGCAATCGACAACCAATTTGAAATGTTCATGCGTATGAATCCTGAGCGTGGTGTTCAAATCTACGACTTGCCACAAATGATTGTTCGTGGGCTGGAGATAGCTGCAACAGAAGTGAACATCAAATCGGGTTTCCATGCGCCCGGAATTTGGCCGATCGATACGGAGAAGTTTCAGGATATTAATTATTTACCGAGTACACAACAACAGATCGCCCCAATCCAACCGAATCTACTGGCGAAGAATGTAGATCTGTTCTTGTAGTGGATAAGGAATCCAATCAGCAATTGAGCTCATCGACTTCACGTTCTCCAATCGCTGCTTTGAATGAGACGCTTGAAAAAATGTTGCCGTTTCCGGAAGCTCCACCCCGTGTGGAAGAAAAGCGCAGAGGCCGTAAACCTGGTCACACTACAATTTTAACTGACCCAAGCGTGATTGAAGAAATTGCGAGCGAACAACAGAAACGAGCCAAACATTTAGAACAAAAAAGGCCACATTTTAAAAATACGGTCAGTAATCCCCAACCATCTACCAGTGGAACGACACAGCAAACAAAAAAGCGATCACAACGGCACAGCGCCGCTGGAAAATCGTATGTCGAATCCAGTGACAGCGATTAAAATTTAGACTAATTTATGCTCTAAAATTCACCACTGTATGAAATAAATGACTTCTTTAACTATTTCAAAAAACTAACTATTTTTTCACGTATCATTGTATCCTGATCATTAAAAAAGGGGGGTTGGAGTTAGGCCAGGGGGGGGGGGGTCGGAGTTAGGCCATGGTTTTTGAACATGTCGAAAATTGAGTACGTATGTTGCACGTATTGTTTTCGATGTTTATAAAAAGAAAAGATAACATTTTTTCTCTACAACAGAAAGTTGCTAGAATAAATTCCCTTCAAAATGATCTAATTTTCAAAAGAATCGGTCAGTTCGTACGCCCGGTATGGGCCAAACCATTTGGGGGGTCGGAGTTAGGCCACTCTCCCCTAACGCTAAAAAAACATTTGATGTCCTTTACAAGTAACTTTAAACTTATAACCATGGATTTGTTGAAACGTATTTACCAAATTGAACAAAACAACATATTAATTTTCCATATCTAATTCCAGTTAGTCCAAATGATCAGGTACCGTTGCTCGTCCTTGGCCGTGTTTATAAGTTTAGTTACTTGTAAAAGATATCAAATGTTTTTTTTAGCATTAATATACTCCACAAGAAACAGTTAAGCTTACATATTTTTTAAAACCTTGTTTAGACTTTTGGCTAAAAAATCCCTTCCTAGAAACCATAGCGCGACCCCGAAAATCCCCGAGTACCCGAATTCAGGGCAATTACTCAATTTTACGTCGAGATTTGATTCGTGCATGCGCCGTATTGTGGCGTCATCTAGGAATTTTGCAATTCTGGCCTCGGATTCGTAATCAGCGACTCCGAAAACCCCTGAGTATCCGAATTCAGGTCAATCCATTAACTTTTCGACTTTTAGCCAGATTTTCGGCGTTTTGGCACACTGTGATAGGTATCGTTTGTCAGCAACTGGAAAAAACAAATTGCGTTTCCGCCCATAGTGTGTCGGCGTGCTAGAATGTAAACAGAAAGATCAGCGGGAATCGCAACGACGAAACTCGTGTAGGCCCGTGCATTGTCAGTGATCTAAAAGGTTACAGAGCCTTCGATCCATTATAAAGGATCCATTTTATCCTAAATATAAATTCATAGAAAGTATAGTATAATGTGTAGGTATATAGGTGTGTAGGTACCCGTCACCCACCATACTTTCTCGTCTGCTAGGTTTCTACGCCCTAGGGAACTTTTCTCGTGACTATTGACGTTTGCCGGCGATAGACAGAGCCAATCGTTCGTCGTCTTTGCATCTTCGACCAACAGCGTACAGCCTACAGTCTACAAAACTCTACGTGCCATATCATCCTATGTCAACAACATACGTGGAGACCCTGTATATGTATAAAGATGCTCTCCAAATTTTAAGGCAATCGATAAAGATTTGTAGCCGCTGGCATATCGCCCGATTTTGAAAATGGTGCTCTGAGAAAAACGCGTAAGCGAGTTTGAAGTAACATTTTATGAACGAAAATTATAGTATACCTTTAATCCGCGATGCCTGCACCGTATAGTTGGCCTTCTATATTGACGTTGAATTTATTCTTCTCTTCTTTTCTGGCCAATTTTGAATCGATTCGAGCTGTTTTTGCAGCCTCAGTCAGCGATCGGTTCGAAAAATCGATACGGAGCTCGGCCGCCTCAACGCAGAAATTGTAACAATTGCTTCTAACTGTCACGTCCAACTGTCGTATAACTTGCATTACACTGCAAATTCTATCGTTGAAAGTGCATACGGCAAGATTCTCAGCAATATTAATAGTTTTTCCACTTGACGTAGATTTTGGGGCCATTGACCACACCGTTGCGTTTAAACTTTTATTACTATTTTGAGTAAAACCACGTTAGTATCGATTTAGAAGGTCGTCGCTGCTCAACTTTTCGTAGATAGGCTTGACTGCTTCGAAAACTGTTTTCGACAGAGCCGGCTTGTGTGAAAAGGTACTTTTTGTCCCTCAGTGTTAAAAACCTCGGTTTTTCGATCATCCTCGACGCTTGTGAAATCGTCTTTCATGCACTGAAGCTGCTCAGTGTGTGAACAACCTGCGCAGTGCGTAAAAGTACCTGCGCAGTGCGTGAACACTTTTTTCTGCACTGGAGAAATAGTTGTGAAGTTAGCAGTCAGTGAATCCAACCAAATTCCCAACACTGCGCATGCGCCGAAAGACTACACAGTTAACAGAAAGCCGGTACACATAACCTCAAAACGGTGAGACAGAAAGCCGGTACACATAACCACAAAATGGTGAATTGTAAAGTTTTATAGTGTGAAATAAATAAAAACTCGTGACAATGGATCCCGATTTTATTCCTGAAACTCCTGAACAATCTTCGGATAACGATGAAAGTATTCAAAATGCATCAATAGTTGCATTATACCAACAATGGAACCAGTGTTGGTTGACACGTTTTTGCTTATCAGTGTCCAACTATGAATTTGTTGATTTTTTTTGTTTCCAAAAAATGCATATTTAATTTTTTTTATACTGATAAAAATTTATAATTTAACTCTAACTTTCAATGTGTTGATTTTTTTCTTTTCTTTAAAAAATGTTCTTTTTGGGGGGGGGGCTCCGCCCCCCAACTCCCCCACCGGACCACCACCCCGGACCCCGTCCGCACCTACGCTCCAACCTCGGTTTTAACACTTTTGTGACAAAAAGTCAAATTCGATATTCGTGCGTTTCGCGCCATTTTTAACTCGTGTGATTGCCGCACGAGCGAAGTGAAACTTCACACTCGTTAAAAACATGCGCTTCACGCACTCGTATCGAAAATAACTATGATGTATTGACAATACGTCCCAACATGCATTTGACGCGCTGCGAGGCGCCTCCGCAAACTGACGTAAACGACCGGTTCGAGATTTTTTCTGACCACAAGACCTTTTTTTCTTATTCTTGAGGGTTTAATCTTAAGGTTTTAAGCTAAAAAAAATCGATTTTTTAAAAGTTGCATGGCAGCCTTACCCCTTAAGTAGTACACCTTTTACTTGCGACCGTACGCTCTGCTGTATTAAACTAGTCTTATGGCTCTCAAATCCTGGTGAATATGTCTCACCTGCACGAATATTACAGGTCATGATCAGCTGTTCGAATATCACCATAAATGCAAACTCAAAAATGAAACAGGTTCGAAAATCGGAGACTTTAGTTGTCGTTTTTTACTTGCGATCTTACGTTCTACTCAGAGTCAAGCCATGTCAAGTCGGACTCGAAATTTCCACTAAATCGCGGATTTCCGAAATAATAACTCTATTGCGAAGGGAATATGGCACTTACGTTACCGTATTAATATTTCGTGAAAATTCTGTTATTTGTTAATGTTATTAACAATCAAACTTTGAAGCGCAATTAAAATGAAAAATCGTTTTCTCTTAAACTACTTTAGACAATTACTTGAAATTTTGCACACTGATAAAGCAATGTTTACACTATCGAATAAATATTTGCTTGAGGTGAAATTGTTTTAAAAAATGTATTTTGCATTAATTTTTTTAAAACAATTGCAATTTTTCTTGCGGTCTTCACGCTATAAAAAAATGAAACTTACATCAACTCATGCGGCAAACGTTGGCCTTTTATAATCTGCAAAGAGAACTTTGTACTTTTTCTCCATTCCGGAGATACGAAATTGTTTGTTACGCGGTGCGCTCGTAGATCGCGCGGCGCGCTCCACTACTGGCGTCCGCGGCAACTTGATGGCCGCGCAAACTTGAGCAAAAACCGTTTGAACTTGCATGAACATGATTTTCCGAGTTTGGCAAACATAGACAGTTTTCTTGTCAGTTTGCTGATGGTGCTCGTGCGGTATACTTGCTTAAAAACTATTCGGTGTTTCAATATCATTAAGTGAAAATGGTTCGACCGAAGGAATGTTGTAATCCTTTGAAAAGGAAAGGTCATAATTGTGTTCGTCATAAGTTGTTCCTCGCGCGTTACTGCCAAGTGGAATAAAAAATTCGAAGAATACATTGATCGATATATTTGTCAAATATGTCGTAAGGACATGTATAATGATGTTAAAATTGCTTCAAATGTAGAAAATGAAGACCCAAGCACCCAAGACCCAAGATAGTTAATGCCGATAATTAATTGCTATACTGTAATACCTTCCAGGGAACGAATTGAATTTTTAACTGAATGTAAATATTGGATTTGAACAGTGAACAGTTATAATTACTTGGAAGTTTATTCGTGGTTCACTATTAAAGAAGGTGTTACAGTATAGCAATTAATTATACAATAAAATATAAAAATAACAGGTTTACAACAAAAAAAAGTTCGGACTATTTGACCGGACCATGGTATTCCGAGGTATTTTTGCGTCCTGAATCCGATCCCGAGGTCATCTGAGCCCCATCACGTCAGAAAAACGAGATTTCGAAATAAATAAATAAGGAAATGGGACTGCCCTGAGCAGCACCCAGAGCATGACTCCACGGTTCTAAGGCCATTACGGTCAGTGCTGGGTCCACTGTCACAGTGAACGGATCGCCGGAATTGGATGCCTTGACAGGGAGATCGTAATCCGCGAGATACAACGATCATGGCAACATTTTATCCACTGGGGTGGTTCTGTGATAGTCCCGGTCGAGATTTAGGACTCCATTCCAATGTTTGGAAGGTATTCAAGACCTAAACAGCTACCCTCCAACTCAACAGGTCGCTTGAGAAATTGTCCCGGATCCAGTTCCAAAAAATGGTCATTTTAACCTCTAAATGACCTTGAAATCTCATTTTTCTGACGTGATGGGGCTCAGATGACCTCGGGATCGGATTCAGGACGCAAAAATACCTCGGAATACCATGGTCCGGTCAAATAGTCCGGACTTTTTTTTTTGTAAACCTGTGTAATTAGTAAACACTTCGTGCATGGGTCTTCATTTTCTACATTTGAAGCAATTTTAACATCATTATACATGTCTTTACGACATATCTGACAAATATATCGATCAATGTATTCTTCGAATTTTTTATTCCACTTGGCGGTAACGCGCGAGGAACAACTTATGACGAACACAATTATGACCTTTCTTTTTCAAAGGATTACAACATTCCTTCGGTCGAACCATTTTCACTTAATGATATTGAAACACCGAATAGTTTTTACGCAAGTATACCGCACGAGCACCATCAGCAAACTGGCAAGAAAACTGTGTATGTTTGCCAAACTCGGAAAATCATGTTCATGCAAGTTCAAACGGTTTTTGCTCAAGTTTGCGCGGCCATCAAGATGCCGCGGACGCCAGTAGCGGAGCGCGCCGCGCGATCTACGAGCGCACCGCGTAACAAACAATTTCGTATCTCCGGAATGGAGAAAAAGTACAAAGTTCTCTTTGCAGATTATAAAAGGCCAACGTTTGCCGCATGAATTTATGTAAGTTCCATTTTTTTATAGCGTGAAGAACGCATGAAAAATTGCAATTGTTTTAAAAAAATTAATGCAAAATTCATTTTTTTAAACAATTTCACCTCAAGCAAATATTTATTCGATAGTGTAAACATTGCTTTATCAGTGTGCAAAATTTTAAGTAATTGTCTAAAGTAGTTTAAGAGAAAACGATTTTTCATTTTAATCGCGCTTCAAAGTTTGATTGCTAACAAATAACGGAATTTTCACGAATTATTAATACGGTAACGTAAGTGCCATACTCCCTTCGTAATAGAGTTATTATTTTCGAAATCCGCGATTTAGTGGAAATTTCGAGTCCGACTTGACATGGCTTGACTCCTCAATCAATCTCCGGTATGTCTGCAACATGGTTCGAATCGTATGGACATATTCTTGCCTCTACACATCCACATATGTATGTGCATTTAGGTATGTATTTGTCATATGTATGCGAATGTATATATGTATACAATGTTACCCGCTCTTTGCGTTGCCCAGCATGAACGACGTGGACATATCTGAATTAGAGTAAGATTGGCTGTATGGTTACTGGCGCATATCTCTAGTGTGGTTACATTTTGATAAAAGCTTTCTATTCGTTATTCAGCATTTCTATAACTTCATTGGGATTGTGTTGCGCTGGTCTATGACCAGCATCTAAAACGGCATGCAGTAGAGAAGTTGAAGGATAACGGACATTTTGCTCGTGTCTGGCGTAGCCTAAGTATCACAACACGCTTGCAACATGTGCACACGAGCTAAGAGTTCTTGATCCTACTTTACAGGTACAGTAATACCCCGAAATAATGTCCTCGTTAGGGTCATCGACGTTAAAAGCTATCCACAATTGATGTTTAATTGCATTTCGAAATCGAGACCAGACTCTTACTCTCATGAAACCCGGTTCATCAATGAGAACATTCAGTTGATATTCTTCTTGCTCCTTGCGCTGCAGTTGTCTTGAACATAGGATGGAGCCAAGCTTATCTGGTATGTTTCGACTGTCAGATCTCTTAGGAAGTCCAGTGTAAGATGTGGGAAGTCAGGCAACTGATGTTGGTTCAGTTGCAGCCAATGAGCATTTCTAGTTCGAAGATTTTGTGCCTCAACTCGCGCTTGTACGATGTTAACTTCCCTTGATTTTACCAGGAGCTCTCTGGCTAATTCCGCATTAGCACCTTGCATAAGTATTGGCCGGTGATATCTGTTTATTATAGCTCGCACAGTACGGTAAAAATTACTGAGATGATGAATATTCGGAGTCACAATCGTGTGTTCAAAAAGCTTAAATATGGACTTAAAAAATGCCCGTTTCTTGCCTCGACTATCCACCTTGATTTCGTCACTAAGCATGACTCGTCCGCTTCCTCTGTATGCAGTTGACGCTGATCCCGTTGGAGAAGAGCTGGCATCTTATATTCGATGCCCAAAGGTTGAAGCATTGGTCTGGCGTCGCGATAGCCGCGATCTACGACGATGATGTCCCCTTCGCGGAACCATTGCCTTAAGCCGTTCATGTTCTGTTAAAATTCATTTCTCAACATTTGCGCATCGTTATTGCGTGAGTCTGAAAAGTAAGGGTGGTGAATGTCAAGAATGTAACCGTCTGGAGCAACAATCAGACTAGGTTTGACCAGATGACGACCCTTATGCAGGCAGTATAATTGCCGTAGTACGCGAAAGTTACTGCTTTTATGTATGTATGGGTAGGTGCCGTCAATATAAGCAATTGCTTTGGTAACCTGTGGTTCTGGATTATACAACTCGTTCGCGAAATCTGTAACATGTCTTGCAATATAATTGTCGCGTGTTATTGCTTGACATCCAATGTTTTCATTAACAAACCGCGTCATCAAAGATTGCATGATAGTAGTAATAGCGATACTTTCCGCTGATCTGGTCGAATATTGAAATATGATTTTCAGAAAATCATCGCATAAACCTTGTCGTAATTTGCAGAAAAATATCAGGTCTTTTTTTTAGTTATGTACCTGTAGTAATTTTCCCGCGGTAACTGGTCACAGTATGTGAACAGTTCTCGAAACTATTCCTTCGTAACAAAAGTCAGCGATTGCAGCTCATCATCCGTAAAGTTCTCCTCATTTTCGTATTTTTCTTGATGGCTTGCTGCGTTACGAAGTCCTTGCAAGAATGTTTGCAGTTGTGGTCCTTTTATCACGTAGGATCTGTTAAAAAATCGCAAAGCTGGAAGCAATGCTTGCAAAACAAAACCACGTCCGTCCAAGTGATGCCCATACGATCTTACATCTTCAGGAACGTATACAGGGTGGACCAGGTTAAACGTCATTTTTTCTGATATGTGATAGAACAATAAAAAAAAGTAGACTTTCATAAGATATTTTTTTCAAAAATGTTTCCTAACAAAGATACAGGGTGTCAAAGTTTCGAAAAAAAAATGGTTTTCTCATCATAACTTCTAAACTACTTGATCGATTTCCATGAAATTTCGCACACAAGCTAATATAGAACAGCTCAAAGCAATAATTAAATAATTTTTAAAAATTCTCCAGTGGCGTAGATACTATGGGCCGGTACCCCCCTTTCCCCCACCCAATCTTCGGCGCCACTGGATATTTTGCAAAGAAAATTTAATTATTGGATTCCCCGTTTAATTTAGAGAAAAAAATCACCCTAGGAAATTTTTGATTTATGGCTTCGTTTTTGAGATATTTATTTTAATTTATAGGGTAGCGAGCAGGCCAAAGCTAGGTTGAACTCCATTAATTGTGATATGTGAGAGCAACAAAAAAAATAGATTCTCATGAGAAAATTTGTTTCAAAAATGTACAAAGATATAGGGTGTCAAAGTTTCGAACAAAAAATGGTTTTCTCATCATAACTTCTAAGCCACTGGATCGATTTCCATGAAATTTCGCACACAGGCTAATGTCGTACAGCTCTAAGTAATAATTAAATAATTTTAAAAAATTCTCCAGTGGCGTAGATACCGGGGGCCGGTACCCCCCTTTTCCCCTTCCAAATCTTCGGCGCCACTGGATATTTTGCAAAGAAAATTTAATTATTGGATTCCCCGTTTAATTTAAAGAAAAAAATCACCCTTGCAAATTTTTGATTTGTGACTTCGTTTTTGAGATTTTTTTCTTTAAATTAAACGGGGAATCCAATAATTAAATTTTCTTTGCAAAATATCCAGTGGCGCCGAAGATTGGGAAGGGGGAAAGGGGGGTACCGGCCCCCAGTATCTACGCCACTGGAGAATTTTTTAAAATTATTTAATTATTACTTAGAGCTGTACGACATTAGCCTGTGTGCAAAATTTCATGGAAATCGATCCAGTGGCTTAGAAGTTATGATGAGAAAACCATTTTTTGTTCGAAACTTTGACACCCTATATCTTTGTTAGGAAACATTTTTGAAAAAAATTCTCTCATGAGAATCTATTTTTTGTTGCTCTATCACATATCACAATTGAGGCTCCCGATGCAAGAACCGGTCGAGCGGTCGAAAACGCTTAAAAGTATTGTCCACTTCGGAAAAGTGGCTGATGGAAAAAAAGTTGAGAAATATAAAAATATAAAAATACGTACTTATAGAGGGCACAAATACGCATATTTTAGTGTAATTTTACTTTTCTAACTTTTGTGGTTTTTAAGAAAAAAATTAAAAACTATTGAATTTCGATCACCCAAAATCGACGATTTTCAGTCTACTTTTAAAACATACATCGCCATATCTCGAAAAATTATGTACGAAACGTCACAATTTTTTTTTCTCGAACTTATTATACCCAAGCGATGCCAAAAAAATAACAAGCACCGCGAGAAAGATTCATTGTTTATAAATAATCACTGTATAATTATTTAACGAAAAAGTCGAAGTTTCAAAATTTTCGACCTGTGGGAAACATTTTTCTATTTATTCTTACGACAAAGTGTAAGCGAGAAAGTTGTAGATAGATGTTTTATGAAGTTTTCTACGAAAAATAGGGAAGATTTAGTGACATTTCACGGGTTTTACGATAGTTCATGTATAAAGCGCGCGATCCGCGTTCGCTCGATTCTCGCGCTCTGCGCTGCAACAGCGCTGGAATTCAATACCGCCTTGCCGGCAAAGCAAGACGACACATGTATTTTACATCGCCAAAAATAAATCATTTCAAATTTTGATTTGAATAATCTAGGTGCGCTTGCGTAAATATTGTATTTAGACATAATATTAAATCTTTTTGATAATATGAACGATACATATTGTACAAAATGTCGATATAACATAATATTCGTACTATTGAATTTTCGAAATAATTTGGCAATATGTTTATGGGTTTTGTAGTATTACAAGATGAAATCAGGCGTTGTTGATACATTTTTATCTTATCATTTATTTCGTGAAAACTGAATAATGTTATTACTTAAAATACTGTATAACGTAAAAACAGATTAGGAAAATTACGTTGTTTTACAGAAGATAAAAACCAACGAACGTATCCGACTGAACGTCGAAAGGAGAATGAGAAGTTTTTCCCTTTAATATTATGAAATAGTTGCTTTTCACGTCTCAATAAGTCGAGACTTGCCGATAAACGCACGCCGCGCAGTTAGAAAAATGTGCAACGTTTTCTTTGTCTTCGCACGCCCCCACGGCTGTAGAAGCGAGACACGATTTGACAAACAAATTGACGTCAAGACCTAAATTATTCAAATCAAAATTTGAAATGATTTATTTTTGGCGATGTAAAATACATGTGTCGTCTTGCTTTGCCGGCAAGACGGTATTGAATTCCAGCGCTGTTGCAACAGCAGCGCAGAGCGCGAGAATCGAGCGAACGCGGATCGCACGCTTTATACATGAACTATCGTAAAACCCGTGAAATGTCACTAAATCTTCCCCATTTTTCGTAGAAAACTTCATAAAACATCTATCTACAACTTTCTCGCTTACACTTTGTCGTAAGAATAAATAGAAAAATGTTTCCCACAGGTCGAAAATTTTGAAACTTCGACTTTTTCGTTAAATAATTATACAGTGATTATTTATAGACAATGAATCTTTCTCGCGGTGCTTGTTAATTTTTTGGCATCGCTTGGGTGTAATAAGTTCGAGAAAAAAAAATTGTGACGTTTCGTACATAATTTTTTGAGATATGGCGATGTATGTTTTAAAAGTAGACTGAAAATCGTCGATTTTGAGTGATCGAAATTCAATAGTTTTTAATTTTTTTCTTAAAAACCACAAAAGTTAGAAAAGCAAAATTACACTAAAATATGCGTATTTGTGCCCTCTATAAGTACGTATTTTTATATTTTTATATTTCTCAACTTTTTTTCCATCAGCCACTTTTCCGAAGTGGACAATACTTTTAAGCGTTTTCGACCGCTCGACCGGTTCTTGCATCGGGAGCCTCAATTAATGGAGTTCAATATAGCTTTGGCCTGCTCGCAATCCTATAAATTAAAATAAATATCTCAAAAACGAAGCCATAAATAAAAAATTTGCAAGGGTGATTTTTTTTTTTAAATTAAACGGGGAATCCAATAATTAAATTTTCTTTGCAAAATATCCAGTGGCGCTGAAGATTGGGAGGGGGAAAGGGGGGTACCGGCCCCTAGTATCTACGCCACTGAAGAATTTTTAAAAATTATTTTATTATTGCTTTGAGCTGTTCTACATTAGTCTGTGCGCGAAATTTCATGGAAATCGATCAAGTAGTTTAGAAGTTATGATGAGAAAACCATTTTTTTTCGAAACTTTGACACCCTGTATCTTTGTTAGGAAACATTTTTGAAAAAAATTTTCTTATGAAAGTCTACTGTTTTTTGGTTGTTCTATCACATATAAAAAAAAATGACGTTTAACCTGGTCAACCCTGTATATTCTTCAGAACAAAGACATTCACTCTTTATTCGATCGAAAGTCTGTCTACATTAGCATGTTCATTGCAAAACATGCATGTACTATTTCGAGTTTGGCTTAAGACATTTAGGCCCACTTGTTCAATGTAAGTTCAAGGCTGGTTCAGCTTGAACCGCCGTTTTTGGTATATTTCGTGTCACACATAATATACCAAGAACGGCGGTTCAAGCTGAACTAGCCTTGAACTTACATTGAATAAGTGGGCCTTAGTCTTAAATAAGATGGATCGCGTTGCAGCGCCGCTATCTCGTTGCGAATGGATAGATTACAGTTTATACATAATCTAGCGTTTTCCGCAATAGCAAGTGGGGACCTACCAAGTGCATCGCGTCTAGATATAGCTATATCTGTTTTCAGTGCATTTTATTCGCCATTTGCCCTAGAGCAAATACATTGTCGTATACTTAGCATCAAGCACGTATCCGATAAGCCATAGCAAATCACGTTTAATGCCAATATTGATTGAATGAAACGTGAGGATATGATAGTTGGTACTGCGGTAAGAGTTCGTTAAGGTTACTACCTTAACGTACTCCTCCACGAGATCGTTGAATTAAGAAATGGTTGAAATTTGACATATATGTTATTTAATGCATTATCCAAACATCTGTGTAATTTAAATAAGTTTGACCACCCCAAACCGGAGATATTTACACTTGAAGTTGGCTTGATTTACACGTAACAAATACGTTATGATGGGTGAAACAGTACGTCATTAATTCTACCGTCAAAACTAAAATTAAGAAGTTGATAAAAAACGAGGATAAGGTAGAGTAGGATATCACGAATAATGTGAAAAAAAAAGAGAATGATTCACCATCTAGTTTCCAAGATATAACCATGAGAAGCCTCACAATATTGGTAGCATATATCTGCAAGGCTTGCAAGCGAACGAGTGCGTGGAGGGGGAACAGGACAGCGAGCCACGATCGTCGATGACACGCTCCCAGAAGAGTGCGTCGTCTGTATATACAAGCTATTTCGTGTATTGGGGCAAAGCCCGGACAGTCCCGTCAAAAAGTTTACTGGCAATGGTAGACCACAAACACAATATAGAATATATTTTACGGCAATAAATGATATCCATCATATTATCTATTAGTACCGGGTCAATATTGCGTAGTTTTTAATTTTATTTACTACTAATTAAACCAATTATCATTATTTTAAACATGAACATGGTATGTAACTTTTGGTTGAGGTTGTCGCGGAGGAACTCCCTTAAAGACGACGTGTATCACAAGTGCCCGCTCGCGCGTGAATGCCCGCGCGACTGGTAACACTACCGATATCACTATCTCTCCCCACCACACTCCCATACTCTGTAGAAGGGATGACGCGGTTACGTGGTCCCTTCTATTACTCGCGCGTCTCATAGCTGTAAATTCGCATGATGCTGAATTAGAGATGCATCGCTTCAGCCACCACTTACCTCAATGGAGGCGTGGCAAAAGTAAGAGTCAGCGCGGTTTTTAGACAGAGAACACACGATAAGATGCGCGCGGCTCTGGTCAAACATAACCTCTGTTTCGAACAAAATTGTACCAACTTCCCCTCTTTATATTTTCATGCGCACCTCTGTGCGCACGACGTTATGCAGCAGTCATGGCATTACGAGAGGAGTGGTGGCAATCAATTCCCCTCTCACGCAAGTAATGGGGGCCGCGAATAATAGAGGGACCACTGTATTTTTTGAGTTTGCATTTATGGTGACATTTGAACAGCTGATCATGACCTGCAATATTCGTGCAGGTGAGACATATTCACCAGCATTTAAGAGCCATAAGACTAGTTTAATACAGCAGAGCGTACGGTCACAAGTAAAAGGTGTACTACTTAAAAGTCTTCTAGCTCTGGTACATTTTTTGAGTCTATGGCAATGGTAACTTTTGATCAGGAGGTCATAAACTACAATACACTGCGGTGCAAAAAGTTGGAAACACCCCCAATTTATGGTGTTTCGACATATTACGGAATTTTTTCGGACAATCCATTTGTTTTATCGTTTTCAGCGTCCAAAAAAACCTCTAAGTGCAAAAATGTAGAAAAATGCAAAAGCATTTCACTTCGCTAACAGCAAAAAACGGAATTTAGACCGGTGCAAAAAGTTAGAAACACTTGACAATTCAACGCTTTATGAAACATAAACATTTGCTTTGTGCAACAAGATAATAAACTAATAATTAATTGGGCCTCCGTCGGCTTTTAGCAGGTCAATCATACGCTTCTTCATTGAATCCACTAACTTCAGCAGGATGTCGACCTCCAATGTCCGCCATACCTCCGTAATGGCAGCTTTCAGCTCCGCCACGGTTGCGTACTGCTTGTTGTTGGCGTAGAGACGACGCACCATGATCGCCCAGATGTTCTCCATGGGATTGCAGTCGGGAGAACGAGCTGGCCATTCTAGCAGATTAATGCGATGCCGTTCAAACCATGCCTTTGTGGCGTTGCTGCGGTGAATTGGTGCATTGTCCTGCTGAAATGTGAGGTTCAATCGACGAAAGCGCCTGAGGTAGGGAATCAGATGCACTTAAAGACGTCTATGTATTTGGCACTGCCCATTCGAGCGGACGTGAATGCCAGCTGAACGGTGCCAAGCGCAGAAAATGCCGCCCACGTCATGATGGTACCCCTGCCGAAATTGCGCTTCGAGAAGTAGCGCTACTCCTTGCGCAAGTCACGCCAATAATGCGCAAATCCATCTGGCCCGTTTTTTATTTGTTTTGTTATCTTGTTTTTTTATTGTTTTCATGATAATTTCGTTTGCAGGTCTTGTTTAGCGACGAGAAGAAATTCAATCTAAACGGGCCAGATGGATTTGCGTATTATTGGCGTGACTTGCGCAAGGAGCAGCGCTACTTCTCGAAGCGCAATTTCGGCGGGGGTACCGTCATGGCGTGGACGGCATTTTCTGCGCTTGGCACCGTTCAGCTGGCGTTCACGTCCGCTCGAATAGACAGCGCCGAATACATAGACGTCTTACAAGTGCATCTGATTCTCTACCTCAGTCGCTTTCGTCGATTGAACCTCACATTTCAGCAGGACAATGCACCAATTCACCTCAGCAACGCCACGAAGGTGTGGTTTGAATGGCATCGCATTAATCTGCTAGAATGGCCAGCTCGTTCTCCTGACTGCAATCCCATGGAGAACATCTGGGTGATCATGGTGCGTCATCTCTACGCCAACAACAAGCAGTACGCATCCGTGGCGGAGCTGAAAGCTGCCATTACGAAGGTATGGCGGACGTTGGAGGTCGACATCCTGCTGAAGTTAGTGGATTCAATGAAGAAGCGAATGATTGACCTTCTAAAAGCCGACGGAGGCCCAATTAATTATTAATTTATTATCTTGTTGCACAAAGTAAATGTTTTTATTTAATAAAACGTTGAATTGTCAAGTGTTTCCAACTTTTTGCACCGGTTTAAATTCCGTTTTTTGCTGTTAGCGAAGTGAAATGCTTTTGAATTTTTCTATATTTTTGCACATAGAGGTTTTTTGGGACGCTGAAAACGATAAAACAAATGGATTGTCCGAAAAATTTCCGTAACATGTCGAAACACCATAAATTGGGGGTGTTTCCAACTTTTTGCACCGCAGTGTATATGTGAAGTACGCGAGGATTGCAGTACTGAACTAGTTACCAAAAGATTTGTGCGCTAAAACAATGCAGATACACGGAAAAAATTAGAAAATCAGATATTAAAAAATAAATACCTATTGGCTGAAAAAGAGCGTATGGTGTCGAGTAATAAGCGGCAACTTTATAGTCTCCCCCCACCCCCCCCAGAACTGCTTATTTTTTGTCTGACCGGGTGATACCTGAATCGTTAGCTCACCAACTACAAAATACGTGATTTTTAGCAAAATTCACAGAAAACCTGATTTTACATGATTATTTCGATCCAATAGATCGTATGACGAAAAGCAAAAAGTATGAACTTTAAGGTCTAAACACTCAAAAACTGTTCATTTTTCTTTATTGGGGCAATGATAACTTTTGATCGGAACGTCAAGATCTACAACATACCCGGTGTTTTCCTAGGTTGTTGACATAGGACGATATGGTTCATAGCAGTTTGTAGACTATAGTATGTACGCTATTAGTCAGAGACGCAAGGACGCCGAGCGATTAGCTCTGCCTATCGTCGGCAGACGTTAATCGTCGCGACAGAAGTTCCCTAGTGCGTAGGCACCGAGCAGACGAGAAAGTATGGCGGTTGACACATACGTTTGTTTACCAAGTGGAGTTTTTCAGAGTAATTGTATTGTTTGCAAATAAAATGTGGTTTTCAAAGTTAATAAAATATTTCCATTCGCGAAATGATATCCCGCTCATGAAATAGAAATAATAGATGCTCGGCTGAGCAAGGGAATAATTTCGAACGTCTCCTGCAAACATGAAGCAGCGGTGAGTTTTCCACAACATGTCATGATATGAAAAGGATTTATTTACATTCATGGTATCGTTTGGGATAATTTTATTAACCTTTCACCGTATTCCTCATGTTACAGCTTTTCGTGTCCTCCGGGGGAGTTGGTGCTCATCGTTGCAATTTCAGCATTTCACGGCGGATTGGATTATTGCTCGGCTGAGCAAGGCAATAATTTCGAACGTCTCCTGCAAACATGAAGCAGCGGTGAGTTTTCCACAACATGTCATGATATGGAAAGGATTTATTTACATTCATGGTATCGTTTGGGATAATTTTATTAACCTTTCACCGTATTCCTCATGTTACAGC
Organism: Xiphydria camelus; assembly: GCA_963678675.1. NCBI lineage: Eukaryota > Metazoa > Arthropoda > Insecta > Hymenoptera > Xiphydriidae > Xiphydria > Xiphydria camelus. Next base: position 15,812,276 of record OY783191.1, read on the forward strand.
TTTTCGTGTCCTCCGGGGAAGTTGGTGCTCGTTGTTGCAAAACACAAAGTCATTAACCATGGGTCCTGGTTATCGATGCTTGCTGAAGTATTCAATCACGTTGGTTAGCAGATGGTAATGTGAGTCGTATTGGTAAATAAATACCTGCACTATATACATTCTTTTTCTGTATCAATACTATTTTATGTTTCATTTATTTCTATTTCATGAGCGGGATACCAATCGTCCTTCGTCTTTGGCACATTTCTCCGTGGAGGCTGATGCACGTCGTCGAACTTTTCCATCATCCATGAAGAATTCATCACTTTCTCTAAGTCTACAAATAATTTTTGTACTATTATTACCTTTATAAAGTATAAAGAAATTGAATGACTTCAAAACAATTCCTTTTTGTTATTCCTCTCGATTTATCGTTACACTTACCCTACTCAAAAATCCTGAGAACTGCCTGGTCACTGTTATTTTTCACGTCGGTTCACTTGTCTCTACAACTCGTTAATTATTTTACATTTGTCCCAAGATTTATCATCCTTCCTTCATTACTCTTTTTGACTGTATTTTTACTATTTATTAAAAAGCGCGTTCGAGGGTCGAAATAAACGCGAAGGAAATCGTTTCGCGAATGGAAATATTTTATTAACTTTGAAAACCACATTTTATTTTCAAAAAATACAATTACTCTGAAAAATTCCACCTTGTAAACAAATTTTTGTATCAACCGCCATACTTTCTCGTCTGCTCAGTGCCTACGCACTAGGGAACTTCTGTCGCGACGATTGACGTCTGCCGACGATAGGCAGAGCCAATCGCTCGGCGTCCTTGCGTCTCCGACCAATAGCGTACATACTATAGTCTACAAACTGCTATGCACCATATCGGCCTATGTCAACAACCCAGGAAAACACCCGGTATGTGAAGCCCAGCCAAATCCACCGGGACCAAATTCCCATAACGTTTGTGCGGGTTCCTCTTTAATTGTGTAATTACTTTTATAATGCGAGTTTTGAATACAGTCAAATTTGAATCAACGATCTGGGAAGCGTCCTTACCTGCGTTGGTCCCATGGGACCAACCCGGCAGTCAACGTACTAACACTGCCATGTGACCCTACTTACACTAGTTTCACTCTTAGCCGCCAGAGCGCGTAACCTAGGATCAAGTTTCCCAATAGTTCATTGCCAATCTCATTAGCTTGAGTCACCATTTCTCAATCCATTGCAAAGAACTGTGCGTCACTAGACATATTGCAAAACACATTGCTTCTTTCGATTTTTGTATCTCAATAAACAAGTATTGATTTTTAGTTATACACAAGTCTTCAGATTTATTTCTATTCAATAAGCGCGTTTGGCAGATCACTCCATTACAGGGCTCAACCATGAGCACTGACGGGACTCGAATTAGCGTAGATCGCCATAGTTCGTTAAAGACTTTTTTGTCACTCAGTGTCAAAAACCTCGGTTTTTCGATCGTCCTCGACGCTTGTGAAATCGTATTTCACACACTGAAGCTGCTCAGTGTGTAAACAACCTGCGCAGTGCGTGAACAGTTTTTTCTTCACTGGCGCCCACGCTCCAGCCTCGGTTTTGACACTGGTGACAAAAAGTCAAATTCGATATTCGTTTGTTTCGCGCCGTTTTTAACTCGTGTGATAGCCGCACTCGCTTCGCTCGTGCGGCAAACTTCGCGCTCGTTAAAGACATGCGCTTCACGCACTCGTATCGAAAATAACTATTTAAAACTTAATCCGAACCTACAATCAAAATATGGAAACCGTTTCAAGATTTCGAGATAAACGTTGTTAAGAAACCTCTAAATTGAGATTTTGAACGATTTGTATTTTATTTTTCTTAATAATGTGAGTTGCGAGAATGGCACGAAAAATATATGTGAAATTAGCAATCCGAGATTCATATAATCCATCTAGTTTCATTCCTAATGATAAAAAAGGTCTACCTTTGTAGACTAATGTAATAGTTATTCTAAATTTGTATTGCGTTTTCCTTGGGGCAATGTTTTTCAGAGCAATTTAAATAATAACTCGAATACATTTTATTTGATTGTGATGAAATTTAGCACACATATACTAGGTATCAATATAAACGCCGTTGAGATAAGTCCGACTAACTCAAATCGGCAAAGATCTTTAGAGATAGCCCATACGGACTCGTCTTGGCACCATCCTGTAACGTCAGCTAATACAGGAACGCCCGGGCTCTGTAATCCTGTTCCTTGGCTGGCATGACAATTCTCGGATGAGCCCGAGCGATCCGCTGGATGGCACAAGGTGGTGCTCGAGCGATCCGCTGGCTAGGGTCAAGGTGGCATCCGAACGAGTCGCTATTGGATGGCGTCAAAGAATCGTGTTCAAGCGAGCCGCTCTTAGTTGCCGCTAATCATCGCCAATTTCAGTTAACCGCGCCTATTTCAGCGGCGCTTAACCCTTATATTATACAAGTTGGGTCTCACAGACCCATAAGTTATATTTGCGAACTATGAAAAATACCGATTTACTTGGAATGTACTGTTAAAATGTGTCAAAAAAAAGGGTGAAATATGTGTGATAAAAGGGTTAATTGATAGAGCAACTAAATTATCTGATCCTATACATCATGAGCAAAATGTTAGGATTATCAAAGAAATTCTAAAATTTAATGATTACCCGCTTGATTTCATAGACAAGATTTTGAAATAAAGAATTAATGAAATTTACAATAGTTTATCCACTATGTGTAATGAAAATAGGGCCAATGAAAGCATCATTGTTTTACCATATGTGAGGGGACTTACAAGGAAACCGTCCGAGGCCGCCGCTTCCAATCTTGATGAAACTTCGTAAATTTAAAGTTTATCGAAAAATAAGAGACCCCTATTTTTTTATAGCTGCCCGATTTTAGTTTAAGGGGGTGAAACGGACCCCTGAACGTTCACCCCCTTCGAACTATCTCCGAAATGAAGCGAGATAGATGAAAACTTTCAATGTACGTTTTGTTTGTTTTTTTTGTGTAATAAAATGCCCTAAACAGATTAAAAAACGCATTATTTAAAAAAAAATTTTTATCTAATTTTTCGAAATTTCGGTTTGGTCATATGGACAAAAATGTAGGAAATTTTATTACAAATTCAACCATGTATGACAAAATATATTTTCCTCCTGCAGTTTTGCAAATTTCTAACTTTTATGTCTGAGCGGGCTACCAATGGCAGTGACGGAATAGGTCGCGGGGGTTATTACTTCTATGTATTTTAATACCACTTTTCTCTTTCATTTAATAATGAAAGAAATTCATTTCATTATGACAATAATGGTATTCCGTGAAAAAATGTTTTATACAAAGTTGTTTTTTACACCAAGCACACGTAATAACGGCAATATCGCCACATATGTGGCGTCGTGGTTCCGAGTCCTGTGCATAACAAAATTCTACAAGATGTTCAAATTCAGGAGGTCTCGTGTCTACATATCCACTCTTGAACCACGAATATTTAATAAAGTTAGTAAACCGTGGCGAAGAAAACTGATTATGAGTAAGGGATTGAAGTTTTAGAATATTATCTCTCGAATGAAGATTAATATCGTAATTGAAAAGAGTTACAATATCTGAAAATCTCCTTACAAAATTCTTCCACATTCGAAAGCCGTATACGTCTAGCGGTTGAATTAGTCCGGTGGTGCCTTCTGGAATTGTCATTAATATTATTGCCTTGTTTTCTGGTGTAGCTTCTCGAACACTTCGCTCACATTGTCCAATCCAAGAGTCCAGCAGTAAGACGCTTGTAGGTCCAGTGTTAGGGAAGTAAACTTCTTGCAGCCATGTTTTCATGAGATCGGTTGTAAGTTTTCCAGATTTGGAAGCCATGAAGTATACATTTGGCGGCCTAAACACGGTTTGTTGCACTCGTTCTCCCAATTGCCCACTAGCCTCTTTTAATACCACATAAAGAGGCGACAGTAGTTTTCCATCAGCAGATATGGTGGGTTGTATAGCATAGCTATGGGTTGTAGAAGATATTGATTGTACCACAGCTTCAATTTTTTTTGCCCCGATGTAGCCAAAGTTCGGACAGAATGTATTTCTAAATTAAATCCACTCTGATCAGAGTTAAATACATTTTTTGGTCCATATTGTGTAATGAGTGGTTTCACTTGTTTTACGAAGGTTTGGCTTCGTAGTTTCAAACTTTCCTCACCCTGAACGTTTTTTCTCGTTACAAACTTTGTGATCTTTCGAGGAACAATTCTATATGCTTTCTTGAATGACCTCAACCACTTTTCACTTGCTTTAAAGTTTGGAAGAATCTCTACTTCTTTTGCTTGTAAAGCCCATCGTTGAAGGTCTACATCATGTACTATTATTTTCGATCTACTAGCTTCTACAAATTTATCAAAAGTATATTGCGCAATGCGTATTAATTTATCATTTTGAGTACCCCCCTGTCCTACTTGTGCAACCCATCTTCGTAATTGTCTATGAGATTTGACTTTTCTAAACTGATGTTGAACTGCTGCTACGGTTCGACGTCTTTTCTTTCCACTGTTCCACAAATCTACGGCACTTTGTTTATATTCAAAGCTGACCGCTTCTTCATCGTGTGTACAGGGAAATGGTTCTGCAGGTATACAGGTTTCTACGTGAGGAACATGCTCGACATCCGATTCCAGCCAGTCAGTATTAACAGCGTGCATTTCACTATCCTCGATTGAATCTTCCAATTCTAATTTATTTTCATGTTCGACTCGAAATGATGAATCCTCCATGTGCTACGTATAATAATATTTTGTAATAAATCTTTCAATTGCACTTCTGCACTATTCACTGGAGTTTCTCTTCCATCTGGTACATTAAAAACGGCCACCAATAAAGTTAACACATTGACCGGATTTATAATGGCCATAATAATAATATGAACGGCTGTGCACAATAGAAACTAAATATTCAGACTAAAAAGCTTCCTCATTCGCTTCTTTATATATAATGAAGTCGCCTCACAAGAACGAAACAGACTGGAGTGGGTGGGAGGTCCGACTTCCCAAAAAGGGGCCATCATCCTCGGAGTCCGCGTACGAAACTCGAGATCGCGTACAAAAATATTTTCGCACGGGCACAGGGCCAACTAACGATAAAAATTGACCAGATAACTGATTGTGAATCACCTCTTTCTCATCATCGGGGCTATATAAGGCATCCCGACAAATACCGCGTCAATATGTCCGAGATATATATACAGGGGCGAAAAGCAAAGAGCTTAGGTTTCATTGTCTGCGTCCATCATTTCAGTGATGGCTTCATATGAGTTACCGACTTTTGAGAAGATCGTGGAGGATCTTGAAAGCGGGCGCATCCCATTGCCGTCTCCCAAGAAACCGCTGGAACTGATATTCCGCACGTCAGGTCTATCCATGGCCGAAGTGGAAAGAGAGCTGCAAGAATGTGAGGAGTACTGGAGCAAAACAGTATGCGAAGAAGAAAATTAAAGAAAAAAATGATTCCAATAAAAAACCTGTGAGTGAATAATTAATTACTTACACACAAACGGAAAATAATATAAATAAATTAATGGTCGGATTTATTAATAAGATTTCTGAACAATTTTTGTCCATTTTATTTTAATACTATTCGGTTGATTATATTTGCAGAGAGAATGATACCGTGGCTTCCAAATCTGGGAAACTTACAACCCAGGATCTCCCAGGCTTATGGGATCTCATGAAAACACGGCTGCAAGACTCGGAACCACAATGCCACATATGTGGCAATATTGCCGTTATTACGTGTGCTTGGTGTAAGAAACAACTTTGTATGAAACATTTTTTCACGGAATACCATTATTGTCATAATTATGAGCCATAGAAAGTTGAACTTTATTAAATGAAAGAGAGAAAAGTGGTATTAAAATACATAGAAGTAATAACCTTCGACCTATCCCGTCACTGCCATTGGTAGCCCGCTCAGACATAAAAGTTAGAAATGTGCAAAACTGCAGGAGGGAAATATATTTTATCATACACGCGCGGTTGAATTTGTAATAAAATTTCCTACATTTCTGTCCATATGACCAAACCGAAATTTCGAAAAATTACATAAAAAAAATTTTTCTTGAAAAATAATGCGTTTTTTCAAAATCTGTTTAGGGCATTTTATTACACTAAAAAAACCAAACAAAACGTACATTGAAAGTTTTCATCTATCTCGCTTCGTTTCGGAGATAGCTCGAAGGGGGTGAAAGTTCAGGGGTCCATTTCACCCCCTTAAACTAAAATCGGGCAGCTATAAAAAATAGGGGTCTCTTATTTTTCGATAAACTTTAAATTTACGAAGTTTCATCAAGATCGGAAGCGGCGGCCTCGGACGGTTTCCTTGTTAGTGAAAAGTTGAAAGCTGTCTTTAAAAAGTACCTATAACATAAAAACTGTTTTCAAAATTCAAAACACTTTCAAAGTTTTTTAATTCAGGAAAGGATAAGTTAAAGATAGATTTGAATAGCAATGTTGTTTACGAGATCAATTGTAAAGATTGTGGTAAAAAGTATATCGGTGAAACTAGCAGATGCCTTTAAAAAACGCTTATATGAACATCAGTATAGGGTTAAAATGGGCAAAGGAAGCACTGGTCTTTCTAAGCATGCAATTGGCAATAAACATGTTTTTGAGTTTGATAATCCTAAAATTTTGTCACGAGAAAAACATTGGGCAAAGAGAAAGATATTAGAAAGTTTTTATATTAACAAAATTAGACAATATAAATAATGAAACTGATAGTGTTGAACTTCATCAAATTTATCAATCAATAATATAAAAATTTAAATTTAAATGTAACAATAATATTGATTATAGAGATTGTTTATGGGTTATTAACAATGCTTTCGAATGTGACATTATTAAGATGACAGTGTTATTAGTAAATATTATTAGGGGGTTGAGAAGAAGAAAATAATATAAGTAGGGAAGGGAGGGGATAACGGTTGTTAGAGATATAAATAGAGAATCCAAGCATCTGTGGGTCATTACGTCTCTGAAGAGGGTTCGAAGAGGAACCGAAACGTCAGACGTGAAGTGACTGTTGTTAAAAGTTGTTTGGCCTCATAATTACCTAGTTAAGTTAAATTAATTTTAAACTACTACAGGCAACATAAGTATTACCTTAAGAAAATGTGTCCAAATTGTAAATAACTTACATTTGAATTGTTAATTATATTAACCCTTTCGCTCACGGTGTCCACAAATGTGGACATGTAGATTAATGTATATATAAGGTCATAAATTAGAATTTTTACCGTTTGTTCACAAGAAGTACATTCGTAGACATTGTAACGAACGTATAAGACATATATAGCCATAAAAATTAAAAATTAAATTTATAAATAAACCAAAAAAAATTAAATTTATGAAAAAAAAAAATTTTTTTTTATCAGAAAAATTAAAATTTAAAGCATCGAACAGCTGGAATATACATTATCAATTGTATAGCTGTAAAAATAAAAATTCGTGAGTGAAAGGATTAAAATAATATATATATTCATGTCCCTTCTAAAAATAAATATTATAATACATAACGTGTGTTTTATGGATAAAACAAGGTGTGGGTCTGAGAGACCCACTTGTAATAGAGCTACGTGAAAGATATTTAGTTGCAGCAGCTAAGGGTTAAATTGATTCCCAGTATACTTTCTTAATTGTATTGATTTCAGCATGATACAGAAAAATGTTCAAATTATGAAATTTGTTTCGAAATGTGACCAGTGAAATTTTGTTTTTCAATATTAGTATTTCGTGGATTTACGCATGAAGTTTCACTTCTGTTAGGTGTACCCTGTACAGGTTTTTTTTTTGAGGTTACCAACGAAGTTTTATATTTGTTGTGTGTACTCTTTACAATGTGATTTCATGCGGTAATCCCCCAGTATCAATTACCGACATCTTATGTAGTTTTTGATGCACAAACGCCTCGCGGTAGTTACCCACACCAACCATGAACCATTGTGTCCACAGATACTGGTACGTTAATGACCTGTCCGTAAATTCCATATTGACCATGTTACATGTCTCAATCGACGAATCTGCATAAAGGGGGTTCGTGGAAATATAAGTCGCTCTGATACCAAATCTAGTGGAGGTAAATGGTCGGGTATCGATGGATATTTGAAACCGTTGTAAGTGGCCATTGCAGGGATAGTATTCTTTTTGAGTGTTTGACGACAGGTGTAGCAGATTTGAATGATTTTCCCATCAATCCGAGGGAGAATTACGTTCAAAATATCCTCTTGTTCACGAACGGAAATTTTTAAAGCGTCTTGAAACCATAACCTATCACAAATAGAGCACGTATGACCGAAATAATTATTTATAACCTTTTTATTAAATTCCCTATGAGCGATTTTATTTCGGTTATAATGACTATATGGCAAGTCCTAACATAAATTATGTTCACGTGGTCCTGGTTCATTGCGTCGTAAATTGGATGGTTCTGGCTCGTCGCGGTGATCATTGTCAACAAAAGCGGATTGAACCGAAGATGAATTGTTAGGAGCTAAAATGTCATTTTCATTTTGCACATTATGATTTTCAGGTTCAATTGTTAATAACTGATCATCGGAAATTTGAGATTCACTGTGTTTCTCAGTTATTTTCGTAACTTACTCTCCCTCGTGCGTTGGGCCCCAGACTTTTTCACTTTTTTTACACTACTGTCATCCTTTTTACGTTGTCTCTCACGATATTCCTTACATTTCTGCGCATTTGATTTCGCCATTATAAATTAATTGAATTAAATGTCACTCAAAAATAGCACAAAACAAAACAAATGAATATCACTTACAGCACGCACACGAATGAAATCGCCATACTGGTCCCCAGTCAGCTGTAGGTATACGCAAGCGCCAAATTTATTCGGGGGGCCAGTGAGGTCACCTAACTTACTAGGCTAACGTTCGCCGGTAATGGTAACCGCGATTTTACCGATCCTACATTCCTCCCTTCCCTCTCCAAACGCTCGACCCATGAGGCACAGTGATGCTCATGGTGTCGGATTTTTGTCACATACCTGACTCCGGCAGAAGTTTCACTTCAAAAGCGTTAGGAAAGCATGTGAATCGATCTGTTCTGTTCTTGAGGACAACATTGTATCTAAGAGATAAGACGGTGACTGATGTTAGTGACTGTGAACGTACCGGGGCTCCTGTAAAAGTGGACAACCAGGAACTGCAAACATTGGTGGATGAACACTCTTACCAAACGGAAAAAAAAACTTTCAGAACAGCTAGGAGTAACTCAATAAACTACCGTATGTATCATGCCAAATTAAACAAGCAGATATACCGACACTGCCGAAACTTTACCGACGGTCAAGAATTTTATAGTTAGAGTTGGCTTGAGAAGAGTGCGCTGTGTGTGCTGCGTGAGAGCGAAAAGTGTCAAACGTCTGATTTCCCGATAGCTGTCAATTCGGAAAATCGAAGTATTGAATAATAGACGAAACACTTCGATCTCTTGAATTAACAGCTATCAGGAAATCAGACGTTTGACACTTTTCGCTCTCACGCAGCACACACAGCGCACTCTTCTCAAGCCAACTCTAACTATAAAATTCTTGACCGTCGGTAAAGTTTCGGCAATGTCGGTATATCTGCTTGTTTAATTTGGCATGATACATACGGTATTTCCTATCGCTTTAAAGCAATGGGAAAGATTCGAAAAGGAACAAAGTGGGTGGCACACTCTTTGACTCAAACAAAGAAACATAGTCATCTTGACATATGTTTGAATCTTTACACCTAGTCCAATCAAATAAGCAGAAAAAAGGGGTCAATCTCGGAATGAGAGATAATAAGCTGGAAACTCGTATACACCTTCATTTTGGCGTTCTAAAAGTTGTTTCAAAAGTCTCATAAAATCTCGTGTCTGCGTCGTAAGTTATTCAAGGTCAAAGGTCACAAAAATCGGTTTTTCGCGATTATCTCGGTGTCTATAGCTCTAATGATATTAATATGTATTATAAAAGTTGTAGAGTTGTACAAACATTTTTTCATGCACTCAACCGTTTTTGAGATAGAGGGCGGAGAGCGCACAGCGTTCAGCCATATATATTGTAATGATACCTTGTATAAAGTTATTAAATCATTGAAATATCATTAACAATGAATAATTTGTAGTATTTATTAGTTAATACATTGTATTTAATAACATTTTACATATATCTAATTATTAAGGCCAAGCAGGGGGGGATTCTCTCACAGTCCTGTACCTTTTCCGGAAGACTAATTGCCGGACGGTTCCTAATGAATCACGCATCATCGAAATCACTTTGCTAATCACCGCTAGCCGCCAATTTCGACCAACTGGCTCAAGTTTTTCTACAAGAAAACTGCCCTGTGCAACAATTATACGAAAATGGAGTACGCATCTTACTAGCAATATCCAATGCTCATAAATCTGAGGACAATATCGATCATCTTCGATATACTCAATTCATTAAATCTACGAAGCTTCATAAACCTGTCCAGTTATCTAATCTTCCACCGACAATTGCAGCAGCCCATCAGCATATAAACCGTGTCTATTACCAAGTTCAGAAATGGTTAGGGCATGATTTAGATCCGCAGGAATGGGGTTAGGTGCTGCAAAATGAATTCCTGGAGCCAATGACAACAACATTATCACCAGCTCCAGATGAATTACTTAACACTATATTTTGTAATTGTAAGAATGGATGTGGTCCACGCTGCGGATGCAGAAAATCGGGGTTGCAATGTACTTTAGCTTGTGGCCAGTGTAATGGGCAAGCTTGTCTCAATACTGTTTCATTGCAAAGCGACCCCGAGGAAGAGAGTGCATTTGACCCGAAAATTCTAGACGGTCTGGAAATGGTGATTCAGGACAACGAAAATGGTGACAATGAAACAGAAATTTTCGAACGCCTAGAAGATGACGATGAAGAAGAGGAAAATTAATACTTTCGTTCTTTAAATTATTAAAGATTTGTAAATGTTTACTTCATTTCAATTTAAAATGCAAGAAATATACAGCTGCTGAATAAAGAGATAAAATTAAAATATATTTACTCGTTTTATTTCTACTTAAAATCTACTTTCAATAAATTAATATTAAATTAAGATATACTATGAGTATTTCATTTAATGAGTTTTTAATTACACAAAGTAGGTAAGTAATAGTAAATGAATATATTAGATATATGTAAAATGTTATTAAATACAATGTATTAACTAATAAATACTACAAATGATTTATTGTTAATGATATGTTAATGATTTAATAACTTTCTACAAGGTATTATTCACCGAGATTCACGGTTGACCTTGCATTACAGTATGTATGGCTGAGCGCTGCGCGCTCTCCGCCCTCTATCTCAAAAACAGTTGAGCGCATGAAAAAATTTTTCTAACAAAATTTGTCGCAAATTTTATGCTCTACAATTTTTATAATAACTATTAACATCATTAGAGCTATGAAAACCGAGATAATCTTGAAAACTCGATTTTTGTGACCTTGAATAACTTACGACGCAAACACGAGATTTTATGACTTTTGAGACGACTTTTAGAACGGCAAAATGAAGGTGTATACGAGTTTCCAGCTTATTATCTCTCATTCCGAGGTGAAACGCTAATTTGATTGGACTAAACAAGCAACAAAGAAAGTCTTTTGTGGAAAATTGTGACCGGCGATGAAAAGTGGATTTATTTTTATAATCCGAAACGCTGATTGGGTTGACCCCGGCGAGCCGACGACATCGACGCCAAAGTGCAATATTCATAGTAACAAAGTCATGCTGTATATATGGTGGGATATGAAAGGCGTATTTCATTATGAACTTCTGAAACCTGGCCAGACAGTTACTGCCGATCGCTATCGTCAACAATTAATACGATTGAACCAAAAAATTGACCAAAAGCGTCCATTTACTGACAAAGGAAAACGTCCAGTAAAACTGCTCCATGACAACGGCAGACCTCATGTGGGTTGACCGGTCAAGGATACGTTAATGGCTCTTGGATAGGAAATTGTACGGCCACACCCGGCATATTCACCAGACTTAGCTCCAACTGATTTTAACTTGTTTCGGAAAATGCAAAACGAATTGTTTGATGCGCAATTCAAAATATTTGAAGAAGTCCAAAAATGGGTCGATAACTTCCTCATTTCGCAAGATGAAACTTTCTCTGCGGAAGGCATCCGTGAATTGCCTAAAAGATGGCTGAAGGTCAATGGAAGTAAAGGGGATTATTTTGAGGAATAAACGTATTTTACTTTTTTGAAAAATAAATCTTGAATTTTTGCAAAAGTACCCTAAAACTTATTTGTACACCTAATAAAATCAGGGAGTACGCGACACTGAGAAAGTGTCAATGCCTGGGGACATCACCATAATGGAATGATTAACCCCCCCTCAAAACATCGACGATGTATGATAGCACGAATTAATAAAATAGCTCCTTTTCCAAAGTAATCATGTAACAACTTACGAATCACGAAAGATAATGAAAAAATTATGATAAAAAAGTATTGAAATCATTACCGCCAAATTAATGAAAGCAAGTGTGTTGTCAAGGTATGTTGAGCTAATGAGAGAAATAGTACATAATTCCATTCAGAGAATATATTCAGTTTCAGTGGAACTTGATTTTTTTTCTTCTATATTGTTTGTTAGTCTCTGTAGCAAAGTTTACCATTGTATGGAATTATGTACTATTTCTTTCATTAGCTCAACATACCTTGACAACACACTTGCTTTCATTAATTTGGCGGTAATGATTTCATTACTTTTTTATCATAATTTTTTCATTATCTTTCGTGATTCGTAAGTTGTTACAAGATTACTTTGGAAGGGGAGCTATTTTATTAATTCGTGCTATCACATCGTCGATGTTTTTTTTGGGCGGGGGGGGGGGGGGGTCATTTCTTTTTTCGTTAATTTTCTTTCATGTTTTTTTGCCAGATAAATATGAAACATTTTTTTAAATGATAGAATGTGGTCAGTTATTATTATTGCCGAGTTCGGTCGTGCATTAAACTGAAGCGTGTTATGAAGTTTACTTCAGACGTTGGAAAAACATTATGTATGTTTTTTCCATTTTTCGGCCATTTTACAGTAACAACTTTCTCGTTCTCAACTGACTTCCATTTTGATTTTATATCCAATATGAAACTCGTGTACACTCCGCTGTCTGGTTGATTCCCGTTATGAAATAACTGCTTCAAAGGTGCGGAAACGGGTAACGAAAAAACTGAACGCTGCACTCACTATAAGATTGATATGGATATATTCAAGAGATAGAAAATGCATTGATGACTGATACAATTAAGACAAGGCAAGAGAAGACGGCGAAGCCTCCTGGCTTCGTCTTATATATTTCGGAACGTGGCGACTTTTCGATTAACGGAGGGGATAGCGTGGGCGACGCTATCCACCCTGATTGGCTAATTAGAGAAGGGCGGTGGAACAGCCGATTACGCTGGGGCTGTCCGAGTCCGTGTCCGTATCCGAAGGTACCGTTGCTAATAGTCCAGTAAAAATAGCTCTGAACCTAACATTTTGAGTCTCATGGCTGAATTTGAGATTGAAGTTACATGAATGTGTTTCAAAACTACCCCCAAAATCCCAAGATTCACACCCCCTCGGAAGCCGAGTAAAACAATAAAAACCACCCCCGGACATCATTGTTTAAAAATATTTCGCAAAGACTAAAGAAAATGAAAAAATTGTTTAAATAAAAGTTGTAGAGTAGGTGAAAATACGTTAAAAAAGTTATATGACTTTTTCATTTTTATGCAATATCCTAAGCGCTATGAGGGGATGAAGATGTTGGAATAATTCGAAGACTAAAAAATCGTAAGAAATTGAAAAATGCATATTTGTTACTATCTTTTATATAAATTCATGTAGAAAGGTTGAATCTACATTGTCAGAGAATTTTTTTTAATTTTAAGCATTTTGTATTAACAGTATCGTTCTTCAAAATTTTTACATTTCAAAATTTGTACAAGAACATTATTTTACAAAATTTTAAAAATGACCATTCGATTCCTCGTAAAATCACCTTCAGAAAAGTTCTGGGTGACTTTTTCGAACAGGCTATATTTTTCGAGATACGTTTAATTAAAGTTTCGGGGAGAGAGAGTTCTTATTTGACAACCACGGGCCGAAGGACAGAAATATATTCCGCTCCGTTCCCACCGGTCCGGTGGAACGCGCATGCGTCAGCACCTAAGCTGAATGAATGGAAGTGAGAAGAAAAATATAGTGTCGCACCGCTCTCACTCACGTCGCCCTGGCGTTTGTGTGCGCCCGCTGCTGCAGTTGTCTGCGAGTGTCAATGAGACTGAGGGTTGCTCTCGGCCTTCCGGACGTTGCAGGGGTTTCGTAGCATCCCGACCATGAATACCTCGCCAACCTAGTAGCCCAGGCAGTATGCATTATCTTATTTCCATTAGCGTCTTTCCAGCGCCTCCTAGGTAAACGGTTCTACTTTTGGTTGATCAACGAAATTGATTCAATTTCATTGAACAGTGCTTTGAGAAACAAATTTTTGAAAATCGCGTCGCGCGCGCGTTCCAAGTGTCTGGAATTGGCGTACATTATATCACCAATGCTTCGATAGCGCAACGGTCAAGTTGCCGGGCTGGAAGTCTCGATGTCGTGGGTTCAAATCTTATTGTTTTTCTTTTTTTCTTTTTTCTTTATTAACTCTTTTTTCATTTGATTGCAACCACTTCTTGTTATAAAAAGTGGTTTACATTACCGAATAAAATAATAGTTTCAATGTTTTTCATAGTTTTACATTATTTTCTTCCTTATTGAGGTGAACCAATATTATTTGTAAGAACAGTTGGAAACATCGTTGCATTTTTTTACTCTTACATTTCGTCATTGGAATTTTTGGCTGCCGAAATTTTGTTCATAATTTTGGATGATAATTGTCGAAAAAACATTTGAAGCACACTGTATTTTGACACCATGAGCATTTATTTTGACGAATGGGACTTTGCCTTACGCACATTTACACTTTAAACGCGTTATGGAAAAGCAAATTTCATTGTTTCATTCAGTGTTTCAAATGTTTTTTGGACAATTATTATCATCCACAATCGTGAACAAAATCTTCGGCAGCCAAAAATTCCCATAAAGAAATGTAAGAGCAAAAAAAATGTCAAATTTCGTAGGGGTTTCGTAGCATCGCGACCATGAATACCTACGTTTGCATTGACTTGTGCATTCAATTCCATGTTCAGTTGCATAGATTCAACGTTATTGATGAATGAATTTGACTAATAAGAATCCGGCTTTCAGGTATGTAAGACGAAGTCATTCATAGTATTATGTTTTTTACTTTCTCTTGTACTTTTTTCTAAGTAAATATTAATTGATTTTTTGCAATAGTATGTCCAATAAAACTCCGAAATTTCTTGCTATTGTTAGGTGAATTATTCGATTTGATTTAAACATTCCTTCTATTTCCTTGAATCACTATTATGTGGATAATTAATAAATTATAAAAAAAAGAAAATCTGCAATTTCTCTTAGTCAATATAAAAAGCAAAAATTTTCCTGAGTAAAATTAAAAAAAAATGTATTCTCTCATTTTTATATTTAACCCTCCGTTACTCCCTAGAAACCTACGACCTTAGGTGGTCGTATGACGAGCGCTGAGCCGCCGCGCTAAACGGAGCACGCTGTTGCCACATTACTTTACACATTATACCTAAGTGCGTCGTGACAACACTGTATCTCGAGCGTTTGTCGGAGAGCTACTCGCACTGGGCGGCTCGGCGCCGCTTTTCTGTTCGCTCGGACAAGTAGTCGAGCTAAGTGATCTAACAAGGAGAGGCTGCGAGTTTCGGAACAGGCATTTTTACGTTTTTTTTTCTCCCTTAACAAAACCCCAAAATATTTTTGTTCCGAAACCGCCTTAGAAATACCGCGGCCGACACCTGTGTGCCAACGTCAACACCAACAAGCCATGGACCTGCCGACTTGCAAGTGATCTGTACAAGATAGTCTACAAAAACGGTTGTTCTGCTTGACGACGAATTCATCGAATGGAGAACCGTCATGACATATGACGCGAGACAAGGTACATCAAGGATCCGAACCGACGATGACCTGGACGAAGAACGCGAAGAAATTCGATCAATATCACAGCTTCCAACTCACAGGGCAGAAACTCTTCCCAAGGAAGGAACCTTCTTCGGTTGCAAGATCGCAGAAGCACTACACCGATTTGATGTGAACGGACTACCACGATCACTTTCGTTTCATGTGTGTTATATCAAATCGTTTTATTTCGTTTTTTATATGTATTGCTTATATCTAATCATTTAATCTTTGTATAGTATTTTATAAGGATTTTCCGTTATTCTTTGTTTATACCGAATCGCTTTATTTCATTTTTTATATGTATTGGTTATATCTAATCATTTAATCTTTGTATAGCATCTTATAAGGATTTTCTAGTATTTTTTTTTATATATCGAGTCATAGGCTAAACATTTTTTGCATCAGTTGTATTGAGCCTAATTGAACACTAACTACCGTGTTCAATCTTAACAGGGGAGGTGTTGTGTAACTGTAAACATCTACTAGTTCTAGGTAGTGTACCCTTCGTTGCGAACCCCGATTGTCTCTACCGATTTTTCATTTTATTACGGGACTCTCTATTCACGCCAAAAAACCTCCGAAACATCCTTGACCCTTTTTACCCAAAAACTTTCTAACCCGTAACTTTCATTTCCGCCTACCCTTAACTCTGAGTTTTTTTCCACTAAATTCCTTCTTCCCCCCGCTCCATAGTTCCATACTCGAAACACTCCTCAGCTTTCTAAAAATCTTCAGTTCTTTACAAGCTCACACCCCGGACAGTACGTTCTCTCGAGAGATTTTCCGTGAGTCTGTCCGCTCGCTCTCGAGACGATTCCTCCACCACGCAAATGTGATTTGAGAATATTTATACTTAGAATACAACATTTCTTAGTAGCCGAAGGCATTTGTTATTTATTGAAGGAATCCAACATTTTTAACAAAATTATTTTTAACGCAATGTCCTTTGACAGTATGCAATAAATTTTCATAATTTTAAAAACGAAATGAAAAGCAATGCTATTGCACATTAAAAAAATATTCAATTTTCAATCATTGCTTGTAGCATGAGGGAAATGACAAGCAATGATTGAAAATTGAATATTTTTTTTAAATGTGCAGTTGCATTGCTTTTCATTTCGTTTTTAATTCGATTCATTTAATTATGAAAATTTATTGCATACTGTCAAAGGACATTGCATTAAAAATAATTTTGTTAAAAAAAAAGAACACCGAGACTCGAACGCGTGCCCCGCCGCGTGCGAGTCACACACGCTACCCGATGAGCCACGCGACGGTTCTTGAGATTGGATTTTTGGAACTTATACATCAATCCAACTAATCATCCATCTTTACTGTTAGAACGATGCACTTTTCGTTCCTCCAATCATGCCCCTAGTCACAGCAGCGTGGCGCCAGCGTCCTGACCACGATGTGTTGCGGAACGCATCGCAACGCGTGGCGCGCGTGCGCATGCGCATTCTTCCGTTGGCCCGTCCATCCGGACGAGTGTTCTTGTTCTTGCGTTTTTTCTTTCCACCACACTACCGTTCGTGTAACCATTCGAATAAAGTTATCTAGTTTCATGGTCTTTTGCATCGACCCGGTGACTCGTGTTCCTTGCGCCATTCTGCCCGACTACCCCTTATTAGGTTATGGGCCCAGAGGAGTCGAGAAGCGCGTGAAAAGATTGCGAAAATCAATTTGAAGGTTAGGCCCCCACGCGGTGCCAAGAAGGAAAGTTCTCGAGTGTTAAGAATCGCAAAAAAAAATGGCGTCGGTAAATACAACGCGTATCGAGTTGCTCAACCGTGACAACTACGACACGTGGAAAATTCAGATGCGAGCCCTTCTCACAAAGAACGAAACTTGGGAATACGCGAGTGGACGAAAACCGAAGCCCGAATTAGTCACCGGCGACGCGACGTCAATGGAAAGTGTAAGAAAGTTGGAAGTTGAAGACGGTAAAGCGAGCGCGGACATTATTCTTTCAATAAAGCCATCGGAGTTAAAGCAGGTGAAGGGATGCAAAACGTCACACGACTTGTGGCAAAAATTACAGCAATTTTATCAATCGTCGGGACCGGCGCGAAAGGCGACGTTGATCAAGCAATTGACGTATCATCACATGCAGGAAGACGACGATATACGCGAGCATCTACAGAAGTTTTTCAACACAATCGACAAGCTCAACGAAATGGAAGTGGAGATTAACAGCGACTTATTATCGGTGATATTGCTACACAGTCTTCCCTCGTCGTTTGAGAATTTTCGATGTGCAATTGAATCGCGCGATACGCTACCGACGCCGGAAGACCTTCGAATTAAAATTCTGGAAGAAGGAGACGCGCGAAAGCACCAAAGTCGAAATGGAACAGCAAACGCGATGTTCGCAGGAAAGCAATACGGAAAGAATAAAAATGCCGCGAAGAAGAACTCCGAAGAGCCTAAGAAAAAGGAGACGTTCAAGTACAAGTGCCATCGGTGCCGCAAACTGGGACACAAAGCTTCCGAGTGCAAGGAACGGTTCGAAAAACGAAACACAGCGAACAAAGCGGACGACGTAAGTCTAAACGCTGTTGCGGATCTCTCGTTAGTCGACGAGACGGCAAATGAGGAAGCGTTCCAAGTAAGTATCAGTTCACATCGCGAAGCATGGTGCATCGATAGTGGCTGTACGGCACACATGTGTGGCGAAAGGGAAACGCTCCTGGACCTAGACGAATCAGCCGTCGGTAAAGTAGATCTCGATAGTAACGCGTCCACGGAGATCAAGGGAAAGGGTTCGGCCGCACTCACCACGAACGTCGACGGCGCCGCCAAACGCGTGTCGCTAAGTAACGTTTTACATGTTCCTGGATTACGAACTAACCTCTTATCCGTCGGGAAAATATGCGACAAAGGACTCAAGGTTGTTTTCGGGAAAGATGCGGCGTCGATTATCAACGCTAAAGGAGAATCTGTTCTGAAAGCCGAACGAGGACGCGGCGGTCTCTATTTCCTGAAGACGATGTACAATGAAGAACTGAGTGCGAACGTCGAGAGCAACGACAACATCGTCAAGAAACCGACGCTCGCCGAGACGTGGCATAGAAGGATGGGTCATCTGAACTATCGTGACCTCAGAAAGTGTTTTCAGAACAAAACAGTAAGCGGATTAAGGTTAGAAAATAAATTCGACGACATATACTGTGAATCCTGTATAGAGGGAAAGATGACTCGAATGCCTTTTCCAAAAAGGTCGGAAAGAAGCACCGACATCCTTGAGATAGTTCACACCGATGTATGCGGTCCAATGCGAACTGAATCGATGAGAAAATCGAAGTACTTCGTCGTTTTTATAGATGACGCGTCACGATGGTGCGAGATACGATTCATGAAGAACAAGAGCGAAGTCCTGCAAGCGTTTAAGGATTTCAAGGTCCTCGTGGAGAACCAGACTGGTAAGCGAATAAAATATTTGCAGTCGGACAATGGCAAGGAATATCTGAACGACAGCTTCGACGCATACTTGAAGACAAACGGAATCGGTCGGAGACTGACCGTGTCCCACACGCCAGAACAGAATGGCGTCGCCGAAAGGAAGAATCGGACACTTCTCGATATGGCTCGTTGTCTGCTTCTGCAATCGTCGCTACCGGCATCCCTCTGGGCTGAAGCTGTCAACACGGCGAACTACATTCGGAATCGCTGCCCAACTAGTAGCCTAGAAGGTAGAACACCCTACGAGAGATGGAAAGGAAAAATTCCTGACGTGAGCCACCTACAGATATTCGGACACGAGGTTCAGTCGTTCAAACGGGAAGCGGGCAAAGATAAATTCGAGTCGCGTTCCAGAAAAGGATTTTTCGTCGGATATTCGGAGACAAGCAAAGGATATCGAATTTGGCTACCCTCGGAAAGACGCATCGAAATAGCGAGGGACGTGAAGTTCATCGATGTAGAACCGAAGTCATCGACGGATAAAAGTCAGTACGAGATATTAAGTCCGGATGAATCGGAGCCCGAAATCACCGAGGTGGAGATTCAACCGAATCGCGACGCGTCCCCTGAACAAATCAGGGACCCCTCTCGCACGCCTGAAGAAGACGTCCACCATGGTAACGAGATCGACGCAAGCGAACGAAACGTTCAAGTTCGCAGACGTGGACGACCTCGCCTAGTACGGACCGGATCCAGGGGGAGACCTAGACGGATGTTTCACCTCGTCGACCCGGTGGATGTACAAGAAGAAGCCGGACCGAAAGTCGAACGTGACGAAACCGAATCGGTAAATGAGTGTGAGGAAGTGGGACAATTAGCCGAAATTCCCATCAAATCGGCCATCCAAGGACCAGACGCATACGAGTGGCGTGAGGCCATCGCAAATGAACTACGATCCATCCTGATCAACGATACCTGGACTTTGGTTGACCGATCCAAAGGAGAAACCATTATCGGCAGCAGAATCGTGTTACGAAACAAGTATGGAAAGGACGGTACTCTAGAGCGTCGGAAAGCCCGAATAGTCGCAAAGGGTTTTGCTCAACGCCCTGGCGTGGATTTCGACGATACATTTGCGCCTGTGGCACGCATCGAATCTATTCGAGTCCTGATGGCATTTGCCGCTGAAAAAGGGGCAAACGTCGAGCAACTCGACGTCACGACAGCTTATCTAAACGGAGTACTAAACGAAAGAGTACTCATGGAGTTACCTAAACAAATCGAGGATAGACTCGAAGTACTTGCAGAGTCGAAATCAACAAATCACGAGATCAGAGGAAACGCCAGCAAGATGCTCGCCGAACTGCGAGATAGAAACAAGGTTTGTCTTCTACACAAGGCGCTCTATGGATTGCGACAGGCAGGTCGTTGTTGGAGCGATCGCTTATGCCAGATCCTGGACGAGTTTGGCGCAAAGAAGTCTACTGCAGATCCGTGCATCTTCCAAAAGGGCCGCGGACAAAATCTATTGGTGATTGCCACGTACGTAGACGATATATTGGTCATCTCGGAAAATTCATCTGAAATTTGCAAACTAAAGAAATTTCTGTCGAGCAAACTCGAAATCAAGGACCTCGGACCCGTGAAGTATTGCCTAGGAATCGAGTTCAATCAAAACCGTACTGGCATCACGATAAATCAGACGAGGTACATTCGAGACATATTGGAGCGATTTGGAATGTCCGAAGCAAATGCAGTGTCCACTCCGCTGGATCCAAATGTGAAGCTGGTACCCTGCAAAGAAAACTGAAAAATCGGAGCATCTCCCATATCGCGAGCTGGTAGGCTCACTAACGTATGTCGCTACCTGCACGAGACCGGACATAGCGTTTGCGGTGAGCTACCTCAGTCAATTCGGAACCTGTTTTGACCAAACACACTGGAAAGCCGCGAAGCGAGTACTTCGCTACCTCAAGGGATCATGGAATCTTGGTCTACAATACAAAAAAACCGGAAAGCCTTTGAGAGGCTACGTCGACGCGGATTAGGCGAACTGCCCGCTGGATAGAAGGTCATACACCGGATATACCTTCACTCTCGGAGGGAACCCCATAGCTTGGGAATCACGAAAGCAGAGGACAGTGGCCCTGTCTTCAACTGAAGCCGAATACATGGCGTTGACGGAAGCCGCGAAACAGTCCATCTACTTAAGTCGTTTCCTCAAAGAACTGGGAGATACGGGAACGGACAAGATAACGATTTTTTGCGACAATAACGGGGCACGAAAAATCGCTGAAAACCCCGTCTTCCACAGTCGCACGAAGCACGTAGACATTCGACACCATTATGTACGCGAGATCCTGAGTCGCGGAGACATACAAATTGAACACGTATCTACGCAGGATATGGCATCGGACCTGCTAACGAAGGCCCTCCCAGCGCCTAAACTCCAGAAATGCCTGCAACTTCTCGGACTAGTCAACGAGGGGGAGCACGAATAACCGTCGGACCGAGGGGGAGTGTTAGAACGATGCACTTTTCGTTCCTCCAATCATGCCCCTAGTCACAGCAGCGTGGCGCCAGCGTCCTGACCACGATGTGTTGCGGAACGCATCGCAACGCGTGGCGCGCGTGCGCATGCGCATTCTTCCGTTGGCCCGTCCATCCGGACGAGTGTTCTTGTTCTTGCGTTTTTTCTTTCCACCACACTACCGTTCGTGTAACCATTCGAATAAAGTTATCTAGTTTCATGGTCTTTTGCATCGACCCGGTGACTCGTGTTCCTTGCGCCATTCTGCCCGACTACCCCTTATTATTTACCAATCATGGAATTCTTTGATGTGATTTTTTTATTTCTAAGGCGTTTTTTCGGAAAAAAATACTTTGGGGCTTTGTTAAGGGCGTCAATCCCTACTGACAGAAAAAAATCGTAAAAATGCCTGTGTGCCTGTATAGTACGTAGCGCGCCATTCATTCAGCTTAGGTGCTGGGCCCCCTTTCTCGAGTCACTCCCAAGAGAAACGTATACGTTTCTTAGCGAGTAGACCAATCAGGACCACCACTATAACGGAATACTTGATCCTGATTGGTCTATTGGCTAAAATGCGTGCACGTAACTTTGCGAGTGACTCGAGAAAGACCCCCCATGACGCATGCGCGCTCCACCGGAGCGGTGGGAACGGAGAGCGGACATATATTTCTGTCCTTCGGCCCGTGGTTGTCAAATAAGAACTCTCTCCCCGAAACTTTAATTAAACGTATCTCGAAAAACATAGCCTGTTCGAAAAAGTCACCGAGAATTTTTCTGAAGGTGATTTTACGAGGAATCGAATGGTGATTTTTAAAATTTTGTAAAATAATGTTCTTGTACAAATTTTGAAATGTAAAAATTTTGAAGAACGATACTGTTAATACAAAATTCTTAAAATAAAAAAAAATTCTCTGAGAATGTAGATTCAACCTTTCTACATGAATTTATATAAAAGGAAGTAACAAATATGCATTTTTCAATTTCTTACGATTTTTTAAAGTTCGAATTATTCCAACATCTTCATCCCCTCATAGCGCTTAGGATATTGCATAAAAATGAAAAAGTCATATAACTTTTTTTACGTATTTTCACCTACTCTACAACTTTTATTTAAACAATTTTTTCATTTTCTTTAGTCTTTGCGAAATATTTTTAAACAATGGTGTCCGGGGGTGGTTTTTATTGTTTTACTCGGCTTCCGAGGGGGTGTGAATCTTGGGATTTTGGGGGTAGTTTTGAAACACATTCATGTAACTTCAATCTCAAATTCAGCCATGAGACTCAAAATGTTAGGTTCAGAGCTATTTTTACTGGACTATAACGGTTTCACGAGCGCCGCACTCACGGATCAAGAATGTCGACCGCGAGGATGCTATGTTGAACGGTTAATTGTTTCTCTCGTACCTAGATAAGTCGGGTACTGTATTAGACGGCTCGCGACGATCCGTCCGATAATTGATTTCCAGGAAAGGTATATAACCGTGGTGTGTGTTCGCAGCTTACATTCCCCGAAATATACCGTTTCGTAGAACCCGAGATTAGCTAAGGATTGGCAAGGTATTTATGACTGTGATACTATTAGACGGCACGAACCTTTGTGTCGAATTCCGTTTATCCGCTCGTTATTTCTTGATAGAATAGCAATCCTAAATTAGTATACAGTATTTGAATTTTACCGCTATAAAATCTAGTAACCCTTGAAGGTTGTACGGCCTTAGGCCCGTTTCACACACACACGGTGACCGTCCAAACGGCGCCGTTTAAACGGTGCCTTTCCATTAGTTTGCCGTATACACGGCTCCGGTGTGTGTGAAAGCACTCGATATCTCTGCGTCCCTTCGGCCGTTTAAACGGTGCCGTTTGGACGGTCGCCGCGTAAGTGTGAAACGGGCCTTAGGATCTAATCTAGTTGCATACGCGACACCAATGCCGCGCTACGGTGGTGAGAATGGCTGTCGAGTAGAGTGGTAAAGGCCATCACACAGAAAATTCTGTAAGACGTTAGACGTTAGACGTAAAACGTAAGGTTCATCACACAAACGCGGCGTAAGACGTAAGCTTTGACCAATCCTGAGCGAAGACACTGTCCCCACCCTTTTTACATGCAACTTAGAATCTAGAAGTGTCAGTTTGATAATAATTTCATTTCAATTGGGAAGAAAAGCTTAACAGTAAGTACATTTGAGGAGTATCTTTTCAAAAGGACTTATTTCCACCCTAACCTTTTTTTCAGGAAACTAATAAAACTCCAAACAATGGCAAAACAATTTAAAAGTTATTTTTTTTATAATATTATGTATGTATGTGTTGGTATACATATTAATGCAGCATTAGTTTTTTTTTTACCCAATTACATAAGGTAATTTTCACAGTAGTAGCTTAGAAATAACCATTTTTGATCAGAACTCTTGGAAATAAGCTGTTTTGCTGCGTATTTGTAAGAAATAAGCAGTTTTGATCTGTACGCGTAAGTGAATTAAACCCCTTCCCTTCCCCGTCCCTTTTGTTATGGATTACCTTTTAATGGCTACTATTAACAAAAATTATTAGATACTAAACTAAACACGAATTTCTCCGACATCCTCTTCATTGCAATCACATTCATGCTCGTCCGGATTTTCAGCTTCTATTGGAATGGTAGGTCCATCTTGCAATATGTTTTTATACCACGCTAATTCAGGTAAATCGATCCACTCTTCTCCAAATTGTTTTTTAAGTAAGTTAGTTACGTCCTTTTTCTTATTTTCGGAAATGGCCTTGGCGGCATTTTAAGCAACACTTATTTCCATTGGAATTCGTTTCGAACTTTTTAATAAAGTGCGTCCGACTTCATTACCTTCAAATCTGTAGTTTTCATAAGCCGTCAATTCACAGTCTACTGTCTTCTGTCTTTTAACAATTTTTTTTTTGTGATTCTCGATTTTTTGCAATCCCTCCAGCTTATTAAAATGTTGTTGAAGATCTTTTACATCCAACAACAGCCAATCCTTCCACAACAATTTCAAAGTGCCATGTCTCTTAAAAATCTCATCGTAGCCGTCTCTCGTAGTGATAATAGGCACTTTCCGGATATCCTTCTCTAAACGTCCAAACACTCGGTCAGCCGGCAAGAAACTATGACCACGCACTGGAAAGTGCAGACGTAGTTCCTTCACAGTTGCAGGAGATTTGGAAAATAACCATTGGACCAATGTTTGGAGGACATGGTTATTTTTATTTTGTCCTCCACAGCCATCGTAAAATAAACGAATAATGTTGACATCAGCTGATAAGTTCAAGGAGGATAAGTAGTCATAAAGGGCAGACGCAACTTCGGAAGACCCTCTTTTGGCAATAGTTTCATCCCAAGAGTAAAAACAAGGAGTTCTTGAGTCTAATGGGACAACGCAAAAATTGTACAAGCTGATTTGCCTGGCGTAAAATGCATCTTGTATTGGAGTTCGTGGCAGCGGTTGCACCTGTTGTAAATCAAAACATACTGAAATGGACCCTGGTGGGTTCTGTTTCATATGAGTATAGAAAGCTTTTGCTCTTAGCTTATGTACTCTCAGCTCTACCATAAAGAATCGTTTTTTGCTAGGGTCTTTTTCATTTTTTATTCTATTTGACCAAAGCAGACACACATTACAAGCATCTGAAGAAGGGGTTGAAAAACCTATGTTATAATCCCCATGGAATATTTTGTAAAACATAGTCTTCTTTACTCGCAAGTCAGGTGTTACACTGGTGTTATAAAATTTCAATAATTTCGTACAATTCAAATCACTACTTATAAGTATATCCTCTGTGATTTTAGCCTGTTGTAGTGACTTTCCTCAGCAGGAAGGCTGTTTATAAAGTTTCTCAATGCTTCCTTTTTATTCATGGATCTGTGTGACTTACGGTCGCCACCTCGGTTTTCTTTAGGAATACCTCCCTTATTAGTCACCTTATTGATATTATTTAACCGTTTTTCCGAAACATTGGAGACTGCAGCAAACATCTTTTTACAGACACGCTTCGTTTTGTTTTTCTTGGCAAATAAATTGTAGGTACAACTGACCGTCCTTGCCTTGACGTTCTTTTTTGGCTTAGTTGTGTTTTGTGGGTCATACGTATGACATAATCTTGTCAAGTAAATATCTTGATTCACTTTGGATTGGTTGGCGAAAAATGCATTGCGGTTCTTTAATATCATTCGCAAAGTAAAAGATGTGCATTTAAATTTGCTATTCTCCTTGTGGGTACATGGATTTTTAAACTGCAATCCAAGAGGATCATTGTCGGCATAGCTGCAAGAAAAATAACTCAATAATAGTTAAGTGTCGAGACACAGCAAACCTCATTCGCATTCGAAACACTTAGTAATGACAATTATTTAGGTCGTGTTATTTGAAAAAAAAAACATGTTAAAATAAATAATAAAATTACAACGACGGTGTCATCTTTGCTTATCAAGAAAATAACAATTGCAGTAGTAATTCAACATAAACAAACATAGGTACTTACGATTTCCTTGTCCTACGTTTAGGACACAACCTGCTTTTTCGTCCACCTGTATTCAATTCTGCTACCAATTTTTCTTCCATGTTTCCGAAATAACAAGATATTAACTGCAATAATAATCTAAACAACAAAAACACAATACAGAATGGAATGCTAATAACCACACGACATCAAACAGTACGGAGACAGCGCACTAAACCCGTGAAGCTGTACCCATGATCCAAAGAATACCTACATGGCCTGTCCGCGCGCAAGTGCAATAAATTCGGCCAATCAGACGCGTCTCTAGTGACAGCCATCCTGAGAAGGTTAGCGCGGGAATTTTTGAAAAGAAGAGAAAACAAATAAACAAAGAACCATTCAAGTAAAACTTAAAAAAGGCGTCAATACAAGGAATGATTTTAGTATATTTCATGAAGGAAACAATAAATATATTTATAATAATTTTCAATCCAGGTATCTTTAAATATTATATTAATTTTAAACACATCGATACATCGGACTTGATTCATTAATGTCGACAAGACAAATTTGAAATTTTTAGAAATAAGTCCTTTTGTCGCGGAAAGTTTAAGACATCAGTACCACATATATGAGAAATAAGCTGTTTTGAGAAGGATTGATTTCAAACATTTGTGTGGACAATAATTTATTAGAAATAAGCCGGTTTGACGCGGAAAGTAGAATTTGTGTTGAGTTTTCATAGGAACTAAGTAGTTTTGATGGGGAATCTTACAAAGCAACGAAGGAAAGTTGGTTACGAATCGTTCGTCATCATAAACACAAAAAAATAAAAAAATGGAAATAAGTCCTTTTGGAAAGACCCTCCTCATTTAATTATTGATTACACTCAGTTCCTATATATAATAAACAGAAAAGCCATTCCTAGAATGACATAAGGATACAGTGAACCGCAATGTAAAATGCATGACGTGAAGAGTCAGAACTGTCGTATTCATCTGCTTTTTTCAAAAAAAATATAAATAATAACACTCAACAATATTATTCTCGAGCCATAGTTTGATGAACATGACGTGATAGCATTCTCTGAAATTTTATGACATAAATATCTCTTGAAGGACCCTGGAAAAAAATATTTTCATTTCCTATGCCTATTATACAGATAAAATTATTTTTCAGGTAGTTCAAACATGCCGAGAAATAATGAAATATTGCTGGGGATTTTGTTGGTGGCTACGGGTGTACTTGTTTTGAAGAAGAAACGATCACGGAGATGGTTGAATCGTCGATGGTGAATTCGACCAATAAATCGTATGCATATTTTCTTCCAGGGTTCTTCAAGAGATATTTATGTGATAAAATTTCAGAGAATGCTATCACGTCATGTTCATCAAACTATATCTCGAGAATAATATTGTCGAATGTTATTATTTATATTTTTTATGAAAAAAGCAGATGAATACGACAGTTCTGACTCTTTACATCATGCATTTTACATTGCGATTCACTGTATCCTTATGTCAATCTAGGTATGGCTTTTCTATTTATTATATATAGGAACTGAGTATAATCAATAATTAAATGTACTTACTGTTAAGCTTTTCTTCCCAATTGACGTGAAATTATTAACAATATCAAACTGACACTTCTAGATTTTAGGTTAGATGTAAACAGCTCTAGAGCGGCTGTATGCACGCGTGGCGCGGTGAACTTGAAGGATAGACTTATCGTATTGAAATTTAGCTTAAAAAAATCGTTTAGGAGCAATCAAGGAATGTATTATAAAGTTCAAAAACAACACTTTCAAATGCTGCATGTGCAATTAAGAAACATTTTTTACTTTCATTGTACGGAGCTGTGAATATGGCCAAAATCGCACGTTTTCGTACATTTAACCTCAAGTATCTCGAAATTCTGACCTGTGGTACGCAAATTTAAGAGTCAGATTCGTTTTTAGCGTACATCAATCTACAAGAATCACCTGGTCTGGTTCGAAATACAGAGAAAAACATTTATTTTTGTGGGCCTATGATATCAAATAACCCGGGAAACTTTGTGATTGGTTGTCCGTAAGACGTTCGCCGTAAAAATTTCAACCGGACGAAAGTTTTCGACGTTACGTTTTACGTCTTACGGACGAAAGTGGTGGGGTTCTTACGTCTTACGGGCATCGGAATACTTGATCCTGATTGGTCTATTCGCTTACGTCTTACGTTTTACGTCTTACGGAATTTTCTGTGTGATGGCCTTAAGGGCCATGACACACAAAATTCCGTAAAGACGTAAGGCGTAAGCGTAAGCGAATAGACCAATCAGGATCAAGTATTCCGTTGTCCGTAACCCCACCACAATGGTATACTTGATTGGTCTATTCCCTTACGCTTACGTCTTACGGCCTTAAGGCCATCACACGTGAAAAAACGTAAGCAGTAACAGTAAGGATTGACCAATCAGAAATATCATTCTTACGGAATTATGCTTAAACAGGCTTTCTGATTGGTAAATCCTTACTGTTACTGCTTACGTTTTTTTCACGTGTGATGGCCTTTACGGAATGTTCTGTGTGATGGCCATTATTACGCTTTACGCGTGGCGTCGCGGGAACTCGGGACGCGTCGGCTCTCTCCGCCAGGACTCGATGGTTCCCTTTCCTCGAGCGCTAGCTTCTCCACTTATTACTACTTACTACTACATGCTCACTGTATCGGTGTACGAAGCAGTAGCAGTACGGAACGTTCTTTGAACCCTTGTATTGTATAGAAGGCCGGACGGTGGCGACGCCGGCAGACCAGTGGCGAAAATATGAAATGCCACAAAATCTCGTATTGAACATTGAACGCAAAGGCGTTCCAATTACTGTATAGATACTCTCGGTCGGTTTGGTTTACTTTGCCGTGCAACTTTATTATTTTATTAATTCGATATTGATGTTTTATAAAATATTATAGAAAGGCTTTTACATACCCAAGGAAACATATCTTCATGAATGAATAAATTGAATTAATCGAAAATAAATGTTCATTTGTAATGAAATCATTAAAATTCAATGGTTCTCGACGCTGTCAAAGTAGCATAACCCTTATGTATTGGGCACTTATTGCATGCATATACCGTATGTCCAATGGCTAGTCGAGCAGGTGCAGCGACCTGAATTTTCCTGAAACTTGACTTCGGCAGTGTTTTAGTTAAAGGTGGCTTTGGAAGATGGCGCGCATACGAGCGAAACGTTTGAAATATCTAATTTCCCGATAGGTAAAAGCGGGAGGTAGATAAATGCGGGAGATCGAAGTGTAACCTCAAAATTGTGAATGTTGGAATAATGGTGAGTAATTGTTTGAAACGATAAGACATAATAATTCGGGTTTTTTTCGATGTTCAACTAAATAACACGACTGATACCTAATTGCAGAGAGAAGCGACTGGCAGTCGTGGAGGAAGGGACTACCGTCAACGTGATCCTCGTCAGAGTGGTCGAGCTTGCCTCGGCGACGAAAGGTGCAATTAAAATGAAATGAAAGCCTGAGTCAAGGTGAAAATTGGAAGGCGTGGAAAGAAAACGCGGCAGAGTCGCCAACAGAAGGAGTGAGTGAAGTGCGAAAGAAAAGTGCAGTGGCGCCGAAAAACGTCGCATATAGAAGACAGTGACAAACAGCAGCAGCAGCTGGTCGACACTGCTCAACTCCGCACCAGCTCCTGAATGATATCTCGCCGATCGCGATACGCGGCAGCTCCTGTGGACAACGATTCCAGACACTCGAGTCGTAGTCGCAGCAAGGACGTCTTGTCGCCTTGTCTCTGTCATTTTTCTTCTTCCTCTTACCACACTCTCACTGCAAGTCTTGCTTCGATATTTTATGTTTCCGCCGATGTGTCTTTCTCTTACAGCTATCCGAGTCGGTCTTGGATTGCCTTCGCTTTCCAACGGTGGCCCTGCCGTCGACGCTGCTGCTGCTGCTGTCCTTGCTGCGACTACGACTCGAGTGTCTGGAATCGTTGTCCACAGGAGCTGCCGCGTATCGCGATCGGCGAGATATCATTCAGGAGCTGGTGCGGAGTTGAGCAGTGTCGACCAGCTGCTGCTGCTGTTCGTCACTGTCTTCTACATGCGACGTTTTTCGGCGCCACTGCACTTTTCTTTCGCACTTTACTCACTCCTTCTGTTGGCGACTCTGCCGCGTTTTCTTTCCACGCCTTCCAATTTTCACCTTGACTCAGGCTTTCATTTCATTTTAATTGCACCTTTCGTCGCCGAGGCAGAGCTCGACCACTCTGACGAGGATCACGTTGACGGTAGTCCCTTCCTCCACGACTGCCAGTCGCTTCTCTCTGCAATTAGGTATCAGTCGTGTTATTTAGTTGAACATCGAAAAAAACCCGAATTATTATGTCTTATCGTTTCAAACAATTACTCACCATTATTCCAACATTCACAATTTTGAGGTTACACTTCGATCTCCCGCATTTATCTACCTCCCGCTTTTACCTATCGGGAAATTAGATATTTCAAACGTTTCGCTCGTATGCGCGCCATCTTCCAAAGCCACCTTTAACTAAAACACTGCCGAAGTCAAGTTTCAGGAAAATTCAGGTCGCTGCACCTGCTCGACTAGCCATTGGACATACGGTATTAGTCGCTTTAGTGACTTATCTATATCGTACTACTGGATTTCTAACCTTAAAAATATGACAGAACTTATCTCGTTGTAGCACTGAAAAGAGCGTACAAAGTTGGGTAGGCCTAAGTAGATAATTACAAAATACCGACAATTCAAGTTACCTAGTTGTAGTATTAAGGGGACGATATATGGTTATACAAATTTTATAATCAAATAAAAATGTATTAGCAGAAAATTTGATAAATAGTAAATCCCAGCTAGCAAATTATCGACATCAATTCAGCAACGTTGCAGACATAAACAGAGTTGATCATTATCATTTTCAAAAGCATACGCCTCTCATTTTCAAGGCTCATAATTTTGAGAATGAAAATCGCAGGGTCTTGTCCGACAAAGCGTTTGGAAAATCTAGAATTTCCGAGCTTAATACCCTATAATTAGCCAATAATTATGCGAGAAAGAATCAACTAGATATGAGTATAGCTCCGAAAATAAAGAGGGGAGTGTAATCTTTTTCTTATAAATTTTGATAGGTCAAATTAACCTTATCGTCATTCCATTAGAAATGGCTTGGAAAAATCTAAATAAATTCAGGCGGCACCCTTCAATTCCATACTATGAAATAGACAAAGTGGTGATCTCAAGACCGTATATTGATAAGCGACTTCTACTCACAAGCAAAGATAATCGTAAAGTCGACTGAAATTTTCTTTAACCCTCTATGGGCCGAATTTTTCTACAACTTGCACGGCATTTGTTTTGTTATCTCAGGCTGATGGTGCTGCTAACCGTCATCAATATTGGTACCTATTGGTTGTCTCAGAGATATTATAAAATTAAGAGACGCGAACGCCTCATGAAAAAAATTAAAATTATTTGGTGAAATATCGATATATTAGCATGTGACCTGAAAATTACACGGGCCCATAGAGGGTTAAATAATTCAATCAGAATTATGACAACTGAGAAATTCAGAGAAATAATATAGCGGTCGAAGCTAGCGTTATAATACACCCCATCACATATCTCATGCTAGCTTCGCCCGCGATATTGTTTTTTGTATTACTCATTTCGATTGAATTTCCTAAAGAATTTTCGTTTTAGTTACTTTTCAATTATCTTTCATTGGAAGTGAGCAGAAGTTATTAACCACCACTCATTTCTGAGATCTTCATTTTCTCTATTGTTATTCACAAAAACTACAATTATTAATTCCTTTCAACTTTTTGCTGCGTTTTATAGCTAAGGCTTTAAGGGTATTGCCTGAATTGTTCAAATTTTCTTTGAGACGTTGTTGATATGAGTAACTGATTGTACTTCAAAAATCGCATTCTCCTTTATTTTCGGAGGTACATCTTTTTACCCCTTCACTATACAGGGTGTTATTCTTGAGATCGTGCATGGAACAATATGCAGTAAAGGGCGTAGGTCATACGTTATTGGCTGTAACCAGAAGGTGCCATATAGTTGATTGACTAGGAAACTTTACTCACGGCGATTGAAGACTACTGTCGACCGAAGGAGTCAATCATACGGCATCATCCGATATGCAGCCAATAACATATAGCCTATACTCTTTATTACACATCTTCCTATGTATTGTAACGTAGTGTATTCAGTATACCAGTATCTCAAGGAAAACACCTTGTATAATTACCATTTATGATCCATTGAACGCAGAAATTTTGGATCTCCAAAACGCTGTAAAAAAATCGCTACCATTTTAATTTTCCGAATTATAGGCATTTAAAGTGAGAGGTCTATACTTTTGACGACGACAGAGCGAATATTACTGAATGGCAAATCTATGTATAACAATCTAATATAGATACCAATACAAAAGAGGTGCACTTTCGAACCAAATTAAAACCAAGCAACAAATTCTGATTATTATTGGTTATATGCCGCATCTTTTGAGTCAAGCAAAGTCAATTACTATAATACAGACTCATGCCTTACTATCTAGTACTATAAGGAAAATGAAAACTATAGATTATTGTAGAAGTTTCATAGTTGTTTAAATTCAATATTACAAAAATACATTACGTCGTTGAGCCATCTTCGGTACTGAGATATTTCTTAGAACTTTCCAACTTCTTCTTGCCTTCAGCAGCTGCCTTCATGGGATCGTAGCTCTTTCGTCTTTTCCAATTTTGAAATTCAACCTCCTTTGATGTTAATGTAGAATTACTTCTACCGGGTTTCATATTATCTTTGCTAAGCTTGTGGGTAGAGCGTTGCGACGGTGAATACTAAAAGTAAGAAAAGAAATCTATTAACATCCCCCCTCCTTACTCTTACTTTTTCAAACTTAGATGTAATTTTATCATAACAAATTTCCTATACATACATATATTACAATATGACGTCACGCTAGGCCGAACACCTATCCGCTCTATTTACTTTATAATTACTTCGATCTGCGATTTGCAAGTAATAATATTGGTAAACTGCAAATTGATATACCTACAAGTAAGAAAGCGGAACTACAAACAGATTGATTGTGACAATTACAATTTCCATTAAGTTGGTAAGAACTTACAAAGTACTACTTTCTGATGTCAATACTTCTTGGCGTGAATGGCGTATATGCAACATTTTTTGTAGGCATTTTCTAACTCCAATTTTTGTGAGAATACTTTGATGATGGTTAAGTTTGTTACGTTAAGTTTGACTCGACAAAATTTTCGGTAAGCAATTTTTTTTAGAGGTTCCGCATACTTTTTAGCGTATTTTTAAAAATATTTCTTATGTATTTTGAGGTATATCACTAATTTTTTGAAAACGTTTACGACTTATGGATTGATTTTTTAAATTTTCAGGCATCTTTATATCAGGTTTATACCAAGTGTCCCAAACACCGTGGACTAGCATGTATCTCCCAAACGAGAGTGATTTCAGAAAAACTTATTTAACCTTTATGTGTGACTGGGAAAAAAAACACCTTCTAATGACGCTGTAGGTACCCGGGTACCAACTATGATTTAAGTTGAAATTAGCTACTTAAAAAGTTTGTATTTACTATAAATATAGTGGAAAACGTATTTGTAGTTGAAAATAAGAATTTATTACAAATTTTTGTATGCACGCTGCTGATCTCAATCTTGCGCAGTGGTTTACGCACTGAAAGTTACGTAGCCAACCTTATTGTTAGACCCGTCTGAACAAGTCTAACGGCGACCTGTCTGAACAAGTCTAATAGCGAACTGTGCGGGAGTCAGTAGTGCGAAGTAAAAGTTGAAAAAATATTTTTTCTATGCGGAAAATTCAATTTTCCACACAGATCTTAATGTGAAAAATTTATTTTTCAGAACTAGTGCGGACAACATTTTCCACGTTAAGATCAGTGTGGAAAATTGAATTTTCCGCACGCTTATAGAAATAAGTTGTTCCTAACGCGTGTGGAAAATACGTTTTCCACACTTGCAAGGAAAAATTCTATTTATTCAATATTGAGATTTATTGAAAAAGTTGCTCTGGTTTAGTTGATCAAAACTAAAAAATATCTTATGACAGAATGCTTTTCAGCTTTATTCTTTTCTTGCGAAAAAATCTAATAAATGGCAATAAACAAAGAAGTCCTATATAAAAATACCTATTCTATGTTGTTGTGACTTTGTGACACATCGAGAAGAAAAGATGGCGGTATATGAAAATATTACTGCCAAATTTTGTTAGTACTTCTAATAAAGCAAAATGTTTTGTGTGACAATTTTGAACTGGGACATTCTTGCAGGTTGACACCTGCCGAAATGAGGGCGATGTTACAAGAATCGGAGTCTGAAGAAGAGCTATATGTTGCTTCTGATGATGAGGAATATATTCCAGAAACAGCAAGGATCGAATCCGAATATTCTGATGCCGAGGAAGAGCCTATAATAGAAGAAGGAGAGTCGGATTCAGACGAAAGCGTCGAGGAAGAATCAGAATTCGCACAACCTGAAAATTTGAAAGGCAGAGACGGGACCCCGTGGTATACCGCTCCATTGCCCCAAGGTCAAACAATTAGTCGTAATATCTTGCGCCAAAAAGGCGGGGCAAAAGCTTGCAGTGCTGTTCTCACAGCAAAGGAAGTTTTTTAATCTATTATGTCTACTGAAATGTGTGACATAATTCTAAGAGAAACTAACCGAAAAGGCAGAACAATAACTGAATATTACAATAAGCTACTCCAAAAATATCCAGATCCCAAACGATCACAGCCAAAAAAGTTCGAACAATATTAACTGAAGAGGAATTCGATGCATTCCTCGGTATTCTTCTAGCAAGTGGTGTGCATAGATCCAATAAAGAACACATATCTAAAATGTGGAAGTTAGAATCCTTCCCTCTTATCCGTTCGGCCATGTCTCGTGACCGTTTCAAACTATTTCTAAGATTTATCCGTTTCGATAATCAGAGTACTCGTGAAAAACGCAGTGCAACCGATAAAGCTGCTCCAATACGTGACATATTGTCAATGTTGAATTCAAATTTGCAAAATAACTATAAACCACATGAATGCATCACAGTGGACGAACAACTGTTTCCTTATAGAGGACGAACAAAATTTACTCAATACATCCCATCAAAACCTGGAAAGTATGGGATAAAAGTATTTTGGGCCTGCGATACAGCTACAGCTTATCCATTGCTAGGTGAACTTTACACTGGGAAGCTGCCACATACTGAGCGTCAAGTCAATGTTGGTGAGAATACAGTTCTGAGGTTAGTTGCCCCGTATAAAGGCTCTGGGAGGAACGTAACAACGGACAATTTTTTTACAAGTTTGCAACTAGCGAAAACATTTAATTCCTGGAATTTGACCTTAGTAGGGACCGTCAGAAGAAACAAAAAATTCTTGCCACCTAACATGCAGCCATCTAAGAACAGAGCTGTTTCATCTACCAATTTTGCTTTTAGTAAAGAAGCAACTGTATGTTCTTATGTACCCAAAAAGAATAAGTCGGTAATTCTTTTATCATCAATGCATATGACAGGCGAAGTAGAGCAAACAGCGTCTGCTAAACCGGCTATTATAAAATATTACAATAAAACAAAAGGAGGCGTCGACACAATGGATAAAATGTTAACAGAGTATACTGTAAAGCGTAGAACGAATCGTTGGACATTGGCATTCTTCTACAATATGGTTGAAATAGCTGCTTTGGCTGCATACATTATATACACAGAACACCATCCCCAATTATTTGGATCTACTGACCGACGACGCTGATTTCTAAAAGAACTCGCAAAACAACTATGCATGCCTGCTGTGGAAACTCGGAGCAAAATTCCTAAAGTAATTGGAAATCATTTTACACGCAATTCCATAGAAATGGTACTTGGCCATCAAATAATGCAACCTGTCGAAGTAGACAAGGATCGGCAACTTCGTGACGCATCTGGACGCATTCCCGTTGTTGGAAGTTGCTATTTATGTCGAGAGTTGGGCCACAAACAACGCAAAACCAGAAAGTCGTGCATTTCTTGCATAAAGCCAGTTTGCAATGAACATTCTGTGAGCAAGACCGTTTGCGAAACTTGTAATCTACAAGCTGATTAGATTTTTATAATAATTTATACCGCATGTCCTATGGCCAACCGCGCAGGTGAGCTGAGACCTGAATTCTTGACTTCGGCAGTATTTATGGTACAGTTAGAGTGGGCTTCAGACGAGTGCGCTGCATAAGAACGAAAAGTGTCGACTGCTCTTCTAATAGCTGTCAATTCGGGAGATCGAAGCGTTTCGTGTAACCTCAAAATCGTAAAGTTTTGAATTAGTAGTGAATAATTTGTAGAAGTGATGAGAAATAATCATAAATAATCTTCCGAATTGACACCTTAGGTATCGCTCACGCCAATTCGTAAAACTACTTCCTAGACACGTGCGATGCTAGCGCGGAAATAATTTCTGAAACAAATAGGCATGAGGCGTGTAATTCGGTTGGACACCGAAAAAACCCGAATGATTGTTAACTCTCACTTCTGAACATTACTTACCATTTATTCAAAGATTCACGATTTCGAGCTTAGACTTCGATCTCCCGAATTGATAGCCATCGGGAGATCAGACGTTTCACACTTTTCGTAAGAACGCAGCGTAAGAGCAAAAAGCGTCGTCTGATTTCCCGATGGCTGTCAATTCGGAAGATTATTTATGATTATTTCTCATCACTTCTACAAATTATTCATTACTAATTCAAAACTTTACGATTTTGAGGTTACACGAAACGCTTCAATCTCCCGAATTGACAGCTATTAGAAAAGCAGTCGACATTTTTCGTTCTTAAGGCCATCACACGTGAAAAAACGTAAGCAGTAACAGTAAGTATTGACCAATCAGAAAGCCTGTTTAAACATAATTCCGTAAGAATGATATTTCTGATTGGTCAATCCTTACTGTTACTGCTTACGTTTTTTCACGTGTGATGGCCTTTATGCAGCGCACTCGTCTGAAGCCCACTCTAACTGTACCATAAATACTGCCGAAGTCAAGAATTCAGGTCGCAGCTCACCTGCGCGGTTGGCCATAGGACATGTGGTATATTATTTTTATATTACATACTTCTTAGCCAATAAAAATAAAATGAAAACAATTTATTTGTTTTTTATATCATAATATTATTAATTCTGTGGAAAATACGTAAAAGTACCCCGGTACCTAAACCGTCATTAGAGGGTGTAAACATTTCAAATAATAATTTCTCGCTAAAATAATAATTGTAGTGACCAAAAAATGTTACATAATATATTAAATAGCTAGTTTAGAGATCTCGCAGAACCACCACGCACAACAGCTCTTAATACGCAAATGAACACTGTCTAAAAATACAAAAGTTACCCGGGTACCTTCTCAGTCACATAAAGGTTAACAAAAATTGTATCGTTTGACTTGGCGGACAAAAGGTACCTAATAATTTTTTAATATTCACTTCCGATTTAAAGAACCGGCGCACATCTTTCAGTTTTGAGATTAGTAACTATTATTTATTATAATACAAAAGTAATGTAATTATCAACGCGAATACAAGAAGCCGTCGAAAATTTGATTTGTATATCCGAAAATCCGAGATATCGAGGGTTGAATTTTCGCCCATTTGCGCTTGTTGTATGCAATCCGACGTACAAATGAGGAGTAGGTCAAGCGTAGCTTTTTCCAAAAACATTATTGTTTGGAGCGTATCAAATGTTTGAAATCAAAATTCAATGTTGTGTATAATATACACGGTTATCACTACTTTCACGAAAATCATTTTTCCACGCCAGTTTCTGGGATTCAGGTCTTCCGCTCCTTAGTTTTCGATATCAAGGTCTTTTGCTCCATAGTTTTCGGTGTCCAGGTCTCCTGTTACGGGGCAAAAGACCTGGACACCGAAAACTATGGAACGGAAGACTGGGAAAGCTGAAACTATGGAGCAGTAGACCCCTGGGCACTGAAACTACGGAATGAAAGACCTGGACACCGAAAACTATGAAGAGGAAGATCTGGACACCGAAAACTATAGAGTGGAAGGCCTAGTCACTGAAAACTATGTGGAGTAGAATGTGGAGAAGACTTGGATATTGAGAACTGTAGAGCAGAAGACTTGTATCAAGAGACTCGGCAGAGTTTCACACCAAGGACTAAAAAAAGGGTAGCTTTAGCCCGCCGAGACTCACCGAGCCATCATTACTCTGCGTATAGTTCATACGTGTAAAACGAGTTAAATCTCCTGGAAAATGAAGCACTGTGATACTACTTCAGAATATCAGTGCATCATTTTTCAACCGCAGTTTTGATTAACCCTATTTGTAAGCAAATCAGTGCAGGAAATTCAGTTACCAGGATACCTAAAAACGTCAATCGAGGTAATTTTTTCTGTAGTTGTTTTCCTATTCAAACCTTTTCAATGAATACCTGTTCCACTCATTTTATATTATTCCTCCTCACACATTCTCCGATAGCAGAGCTGCGGTCGCAGTAAAATGAATCTCTTTTTATAATCGGATGTCAGATGATTAGACCTGTCATACAACTATCAGTATAATGTACACACATAATCGGCAAAATAGACGAAAGTGATCGGCTGATGGGTATATACCGTATGTCCGTCTCTGTACTGGCCAGTTTGAAAGTTACCTTCGGATAGGCTTGGTCGGTACTCGAGGCATTTAATACGGTAGAAGTCGAGTCGGCAGTTAGAGTTGATGTCAATTCGGAAGATCGAAGCGTCTAACCTCGAAATTGTGAATTTGTGAATAATGGAAATTACGAAAATGATTATAATTACGGTATAAATGTCTGGATTACCGACCAAGCCTATCCGAAGGTAACTTTCAAACTGGCCAGTACAGAGACGGACATACGGTAGTACCCATATCGTGACGAGGGATGCTACGGTCGCGACTGGTGTTCGATCAGGAGAGAATCGAGGGGGTCGAGTGAGTGTACGACGATGAGACAGAAACTTTGTTTATTGTTGAATAGAGCGTACACGGTGCATAGGCTAGCGTGCCGGGCACCAAGAGATGACGAGTCGCGTCGTGGTTAGGCGCGATGCGTTTCGAGGGTCTAGCGGTGAGGCTGCCGTGCGGCCGTAGGCAGGTCGACTTGAACCAAGGGCAGGACGGCTGGGAGATTGCCGGCCCGCAGCCGTCGTGTGGCCCTCTCGTCCTCAGGAGACATGTCTGCAGTGTCGAGGTGGGTCCTCTGGAGTGCTCCGGCGTAGCCGAGGTGCGGCGGAGCAGAGGCGTCGGTAGGCGCCAGTGGGAGTGCGTCAGCCTCGCTGAGTGTGGATGGCGGCCGGTGTTCCCAGTCCGCGGCGTTCGTGATAGCGCCCAGGGCGTATGTGACGGAGGCGAGTGAGAGCTATACAACCGGTTCGAGAACACCGATGACGGCTTGCTCCCAGGAGGCCGTCTCCGGGGAGATTCGAGAGTAGGCCACGTAGGCCTCAGACCGGGAGCGGCTCCCACGTGCAGCGACGTTCGTACCGGATCATCGGCGGCAAGAGAGGTCGGCTGTGCTGGCGGCAGCTCGGGTGTCAAGAGCTGTCGCCGAGGTGATACGAGACAACGTTGGCGATTTGGCCGGGTAATCGGTGTAAAACGACCCCGCTTGAGGGCTTCTTGGAGAAGCGGCGGATCGGCTGAGACAGCAGGCCGTCGGCGTCGAGGCACAGGCGGAGTGGATGACGGCCGAGGCATCGTGGTGCGTTATGGCGGCATGTGCCAGCTCCGAATTTCTCTTCTCGTTCACATTGTCGTTCGCAAGGGTGAACTGACTGCAGAACGAGTGACTGAGGCTGGATAGGTAGTTGGCGAGTTGGCGTCGGCGGTCCCCCCTAATTCGTCAGGGACCTCGCTTCGCATGCGAGAAAACTCGGGCCGCTCGCCCTCTATCGGCTACTCGGCCGAACGAGACGTGAGGACTCGTACCGCGGGCGTGCATCGTTACCCGCTCGCTATCGTATCGAGCTGACGGTCAGCGTTACCGACGGAGTCGGTCGGTGGTCGACCGTCACACCCATAAGCATGCTTTATAGATTTTTATTCATTCATAATTCCCGATATCTAAGTGTTTCAGTCCGTACACTTCGATTTTCAAGTATTCCTCTCCGTAGATCTCGATGTCCAGGTATTTTTCTCCATAGGTCTTAATATCCGGGTATTTTACTCCGTAGATTTCAACGTTCACGCCTCTTACTCCATAATTGTCGACGTCTAGGTCTTTTACTCCAAGTCCTTTACTATATAAATTTCGACGTCCAGGTCTAACGCTCCATAGTTTTCGGTGACCAGGTATACCGCTCCATAGTTTTCATTGTCCAGGTCTGCCGCTCCGTAGAATTCGGTGTCCATGTTTTACTCTTCGTAGTTTCCGGCGTCCACGTTAGCCGCGCCATAGTTTTCAATGTCCAGGTGTGCCTCTCTGTAATTCTCAGGGTCTAGGTCTACAGCGCCATAGTTTTTAGTAGCATAGCTAATGTTAAGTACCAGTGAAATTAAATTGATTCAATTAGACTATTGGTTGCTTCTTGTATCAAAAGTTTCTACGCGACTCGCAGTCAATGTCCAGAAACGTACTTGGCAGTCCCGTACCTCAAGAAGTCGGTAGGTTTGTCATGTAATATGTCGAGTGCACATTTTATCAGTAAGTCTATATTGCACTAATAATATGCAGTTAGTGTGCAGCAGTAAGTAAGTATGCAGTTAGTATGCAGTATGCAGTAAGTAAGATTACTTAGAGGGTCTGCACTTGATAAATCATGACTCAAATTCTCTAAAAGCTCAGAAGGAAGCCATCATTGAATATAATCGCTCAAATAAAATGTACAAACCAAAACTATCGACGATTGATGTTTCAAATATACGTGGAAATGAAGTACATGATTCGATTTGGGTAGTTCAAAATAGTCAATGGTTCACGTTCTATTGATTCTATCTAATATGATGCTTTGTGCGAGAGTTAAACAAGATGATCATCAGATAAAAGAGAGAGATTTTGATTGATTGATGGAATGTTTATGATTCAAATAGAACAAAATAATAATGCTCTGAAATCAGGGCAAGCATATAGCATACAATTGTGATGTGCAAGCAAGGTAAAAATGAAATAGCGGCAGCGCAAGGTATAAAGCGTACATAATAAGAGCATTAGCGGGTATGTAAAATAGTGTAAGCATACCTATACCGGGTGTTTTCCTGGGTTGTTGACATAGGCCGATGTGGTGCATAGCAGTTTGTAGACTATAGTATGTACGCTATTGGTCGGAGACGCAAGGACGCCGAGCGATTTTCTCTGCCTATCGTCGCAGACGTCAATCGTTGCGACAGAAGTTCCCTAGTGCGTAGGCACCGAGCAGACGAGAAAGTATGGCGATTGACACATACGTTTGTTTACAAAGTGGAGTTTTTCAGAGTAATTGTATTTTTTGAAAATAAAATGTGGTTTTGAAAGTTAATAAAATATTTCCATTCGCGAAACGATATCCCGCTCATGAAATAGAAATAATAGATGCTCGGCTGAGCAAGGGAATAATTTCGAACGTCTCCTGCAAACATGAAGCAGCGGTGAGTTTTCCACAACATGTCATGATATGAAAAGGATTTATTTACATTCATGGTATCGTTTGGGATAATTTTATTAACCTTTCACCGTATTCCTCATGTTACAGCTTTTCGTGTCCTCCGGGGGAGTTGGTGCTCGTACACAAAGTCATTAACCATGGTCCTGGTTATCGATGCTTGCTGAAGTATTCAATCACGTTGGTTAGCAGATGGTAATGTGAGTCGTATTGGTAAATAAATACCTGCACTATACATTCTTTTTCTGTATCAATACTATTTTATGTTTCATTTATTCCTATTTCATGAGCGGGATACCAATCGTAATTCGTCTTTGGCACATTTTTCCGTGGAGGCTGATGCACGTCGTCGAACTTTTCCATCATCCATGAAGAATTCATCACTTTCTCTAAGTCTACAAATAATTTTTGTACTATTATTACCTTTATAAAGTATACAGAAATTGAATGACTTCAAAACAATTCCTTTTTGTTATTCCTCTCGATTTATCGTTACACGTACCCTACTCAAAAATCCTGAGAACTGCCTGGTCACTGTTATTGATGTGTAAACATCTATGCTATGGCTCTACGGTGGGACCTTCCTGGGAAATCGAGCGTCAGACGTAAGCCGTGTACATGTGACTGCGTCAGTGTGTGTGTGGCGCTACTGCGCATACTATTCGCGCAAGCTGGATTATCTCAACGGGAAAACATTTTAGAGAAAAATGTTTCATACAAAACTTTAAGGATATTCCCGTGGCTACCCAGTGGTCGTATTGGATTTGACCTTGACCGTGACCTTTAAGGTACTATCAAATGCTTTCCTGAACCGTTCATCCGATTGCGATGAAACTTTGGGGAATGGTTGGACGCATGCCCGCGAAGGTTTCTGAGTTAGTAAATCGTATACAGGGTGTTCAAAAAGTACCGGTACTGATGATTATTATGCCTTCCTAAACCGTTCATCCGATTGCGATGAAAAGTTGGGGAATGGTTGGACGCATGCCCGCGAAGGTTGCTGAGTTAGTAAATATTATACAGGGTGTTCAAAAAGTACCGGTACGGATGATTATTATGCCTTCCTAAACCGTTCATCCGATTGCGACGAAAATTTGGGGAACAGTTGGACGCATATCCGCGAAGGTTTGAGTTAGTAAATCTTATACAGGGTGTTCAAAAAGTACCGGTACGGATGATTATTATGCCTTCCTAAACCGTTCATCCGATTGCGATGAAAATTTGGGGAACAGTTGGACGCATATCCGCGAAGGTTTCTGAGTTAGTAAATCTTATACAGGGTGTTCAAAAAGTCGAACTATACTTGACCTAAATTTGACCTCCGCTGGCAATAAAGGTAACATGAAAAAAATGGTCAAGGACACATTTGAACGTGAAAAAAAATTAATTTGACCTTGATATAACCTTGAAGGTCATGGTCAAGGTCAAATCCAATATGACCATTGCGTAGCCCGGGAAAAATACTAAAAGTTTTGTATTAAAAATGTATTTAAACAATGGTGGACGGACTAAATCAATCCACAATCTACCCGTGCGAAGCCAGGACGGGCTGCTAGTAAGTTATAAATCTAATATAATACTAATAAATATTTTTTTTTTCACGTCGGTTCACTTGTCTCTACAACTCGTTAATTATTTTACATTTGTCCCAAGATTTATCATCCTTCCTTCATTACTCTTTTTTAACTGTATTTTTACTATTTATTAAAAAGCGCGTTCGAGGGTCGAAATAAACGCGAAGGAAATCGTTTCGCGAATGGAAATATTTTATTAACTTTGA
Organism: Xiphydria camelus; assembly: GCA_963678675.1. Lineage (NCBI taxonomy): Eukaryota > Metazoa > Arthropoda > Insecta > Hymenoptera > Xiphydriidae > Xiphydria > Xiphydria camelus. The sequence continues at coordinate 15,856,210 of OY783191.1, forward strand.
AAACCACATTTTATTTTCAAAAAATACAATTACTCTGAAAAATTCCACCTTGTAAACAAATTTTTGTATCAACCGCCATACTTTCTCGTCTGCTCAGTGCCTACGCACTAGGGAACTTCTGTCGCGACGATTGTCGTCTGCCGACGATAGGCAGAGTCAATCGCTCGGCGTCCTTGCGTCTCCGACCAATAGCGTACATACTATAGTCTACAAACTGCTATGCACCATATCGGCCTATGTCAACAACCCAGGAAAACACCCGGTATAATAAAACTTTAAGAAGGTACATAAAAAAGTGTAAGCATAATAAAATAGTAATTGTGTAAGCATGATAAATAAGCGTTCTCTCTCATTTAAAAGTTAACAGTATTAAACACGCAGGTAAATAAAACAGTTAAGTAAAATCAATTAAACAAAATCAGGAGATTAAAATCAATTCAACAAGCAGTAGCACAAGGTAAAGGCATACAAATAAAATTAAAATAGCGTAAAAATTGTACGTTCCTCGGTCTCTCACTAGTTCTGCGTTATAAAGAGCAGCCGACTATTGACTATTAACTCCGGTTTCTATCATCATTTAGTAGCCACCGTTGAGCTTTACTCTTAACACATTCGCTGCTCACCTGTAGAGGGACATACAGAAATAACGCGGATTCGCGTTATGTGCAGCGAACGTGTTAAAGGAGCCGAGTAAGGGAGCCTCGAGAACTTCCCTAGGGAAGGCATTCCACACGTAGGGGACAGCGACAGCAAAAGAAACTTTATAAGAGTATGTCCGATGAGGAGGAGTAGTTAGTGTAAGGGCATGTGTAGAACGACTGGTAGCTCGTGTAGTGTAGTAAAAGAGCAAATCGGCCAGAAACTCAGGATGCCTCGTGTTAAGAACCTTGTATGTTAGGGTTGCCAGGTGTAATTTGCGCCGGTTATCAACTGTCAGCCAGCCAAGCTTGATTCTATAGGAGCTGATTGAGGTATCGCGTGGCAGCCCAAAGATGTAGCAAATACCACGGTTAACAAGTCGTTGTAACTTGAGGTCAAGGGAAGGGAAGGAGGGAGGGGGAGGGAGAGGGAGAATAGAATAGAATAGCATTTATTAAGCTCTAGGGCATGCCCTCTGAGAGCTGACGAGGAGAGATACAAAAGATAAAGAAAAGAAAATATAAAAAGCAAAATAATAATAATGAAGTAGCATGATCAATAATAATAATAAAAATTAATAATAAGAAGCAGTAATAATAAAGTAACCGGAATAATTGTAATACTAAAGAAGATGATGATTAAAGGAATGGTAATAATGATGATGATAATTGAGGGGGAGAATAAACTAGTCCTCGGACAATAGCCAGTGGAAAAGCCTTCTCTTGAAAATAGGTACAGAAGTAGACTTCCTAATAACAACCGGAAGCGAATTCCAAAGGGAGGCGGCAGAGACGGCAAAAGATTTCTGACAAACTGTGGTGTGACACACTGGGACATGCAGATTAGAAAGAGGCTCCCGAGTATAGTGAAGCAGAGACGAAGTTCTCGCGTGAAACATATCCGCTAAGTAAGCCGGCGCTCTAGAAGAGCGAACAGAGAAGAACAGAGAGCCAATGAGATATGTGCACCGTCTTGTGTAATCAAGCCAAAGAAGGTTACGCCGATAAGGCGTAATGTGCTCAACACGACGAACACCGAAGATAAATAGAAAATGCACATATTCACGGCCCTCTGTACCCTGATACACTGTTCGTCAGAAATGTCTCCGAATAGCGCACCACAGTAGTCCATGTGCGGAAAGACGAGTGCAATTACAAGCCTCTTCCGAAGATGGAAAGGAAGGAAATCACGGTTTTTCTCTTCAGTTGAAAAAGCGTAGCATGAATACGCCTGACAACCTCGGAAAGGTGGTCATTCTAGGACAAGGTCCTGGAAAATAGCACGCCAAGGTTCCTCACAACTTGGGAATAAGGGACAGCCACACGACCAACCTTAATTTTAGGAAGCAAATCAAAATCCAAAGAATTGATGAATCCGCTTGTACCGAAAATAATAGCCTTAGTCTTGGAAGCATTCAATTTCAGAGTTATCAGTAGCCCAAGACAGCACAGAGGAAGCATCTAAACTAACAAGCCTAATGGCCTCATTAAGCCCCGCCGGAGAGAGCAATTATAATACATTTGCAGGTCGTCAGCATATAGCATGTGCTTACAGTATTGAAAAGCCTGCGAGAGGTCACGCAAATAAATAGAAAAAAGAAGTGGTCCAAGGACAGAGCCCTGCGAAACACCTGAGGTGACAGAACCCCAACCAGAGGTAGAACCGGAAGGATCAACTACAGCCTGAAAACGATTAGTGAGATATGACCGAAAGCAAGAGAGCACAGAGAGCGAGCAACCCAGCCTCTCGAGAGCAGACAGGAGCTTATTATGGGAAATGGTATCAAAAGCCTTGGAGAAATCAAACATGACAAGGATAGTGAGCATTCTACGATCCATACCAAACCGGATATCATCGGCAACCTTTACCAGGGCAGTCTGAGTACTGTAATTACTACGAAAACCAGACTGACAAGGATCAAAAAGGATATCAGTCATGAATTGGAGAGAGAGAGAGAGAGAGAGAGAGAGAGAGAGAGAGAGAGAGAGAGAGGGAGAGAGAGAGAGGGAGAGAGAGAGAGGGAGAGAGAGAGAGGGAGAGAGAGAGAGGGAGAGAGAGAGAGGGAGGGAGAGAGAGGGAGAGAGAGAGAGGGAGAGAGAGAGAGAGGGAGAGAGAGAGAGGGAGAGAGAGAGAGAGGGAGAGAGAGAGAGGGAGAGAGAGAGAGGGAGAGAGAGAGAGGGAGAGAGAGAGAGGGAGAGAGAGAGAGGGAGAGAGAGAGAGGGAGAGAGAGAGAGGGAGAGAGAGAGAGGGAGAGAGAGAGAGAGGGAGAGAGAGAGAGGGAGAGAGAGAGAGGGAGAGAGAGAGAGGGAGAGAGAGAGAGGGAGAGAGAGAGAGGGAGAGAGAGAGGGAGAGAGGGAGAGGGAGAGGGAGAGGGAGAGGGAGAGGGAGAGGGAGAGGGAGAGGGAGAGAGAGAGAGAGAGAGAGAGAGAGAGAGAGAGAGAGAGAGAGAGAGAGAGAGAGAGAGAGACGCTTTTGAAATCAAGGCAAAAAATGTGGATGCTTCCAATCTGCCACCTTATTAAGCTGAATGGACAAAGTAGTATCAACATGCCGTATATATTTGAAATATTTAGCGAAATGCGCACACTAAAGTAACAACAGAAATGTCCCCACTGATAATGGTTGGCGCGAAGCTGATGGGCGATTAGATTTTCTATGGTACGAAGGGAACCAACTGCCAACATTTTGACACCTGAAAGCAACAGTGAGATAAACCCCAAAAACCGATTTCGAGCTAGCTATGTCAAACGTAAGCTAAAACCGGCCTTTACACGATGCAACACTGATATATCTCGGCAATAATATTTAAAATATTATCACAAAGGGAAACTCAGTGTTGGATTGTATAAAGGCCGGTTTTAGCTTACGTTTGACATAGTTAGCTCAAAAGATTTATCCCACTGTTGCTTTCAAATATCGATTTGTGAAGGATGTTTTACTCCAACCAAGCGTTCATTCAGGTAAAATAAATACAGGCAACATTTTTATCACATTGTTATAATAATTCAATCAATTCTAGACGATAAGGGATCTTCATCTGACGAGGAAAGTTGCAACTCCGATGAGGAAGAAAGTGCAGAGGACTCTGAAGACGCAGTTTAAAAAAAGAGTGCCTTTTTCCTATTTTATGTATGAATATGTTGCAACAAGCATTAATAAATAAGAACATTAGAACGTTTACATAACTCTGACTTTTTTACTCCATGAAATAGGCGAAAACCACGCGGAGCAGTTGAAACGAGACCATGATGTTTGAATCCACGCGCATTTTCTGCGTGCTTTTATTGCCTGCTGACTAGGTCGGTCCCCAAAATTTGAGATCTGACTGCTTTGGCTATGAACTACATTTACTAGTTTAACACTGTATCAAAATAAAACAATGTTTAAACAATTGCACAAAGCCCAAGTTTTCGACACGTTTGGCGCTGACTAATCACGCTCCCACATTGCATCGTCTGACTTACTATTTTTAAGCTCGTCATTGCTTTAGACTGCTTATAAACAAAATATCTCTCGTGTTTAAACTCTTGCACAACAGCATAAAATTAAACCACTTTAACGCCGCGCCGCTGCCAGATGTCCCCGACTTGTACCTGCTGACCCGAGATAGCCAACTTACATCTCAAGGTCAACATACTAATCAAATATTAGCAATGTTGAAACAAATACACGTTTCAACCACGAGCTCTTGGACTAAGAGAGCTGGAGTGTGGGATTTTCGTTACGGAATTTCGTTCCTCCTCGCGCGATTTCACTACCCTCAGCAAAGAAGTTTCACTTCAAAATATTAGAGCGTGAAGTAGAAAGTACAGTCAGTCTGGATAACTTTGTACCACGTTAGTTGTATTTTTTGAAATATATTATAAAGTACGTCTAACCAACTTAATAATTGATAATAATGACAAACAATGCATTATGTTCGTTTTTCAAAGAGTAGTATGTGTTTTATTTCTTATTAATATATATTTTTTTTAATAAAGATGGGCCAAAGTTACCCCCTCGACTCGGGCAACATTGGCCCACATCTAAAAAATCAAGTAAATTTGATGTGTTTTTGATGCATTTACCAAGGAGGAAACTTTTAAACGTTTAGGTAATTAATATAGTAAATGAAACAAACAAAAAATACTCTGCCAAAAGCGTAACAATTTAGGGCACAATGGTCATGGGTTCAATGTAGGCGTACAAGACAACTTCATTTTAAGGCTGTTTTTCCTATTTGGAAATTAGTTTTCATAATTTTATAATGCATATTAGATGGCGCCAAATGCTACTAAAAGATTTTAAATTAAGAAGAAAATGGCGTTTGCTTCATTGCATCATATAAAGTAATGGGGACATCAAAAATCGATTTTTTACTATTGGGCCAATGTTACCCGGATGGGAAATGTTACTCAGACTGACTGTATTCAGGATCGAGAAAGTCGACTTGGTTCTCAAAGAATTCGACAGTCAACATCAAGAACATTTGAGAGCACTTCTAAAGCAGTTTTGATTTGCATGCGGACGAAGTCGTGAGTAAAAGCTGCTACATGCATATACAGGGTGACTGATACCGCGACGTATTTTAATTTTTGTGTTTTAGGTTTTAGCTGCTGTATTTTTGTCACATCAAACTATTTAACATAATTTTTGTTACATAACATGAACTACTATGTGTATTAACAGTAGAGGAAAAGAAAATTACAAAAAAAATTAGTAATAAAAGGTAGTCCATTTCTAAGGAAATACAAAAATTAAAATATCTCGAAAACTATCAACAAGTAGATTATGCATATTTGGTTCAATCGACTGCAAATTGTCTCTACTAACACCCCTTCAAAGGAATACGTCGCGGTACCAGTCACCCTGTATACATATGGAACACTTTTTTAGATTTCTGTATGAATTCTTAACAATTTTAACAAACTAGACGTCAAGCTATTTGTTACATTTGAGTATTTCCGAAAAATTCCAGAAAATTATTTTCCCTGACTTTTTCTTGACCCACATAATTCCCTGATAATTCCAGATTTTCAAGAATTCTCTGACTGCTGGACACCGTGTTATGATAACTCCTAAAGTGCAAAACCTCGGTACATTTGATGAGCATAAATTCTACATAAGTTGCTGTAAAATTTATGTACATTTGTCGATTCGGGAACAACCAACCAGTAGAACCCCTCATATTTCAAATCAGTGAGACCGAGCATCCTCTCGGTCCTCATTATTTAAATTTGTTACGTTGTTACTCGTTTCGGCCTCACAATGAATGCCACGTGACTAACTCACGTAGTGGGGATACTTACTAATATTGAAATACGAGAGGATGCTCGGTCTCATTGATTTGAAATATGAGGGGTTCTACTGTATAATAATATGTTAGATTGATTATGCCTTATGGTTGGTTGTTCCCGAATAGACAAATGTACATAAATTTTACAGCAACTTATGTAGAATTTATGCTTTATGAATTTATTATTAATAATTTGGTCGAGAATTCTTATGTAGGTATATTGAAAAACTAAGAAAATATTCAATAAATCGGGCCAAGTTAACCCTTCGACTACGATAAGATCGAGAATGAGCACCCGCGTAACGAACTGGTTGAACGGTAGGTGATTCTCATGAGAGTGAATGAGTACTACCGGTTTCAGACTCACGCGAGAAGTCTCGGCGAGCCTTCTCGCCGAGAAGACTCAAGAACATGAGAACCTGTCAAAATGTTCTCAGGCGAGAAACTATTCATATTCACGCTTCTCGGATGTTCTCGGGGCTTCTTGGCGTGAGTCTATTTGTGCCTTACGGTATATTGTGGCGACTGCTCTTACTCACAGAATCGCTCAACACTCACCCCTTCACCTTCCGGATATATAGGGTTGTGTAATAAATTCCCGCGTTTTTTCATAAGAAACTTTATTGATAAAAAAAAACAACAATTATAACAAGAAATTAATCAATGATGTATTCTCCGTCATTGTTTATGACCTGCTCCCACCTCTCGACCAATTTGACGATTCCGTTTCGCCAAAAATCGCGGGGTCGGGTCTCGAAGAAGTTGATGAGCCAGTTTTTGAGGTCGTCGTCGTTGGCGAAGGTAACGCTGCGCATTCGGTTTGACGTGGAGCGGAAGAGGTGGTAATCCACTGGCGCAAGGTTCGGAGAGTAGGGCGGATGCGGTAGAACCTTCCATTCGAGATCATTCAGAGCCTTCTTGACGATGTTTGCGGTGTGTGGGCAGGCATTGTCATGAAGAAGGATGACTTGACCACGTCGATCGGCCCTTTTTTGCTGAATTGCTTCGTTCATGCGATGAAGCTGGGCGAGATAGCGTTCCTTGTGTCGTCGGTCTTATTCTTCTCCAGCATTTCCCAATAAACTACGCCTTCTCAGTCCCACCAGACGCAAATCATTGTCTTCTTGGGATAGAGATCTTGCTTGACTCTGGGCGTTGGTGTGCCTCCTGGTGTCGTCCACTCTTTCCTTTGCTTCACAGCAAGAAAAGGGCTCTCGAATGCATATAAACACTTTATCGAAAAGAACGCAAAACTGCGGAAAAAAATAAAATATAAAAAAACGCGGGAATTTATGATACAACCCAATAAATAACGCCCATCGCACAATGAAAAATATAAGGAATAAGGATCAAACTTTTGATTCTTCGTTTCCAGTGTATGAGTACTATATTCATGATAGGTTGACTTCCTTATTCCTTGTTGCTTATTTCTCATGCGTATTATTGTGTGATGGGCTTTGGACCTTCATATATACCTGAGTGGCAACGTGATTCCGTGAGTACGAGCAATCGCTACGATATATCTGCACTGTAGAGTCCGCCTGCAAAATATTTTGCCTAATAAAACAACGAACAGCGGTGGGGAACTCGTTGTGCTCCGCGTTTGGTGGTGTAGGGGTTTAGCAGCGTATTGGCTCCGTGCATAACCACTACAGCTATTTCTTATGATTGTGTGTGGTAATATACATGCAAGGCTACAAAATTCCGCTGAACGACACAGAGGGCACTGACCGACTTCATATACATATACCGACTCTCGCACAATTAGGAAGAGTAGTATATTTTTCATGCACGGAGCCAATACGCACACAACTGACTGAAGAGCTCACGGACAGTCGCCTGGCTATGCGACGCGTGTGATTGGCTATTATTTAATGAATCGTAACTTTAAAACTATGTGCCTGGGGAAAAAACTTTCGAGCAATTTTTGAAGTGAAACTTCTTTGCTGGGGGTACTAAAAGCGCGCTCTATACAACGAAGAAACCGTAACGAAACCCACACACTCCAGCGCTACCATACGTGCCTCACTCATACACCGATCTCGACCCTGCCCCATTCCACTTAGGCCCTTCGCACACAACGCTACGCAGGTATCCGATACTCGACGAGTGTACACACACCACGCGACGCGACTTTCGTCGGTGATGCTATATATTATACTCCCGCGACCGGCATGCTCAAGTGGCCGATACTCGCGTCGCCGAGACTGTTCCGTCGCACAATTATGTTTTTTTTTAATTTTACAACGATTTATTTTGTTGTTTGACAATATGTTTATATGTACTCGAAAGAGCTCTTTCTGCTCTACAAAACTGTTATAATTGTTATTTCGAATAATTACATTTTTTATTATTTTTCTGGCTTAGAAATGGAATATCCAGGGGGCAAAAATCAGCAGTTTCGACATCTGCTTTTCTTCGCTTTTCATCGAGATCAAAAAACTGCCGTATACGGAGAAGGTGTTATAGGCGAGTCTTTGATAAAAAAGAAGTCGAAAATTCAGATTTTTTCCTCCTGGATATTCCATTTCTAAGCCTGAAAAATAATAAAAACTTGTTATTCGAATAAACACATATAACAGTTTTGTAGAGCAGAAAGAGCTCTTTCGAATGAATATAAACACTTTGCGGAACAGCAAACTAATCGTTGTAAAATGAAAGAAAATAAAAGAAAACGCTACGAACTTATTTTCCAACCCAATAGCATCGCGATCATAAATACTTCGTCAAACTATGGTTCATTTCGCCATCAGCGAAGCAGTACATTTCGGCAAATCCAGGCTGCTAATGAGTTCGCAGTCCCGCACCTTTCCTGAAAGGGTTAATTACTGGATGAATCGGAATGAACCTTTGCCGAAATATTCGGTTATCTATTGAAATCGTCATTTCTCTCCTTTACATAGCTGAATGCATTTCGAATGCATTCGAAATATAGCGGTATCTGCGAGAAGTGGTTCATTACAATTCGTTCGGTAATTAGCCTTCCGGGAAAGGTGCAGGACTGCGAATACATAAGCAGTCCTCGTTTGCCGAAATGTACCACCCGAACTGCGTGCACTATAATGTGCACTATAATAGAATTTGTAATGTATCTGAAATTCTGAGAAACAGCGATTAATGTTTTATCACTGTCAAATTTGGAAGTAAAATTACTTGATTCCGTTTATGATTTTCTAGAAATTTGTCAGTTTAGTGAACACTTCGTTCGTTCGATCAAAGTTACTTCGCATACTGAGAAAAGAGTTTATTTGCAATTAATAAGTGTATACTTGATTATGGCGGAAACAATATTTTTTTGGACCAAGTAAGTAAATATACTGGGTGATTCTTTAATATTGCGACAAACTTCAAGGATGGGTTCCTTGGATGAAAATAAAAAAAAAAACAAAACGTGTGGCCGCCACATGCGGAAGAAGTAAAACTTCGATACCAGTTTCTCTGAATTTGATTCCGGTGGTATTAGTTTCAATTGGCTCTATACAAGTCTTTTACAATGCTTCTTCGTAGAGCCAATTGAAACTAATACCACCGGAATCAAATTCAGAGAAACTGGTATCGAAGTTTTACTTCTTCCGCGTGTGGCGGCTACACGTTTTGTTTTTTCCTAGTCACATAATTTTAAAGCTACAATTAATTAAAGAATAGCCAATCACACGCGCCGCATAGCCAGGCGACTGTCCATGAGCTCTGCAGTCTATTGTATGCGTAAGCGCTGGTAAACCCCTACACCCCAAAGGCGGAGCACCCCCACCGCTGTTCATTGTTTTATTCTGCAAGATATTTTGGTAACTGGAATTCCCTTCAAAACTTATTTTTCAGGGAGTTCTCGGGGTCATTCATCTAAAAATCTGTGGTAACGATTTAAAAATTAAAAATAGAGACGTTAATGTGACTGATATTTTAAAACAAAACTGCCCGGAGTTTTGTTGAAAACTTGTTCTCGATTTCCTTCCTCGCGACCTCTCCGTGCGCGGCTGCGGCGGCACGAGGCACTAGAAGCGTTTTCACACACACACACACACACACACACACACACACACACACACACTTGGATTGCGCTCAAGCGCGCGAAGAGGCGCCTTACTGGACGCGATCTTGGCCCTGCCTACGGCGACGGAACCATCTACGTCAACGAGCGCCTGCCTCCTGCTGCACGGAAGTTATTCTGGGAGGCGCGGAAGCTTGTGGCTGAACATCGATTGAAGGACGCTGGACAGCGGGTGGAGCCGTCTTCGTCAGGGCGACTGTGTCATCCTCGCCCAGAAGAGTCTCCGCTAGCGCTGACCTTATGACAGTCTGTGCTGTAGTTGATATGCCCCCCACCTCTTCTGCTGCTACGCCAGCAGGACCTGCACCGGCTATCACCGTCGCTGCCGCCTCCGCTCCGCCCATGGTTGCTGCTGCAGCCCTTTCTTCCGCTGCAGCTGCGGCTCCTGCCCGTGGGCTGCTGCCTTCGTCTTCGTCTTCCATGCCTATGGCTGGCACCGCTGCTGGCTCTCAGCCTTCTTCTTCAACACCGCTGATTCGCTCCTGATACACATCACCACGAGCTACTTCGACCTACCTCTTCTCAAGTTCACCTTCTCACCTACGCATTTGTCACGTGAACGCTCAATCTCTCCTTCCGCATATCGATACATTTCGGGACTACTTCTCTTCCAATTTTTATCATGTTATCGCTGTATCTGAAACATGGCTCAAGCCTCATATTGTGGACTCCACTGTTGCCCTCCATGGGTATCATCTTCTTCGCCAGGATCGTCTTGATAAGGGTGGGGGCGGCGTAGGGCTTTACGTGCACGGCTCTCTAATATGCAGGTTCCTAGCCTCCTCTGACCCGCTCGTCCCAGGACGCCCTGAGTTTCTCTTTGCAGAGATTGCTGTTGGGGGGCAGCCCAAATTACTCCTGTGTACTGTCTACAGGCCGCCTAAGGTCGGTCATCTATCTGACTTTGAAAACTCTCTTTCTGCCCTCCTTGCTAACTACGGCAAAGTTGCCATACTAGGCGATTTTAACGCTGACTTCAACAGGGATTCATTTGATTCTTCCTACCTGAGAAAACTTTTTTACAGCCTCCATCTTGACTTAGTGCAACTTCGCCCCGCCTATCACACAGCCGCCTCCCATACCTGACCCGATCTGTGTTTCGTCGATAATGCTGCGAATGTCATATCCTCTGGGCAGTGTCCTGTCTCCTTTCTCTCCATGCACGATCTCATATTCAGTGTGCTCCCCATCGCCACTCCTCGTGTTCCTCCTAGGACTTTTGCTATCCGGGATCTCAGCAAGTTCAATCAGGGTAGATACCTAGACGACTTGTGCTCCCTAAATTGGGCAGCCTTTTCAGCCTTACCATCTCTGGATGCTATGATACATCGCTTCGTGCGTACTCTCAATGAAACATGGGATAAGCATGCCCCGTTAAAGGTAGTCACACATAAGCGCAAGCTAGCCGCATGGATTACGGTAGAGGTTCGTGCTTTCATGCACGAGCGTGACAGGACTCACCGTGCTTTCAACAGGACTAGGCTTCCCTCTCTGTTCGCTAAGTTTAGGGCTCTGCGTAACTCGGTGAGATCGGAGGTTAGGGCGGCTAAGATCAATTACTTTACCGTCAGACTCAGTGGCCGATCTCAAGCACGCTATATTTGGGCTGAACTTAGGTGACTCGGTGCCGCTTGCGAGAAGAGAATCTCCCCCCCTCCCTCTATACCTATTGGTGAGCTCAATGAAAGCTTTCCTACTTCTCGCCTCCAGCCCCGCTCCCTCACTTCGACCTCTCAATAGTCCCTTTTAGCCCCTCCCGCTTTTACCTTTCACCTATTACTCTTGACTATCTTTCGCGTCTCCTGAGGCAATTAAAATCAACATCTATTGGAGTGGACGGCGTCGAGCTTACTATTTTGGGTAGGACCGCCGGTGCTATACTCCCCGTCATTCTGTATCTTCTTAACTTTTCTATTACTAACTCAGTCTTTTCTTCTCTGTGGAAACTAGCCCTTATAACACCTATTCCTAAGGTCAAAGCTCCTGCTAATGCTACCGACTACACAGACCTATCTCTATCCTGCCCACCCTGTCTAAAGTTCTGGAGCGAATCGTCTATGAGCAGTTAGTGGACTTCATGGCTACCAACAGCCTCTTTGACCCCTGTCAGTCGGGCTTCCGTAGCAACCACGGCACTCAGACTGCTTTGGTCAAGGTTACTGATGATATCCGGCTTGGTATGGATCGCCGAATGCTCACGATTATGGTAATGTTTGACTTCTCCAAGGTGTTCGATACCATTTCTCACAGCACTCTCCTACTTGCTCTGGAGAAGCTTGATTGCTCGCTCTCAGTGCTGTCCTGGTTCCGCTCTTACCTCTCCGATCGATTCCAGGCTGTGGTTGCTTTGGTGGTGCTATTTCTGGTTGGAGTGCTGTCTCGTCTGGCGTCCCTCAGGACTCCGTCCTTAGACCTCTTCTATTCTCCATCTACTTGCGAGACCTCCCTCAAGCTCTGCGTCATTGTAAGCATATGCTTTATGCCGATGACTTGCAAATGTACCTTCACTGCTATCCGTCAGAGCTTGAGAGGGCCATCAGTCTAGTTAGTTCTGACGCCTCCTCCGTGCTCTCCTGGGCCTCTAGCCATTCACTCAAATTGAATGCATCCAAGACAAGTCATAATCTTTGACACGAGTAGGTACATCAATTCTATTGACTTCCACTCGTTGCCAAGGGTTATGATCGGAAGCACGGCTATCCCCTATTCCCAGGTTGTGAGGAACCTTGGAGTGCTGTTCAATAGGACGTTGTCCTGGGGAGTGACCACTTTACCGGGGTTGTTCGACGTATGCACTCCACTCTTTTCCAACTCAGAAGAAATCGGGATTTCTTGCCTATTTACCTCCGAAAACGTCTCGTGGTAGCTCTCATGTTTCCCCATATGGACTATTGCGGTGCGCTTTTCGGAGATATCACCAGTGAACAGTGCCTCAGGGTTCAGAGGGCTGTAAACATGGCCATCCGGTTTACCTTCGGCCTTCGCCGTAACGAGCATATCACACCTTATCGCCGGGAGCTTTGCTGGCTAGACTATCGAAGGCTCTTACACATTGGCACACTGCTCTTTTCTGTGATGTCCTCCGGCGAGACGGTCTACCTGGCTGACATGTTCTGCACCAGGTCCTCGTTCTTCCACCACGATACTCGTGAGCCCCCTTTCAACTTGCGCGTTCCCGCCTGTCGCACCTCGACCTATCAACATTCCTTTGCAGTCGCCGCCTCCTCCCTCTGGAACTCTCTTCCCCTTGCTATTAGGGAGTCGACTTCGGCACCAGCCTTCAGGAAAAACCTTCTCTGTTGGCTGCTTTCCCAGGACTAGTTTTACTCTTCCCTAACTATTCATTTACCACTGTCACTGCCATAATTACCATTTTGCTATCATTTTCTTTCTGATTACCTTTACTTCTATCACTACACCTATTATTCTTAAGTTATATTTCTTCATTTTTGTTATTATGATATTTCACTTATTTACATTAATTTTCCGGCCGTATCTATCCTACTGTACCTCTGTACAGGCACTTAGAGGGCCCGCCCTAGTGCCATAATAAAGCTTCTTCTTCTTCTTCTCTCTGCCTTAAATGCCGGTTACTGCCTTCAAAGTCAACTCATTAAAGAATGCACCATGGATCACCCCAGATCTTCATCAGAACCAGCGGAATATACGTAACATCTATCTTCGTTACCGTAGGAACAGAAATCCAAGAGACCTGGAGCAGTATAGCGTTGCTCGCGATAGACTTCTCTTGCAAATGAATGATGCTAGAACTGATTACTACAGCTAGAGACTCGAAGGACTATCGCCGAATGCTATGTGGACTGAATTCCGTAAATTAGGTCTTCTTAAGGGGGAAAGCCACTGTGATATGTTCAAAAAATAGATTTTTTTATTTTTACATTTTCTTAATGTTCGAGGTTTCAAGAATCTGTTCCCTAAGTTTCAAACCGAAATTCGAAAATTTTATGGAGTTATGAAAGGTTTTGTGTGAGTAAGCGCATACGCTCGAACTTGACCGCGCGGTTTTAAAGGCTTTTATCTCGAAACTACATTTTTCCAACTGGGCGCCATCATAACTCAGTCAATTTTTATCCGATTACCTTGAAATTTTCACAGAATATTTTTAAAAGAATTATCTTCAGTTAAGCGTATGATTTTTTCGATTAAGCGATTACTTGTTGAGATATAATTAAAAAACTGAGCAATTTTTCTCTAAATTTCGAAGTTCTATCTTTAAACATGCGTTACTTTGTTAAAAATTAAAATTTTTATAAATCCGTACGCTTAACTGAAGCTAGACTCGTGTAGTTTAAGAAAATAATTGATTTTTTTGGTTTGGATATACCATTCGGACACAGCAATGGCGCCCATGCGCCAAACATTTTTCAGAGACGCTTTACGGCATCGCGTATTATTGTGTAGTTTATTGATATTATGTATTGCTTTTTTTTTCTAATATACTAAAATATATGTACCTTCATGTAGTTGTAAAAGTTTTTTCCCTCGTTTTTTATTTTAATCAGAAAAAATTCACAAAGTTATTCTACATTTTCCGGTCATCACAGTGGCTTTCCCCCTTAAGTCAGCAGCCTCACCACCATTGGCTGTTCCAGCTGAAGAGCTAAACCTCGCTCTCGCTGGTGTCTCAATCAACGAGCGTAATCCCTCTTACGAGGTGCCTGAAGACTCACAACTGATGGGGATGAGGTCACAGCTCACTTTTGCTCCGGTTACTGTGGAGGAGGTGGATCAGGCTGTACGGAAATCTAAATCGAATGCCACTGGAGCTGATGGATTCAACCTACGCATGTTGCTTCCAGTATTGCCAAAGTTTCTACTTCCGCTAGCCACATTATTCAGTCGTTCCATAACTGACTGTTTTCCTGTGATGCCTGGAAGAAAGCTGTCATAGTTCCGATAAACAAAATTGCCACGCCAAAAACCTACAGTGATTACAGGCCAATCTCGCTTCTTCCAACGCTTAGCAAAGTCCTGGAACGACTCATCTTTGATCGGATCTATGACTATATCACACTTCACTCTGTCCTCGATCCTATGCAGTGTGGCTTTCATGCAGGCTACAGCACTACTATATTTATTGCTTTATTGAAACTAGTCAATGATGTCAGGGAGGGGATGGGTAGGCGGCAAATAACAGTTGTAGTGCTGTTCGACTTCTCCAAAGCATTTGACACGGTTCCTCACGATATACTGCTCACAAAACTTCGACATCTTGGCTTTTCTAAGTGTTCACTGGGTTGGGTAGCGTCTTATCTCAGAGACAGGCAACAGGCGATGAAGATTGGTGACAACAATTTTACTAGTTGGATTTCTACTAACACTGATGTTCCGAAGGGCTCAGTACTTGGGCTTTTACTGTTCTCGCTCTTTATGAACGACCTAGGGACTGTCTTCAAGTTTGCCAGAAGACTCCTCTTTGCTGACGACCTGCAAATTTATGCCACCTGCTCGCCGACTGAACTTGCTGACTGCATTCTCAAACTCAATGAGGACATTGTTGTCATAAGTGACTGGGCACGAACTAATGGTCTGCGTCTCAATTTGCAGAAAACTAAAGCCACCATCCTAGGGAACAACCGTATAATAAACAGCATCAATCTGGATTGCCTTCCCCCTAGAAGACGGCTGTTATACGATTTCATTCGAGCCCACAGTCAGAAATCTTGGTGTTATCTTAGATGCCAAGCTCACTTTCAATAACCAACTGAATTCCATCATCTCTAAGGTCAACGGAGTCTTTTAAAAGCTCCAATCACTTCGTCACTTCACTGATGTGAGACCGCACAAGTCTTGTCTCTGCACTAGTTCTGCCGCACATAAATTACTGTTCAGCTGTATCGATGGAAATAAGTGAAACTAATAACCTTAAGCTCCAAAGACTTGTAAATCGTGGCATTTTAGATTTATTTATAATCTTCCGCGCGACGCTTCCATCTCGCTGTACCGGCGGAACCTGGACTGGCTACGTGTTGAGGATGCAAGAAAGGCCTCAGTAGTGGGCATTACATTCAACCTTTTACGTAGTGATCTGCCACACATTCTCAAAGATCTTTTTGAAGTGAAACTTCTTTACGCTCGGTGGAGTAAGTTGCTCGCTTGGCGAATGCGGCTGTTAACGAAAACGTGAAACGGAGGGGAACAGCCTCAGAAGACGGACAGAGGAGAAAGGGAGTATCGATGCCTCACTCCTTACCCACGCTTCCTCTCTCTCTCTGGCAAGCGTTAGTAAAGCGAGACTATACCGTTTCATATTTCTCCTGCATTCGCTCCACTCTTTAGCCACGCTCTGTCTCATGTTTCGCGCTCTTTCTCTACGGCAAGCGTCAGTACAGCTCAGAAGACGGAGAGAGGAGAAAGGGAGTATCGAACGCCCGACTCCTTACCCACTCTCTCTCTCTCTCT